>OZ023238.1:26893681-27368516 GCA_964006365.1 Trididemnum miniatum | reverse complement strand
CCCCCGTTCCAACTCCTCCGACCCCCACCCCCCGATTCCAACCCCCCCAACCCTAACCCCCCAACCCCCTCCGACCCTACCCCCCCAACCCTTACCCCTTCTGACCCCAACACCCCCGTTCCCAACTCCTCCAACCCCCACCCCCCGGTTCCAACCCCCCGATCTCAACCCCCTCGACCCCAACCCCCTCCGACCCCAACCCTCGTCCCCAACTCCTTCGACCCCAACCCCTCGATCCCAACCCCCCCGACCCCAACCCCCTCCGACCCTAACCCCCCAACCCTAACCCTCTCTGGCCCCAACCCCCCCGTCCCCAACTCCTCCGAGCCCAACACCCCGACCCCAACATTTTCAACCCCCCGACCCCAACCCCGGTCGTCCCCGATCCCAACCCCCTCCGACCCTACCCCCCCAACCCTAACCCCTTCTGACCCCAACACCCCCGTTCCCAACTCCTCCAACCCCCACCCCCCGATTCCAACCCCCCCGATCCTATCCCCCTCGACCCCATCCCCCTCCGACCCTAACCCCCTCCAACCCTAACCCCCTCTGACCCCAACCCCCCCGACCCCAACCCCTCCGACCCCAACCCCTCGATCCCAAACTCCCCGATCCCAACCCCCTTCGACCCCAACCCCCTAACCCCTTCTGACCCCAACATCCCTGACCCAACCCCCCCCGTCCCCAACATCTCGTCCCCAACCCCCCTGACCCCAACTCTCCCCCGTCCCCAACTCCTCCGACCCCAAACCCCAACCTCCCGACTCCAGCCCCCCATCCCCAACCCCTCCGACCCTAAAACCCCCGATCCCAACAATGTCCATCGGTCCCAAAATACCCATTTGCTCCAATTGCTGATTTGCCCTGGTGCTCATTTTTCCTGGTGTGCATTTGCCCCAAATGCCCATTTTCCCTAATGCTCACTAGCCCTAATGTCCATCGATCGGTCCCAAGGTGCCCATTCTGCTCCAAAGTGCCCATTTGCCGCAAATACCTGTTTGCTCTGGTGCTCATGTTTCCTGGCGCCCATTTTCCCCAAGTGCCCATTAGCTCCCAATGCCTACTCGTCCCTGTGCCCATTTGCCTCAAAAGTTCTTGTTTGTCCAATTAAATGCCCCAAACCCATTTGCCCCGGTGACCAGTTGCCCATACAATTGCGCTCATTTTTCCTGGTGCCCATTTTTTTCAAGTGCCCATTTGCGCCAAATAGCTAAGTGACCATTTGTCCCTGTGCCCATTTATTTTACATTCCTAACCCAAGTCAAAACAGTAATGGTTTCTGCCGCTAGGGGGTGCTAGAATTGTAGTACGTGTGACCCTATGCATAGTCGTACCCCACATGAAATCATAGAGCTTACATGGATTCATAAACATTTGCATGTTTTTCATTCCTCTTCAAAAACAATAATTTGATATATTCGGCCACTAGAGGGTGCTACATATCATTTTGCATTAGTCATTGTCATATCCCAAGTCCCCAAAATAGGGTGCCCCTTAGTCCTTTGCCAAACGAGACCTGCAACGTATTTCTCAGACAAAACAACATATTTCTCAGGTAACGTTACCAGCCCTGCAACGTATTTCTCAGGCAAAACAACATATTTCTCAGGTAACGTTACCAGCCCTGCAACGTATTTCTCAGGCAAAACAACATATTTCTCAGGTAACGTTACCAGCCCTGCAACGTATTTCTCAGGCAAAACAACGTATTTCTCAGGTAACGTTACCAACCCTTATGCATTTGTTTGGATATTTTTGGAAGTGATACTCCAGGACTTCCAAGGCTACACTGGAGTTGGTGAGTTGTGCGTTTGCATATTGGTGATACTCTAGTAACGCTATAAACCCAAACCGAACTTGGGAGCTGTTAGACGTTACCCCATTATTCATACTGGCTGGTATGTTGTTACACCATGGACTGCTATTACTGTATTACGCAGACCATTTTTTATTTATTCGATAATGCATTTAAACACAAAATAAATGGCAAGGTAAACAAAATGAATAGCAAACACATCAGGGAAATGGCAAAATCCGTAGGTTTAAAACATGCAGTATGAATTAAAAATTTTTATGAGGGAGTGTCAGTATCTGTCTGCATGGCCATAAAACCTCAAAACATAGGCTAAACATGTTTCACAAATAACGAATGGGGAGACATAAAATAAAAAAAAGTAAATAAAACATATGTACAGAACTTATGTCCATCTATTTACAATTTTGCCTTATCTTTATAAATTGGCATGAAAGCATTCGATAACCAATGCAGCGTTTGCAAGCACTTTTAGGCTATGCATTCACAAGTTTGTTAATGGAATGTTCTGTGGGAAAGTCGTGGCGATGACAAAAACGTAGACTCATTGAGATAGATGCTTTTTCAACTTAGTCACAAAAGCAGATCTTGATTGCAGAGCTCTCATATCAGATGGTAAAGTATTCCAAACCTTGGCGCCACTATACTGAATGGGCTGTTGGGAAACAGTTGTAGAATAAAAAGGGAGATGATAAGCATATCTGTTGCATGTTGAATAAGAGTGAACTGTGTTATTTGGCCGAAAAAGGTTTTTGAAGATAGTCGATATTTGATTCTGATTAAATTTATGCATTAATTTTTCCATTTTCATTGTGTACATGTCAGTAACAGAGAATAAGTTTGTTGTATAGCAGTTAGATTTAACAATAAATTTAGTGACTTTAGAGCAGAGATTGTCGATTTTTTTGGCTAGTACGGTATTTCCATGATTCCACGAAGTAATGCAATATCACAGGTGACTAGCTATTAAAGAATGATAAATACAAATGAGGTTATTGGAGTTCAAATATTTCAACTTGCAAATTATCCCTATATTATGTCTCATTTTTTGAAAAAGAGCAAGCATGTGTGATTTCCATGACAGGTTTTCATCTGAAAGTACACCAAAAAATGGGGTCTTTTTAACTCGCTCAATGGGCTTGTTGTTAAAACGAAGAATGGGAAACTGCATGTTATAACTTTTTTTGTGGGTATGAAATATTGTGCATTTTGTTTTGTCAGTATTCAGGGATAATCTATTTGCTGATAACCAGCTAGCTATATTATGTAACTCGCATTGTGCTTGGTCATATACTATGTCAATTTGCTTATGTTTAATGAATATGTTAGAGTCATCAGCAAACATAATTGGGTGAGTTTGATCGAGGCAATTTTGAAAATAGTTAATATACACTAGGAAGAGCAAGGGCCCTAGAATTGATCCTTGTGGCACACCGTGTTGAACATTGCGGTAATTTGATTGGACCTTGTTAAATTCAGTTAGCTGTCTAACATTTGTTAAGTAGCTTTTAAACCATTTATTTGCATTGCCACGAATATCAGAGTGACAATGCTTTGAAAGTAAAATATTATGATTTATGGTGTCAAAAGCTTTGGAGAGATCTAGGAATATGCCCGTAGTTGTTTGACCGGATTCAATTGCATTGGCAATATCAGATACCATGTAGGTAACAGCTAGCTCAGTCGAGTAATCTTTTCTGAAGCCAAATTGTAACCTGTAAAATACCTCATGTTTCTCAAGGAAATTTGATACTCGACTGTGAATTATTCTTTCTAATATTTTTGAAAAACCAGGCGGAAGGCTGATTGGATGATAATTGTTTGCGAATTTCCGATTGCTTTTTTTGAAAATGGGAATTACCTTAGCTGTTTTGAATCTCGTAGGATATTGGCCCTGCTCAATCGACATATTAAAAATCCAAGCCAACAGTTCAACAATGGTATTGGGAATGTGTTTTATTATTTTCATGGGAATGTTGTCGACACCGCTGCTCAACTTTGGCTTTAGAGTGGAGATTACATCTTTTACTTCTTTGGGTGTTGTTGGTTTTAAAAATATAGAGTTTCCGACTGATTTACTTAAGTAGTTATAGAAATAAGAGGAACTTGTGGGTATCTTTTTCACTAAGTTATCGGCAACAGAAAAAAAGTAATCATTAAAATGATTAGCTACAATTACGTCGTCTGTCACCAATGTCCTATTTATTGACATTGGATTAGTTTGCTGCTGTGTTTTCCTGCCAAGCAAGTTGTTGATTATTCTCCATGTCTCTCTCAAATTGTATTTGTTCTCTTCTAGCCTGGATTTGATGTAGTTTTGTTTTTTCATCTTTATCATTCTGTCATATTTGTTTCTAGCCTTAACAGTACTTTTGCTTGTTTAATTCACTTGGTTTTCTCATGAGTTTTTTGTAGAGTGATTGTTTAGTTTTGTACGTAACCTTTAGCTCGGAGTCATACCAAGGTTCACTTCGCTTTTTTGGTTGTGACACTTGTTTTTGAGGAAAGCATTTGTCAAAAGCTACGGTGAACTTTTGATCGAATATGTTATAGGCACTATCTACATCATCACATGCATAAATATCACTGAAATCAAGGTTTTCTAAAGCATTTACAAATTTTGAAACATTATTGCTTGAAAAAAAAACGTTTTTTGTGTGGAACAGTTTGAGCTTGGGGTGATTTGAGTTGTACACATTGGATGACTGGTAGATGATCTGCTAAGCTATCAACTATAATTCCACATGTGATCTTGTAGTTAAATCTGTCAGTCCATATGTGATCAATGACAGTGGCACTACTTGCTGTGATTCTGGTGGGTTTATTTATTGTTGGGTGAAATTTATGTTCGTACATAGTATCTGTGAAGGTGTTGGTATGAGGATTGTCAATTTCTAGTAAATTGTAATTTAAGTCACCCATGATGATAGTATGTGACGACTTTCTAGGAATTTTCAAGATGGGCGATAGGGTATTCATAAAATCTAAGTAGGTTATCGTTTGATGGGGGTCGGTACATTGTGCCAATAGTTATGGTCTCACTCTTGTTAAACCGTCTATCCACAAACAGTGTCTCACAGATCTTTTCTTTCATAATGGTAAGATCATCTCGCATGCAAAATGATAAATTTTTATCAATATAAAGGGCTACCCCACCACCCAAATTGTTTATTCTGCTATTACAGATAAACATGTAATTCAGTAAAGAGTTAAACTCTCCTGTTTGGTTTGGTTTTAGCCAAGTTTCATTTATTGATATAATGTGAGGCTTGAGTTTCATATCAGATAAAAGTGATTGAAGTTTCCCAAAGTTGGCTCGGAGTGATCTTATGTTTATGTGCATAGCTATTAAAGAAGAATTTATTGGATTATTATTTAAAAGGAGTTCTATATCTTCAGAAAAGTAGTATGACGTAAAATTTGAGTCATCTCCAGTAAACAATAAAGATAGCCTATCATCAGCATATATATCATTCAGTACAGCAGCGTCAAGATTAGTGGCAGAATGACCATCTGTGCAATTGTCTTACATTTCACTGAAGTCTTTGCTGTTAATATTTTGAAAGGGAAAAGCATCAAGAATACATTGAGGACAGCACCAAGGGATACGGTCGTCCTGATCACAGAGTTTCTTAAATTCAACAGTACCTAATTGAGCGCATTCAGCTTGCATCCAGTGTTCAAGTATATCACAGAATATGCTGCTTTGGTTCTTACGGATTGTTTTTTTGCATAGCGAACATTTAAATTGTGTCATCAGAAGGTAAACAAACAAAACAACAAAAGTATAAGACTTTCAACTTTTGAAAATAATTAGTCAATCTGCCGATTGGCTTGAAATTTCAGCAATACTTGCAATGAATAATTCCATGTCTATATCAGCACTGCTTTTAAATGATTTTCCTGTTATCATAAAAGAATAAATGTTGTGATCAATAATTTTTTGACTTCTTTTAAATATCGGTACAAAAAAAAAAACCAACAACAAAAACATGTTATAAAGTTCAAGGAGGCCCTACAACTAAACTCAAGACAAGGTGAATAAAATAACAAGTATCAAAACTGTCTAGATAGTTGCAATAGAGTAATATCAATACGGTGCATAATCATATATACACACTGTACATACATTGTGTTATAACACTATACAGCAATATCGCTGTGAGCTACTGACACAATTAGGTGTTATGGTAGTCCCAAAATTTTAACTTAAATTTGTACTGTCACCTAGTTGCAATTCAGTTAAAGAATTGTTGGTACTTTGTTTATCACGAACAATATATTGGAAATGATCCATTAATCATAATGGTTTTTTGTTAATTTCAAGGCAACATATCACACAATTAAAAACAAGTCCCGCCTTAGCGTTACCGTGAACTCATAGGAACCAGAGCTAAGGTTATTTACATGTCAGTATTCAATTGGGAAGATTATGTCAACATTGGAGGGCAGTGAAAGAAAAAAATTAAAATATGAGACGCTTTATAAATAAGAACCGGCCGTTGGCTCAGTTGCAAAGCGCACGCTATCGGTGCGGGAAGAAAATCTGGGGTTCGATTACCGGGCCGGTCAAATCGACACAGTGTCGCCAACGACTCGCACCGTTGCGGCGTTTCTTCGGAGCTGTGTAGCCCAGGCGCTAAGCCGCGGAGATGGGCCCCGCAACTCGTTACACGCTTCGGCGTAATACGTCGAGTATAATGAAGATTTGATTTGATTTTATAAACAAGGCAGTGAGAGTCTGCTTGCCCAATCACTTCTGTCAAAGAATTAGAGTTTTTTTGCTTTAGGTGGTGGGTTTTAATCAATAAAATCAGCAGCCATTCAGATGTGGTTACGGCACAGTAGTTGATCGCAGTGCTATGAATGCTTAGTTCAAAGAGCCTTTAATCAAGTTAATGTCTAGTTTTGTCGAAATCATCTGGTTTTTTTCCTTCTCCTTTTGGCTGGCAGTATATTGTTCCGTTATTAGTCCAAACATTTTCTTTGCCAAAGGCTTGCTTTGCCAAAATAACCATCTCGAGTCTCTTTTTTGTCAAAGATTCAGTGATAGAAAGTCCAGTTTTTGCTAAAAGCTGCTTCTTGTAATAGATTTGGTTTCTGGTCGAAAGGTTCACAAATTTGATTATAACTGGGATTTTGCCATTTTTAGAGGGAGGTAGTTAGTGGGTGATGTCAATGTCATTGGGTACCAAGTTAGTTTTGAAGTGGTTGTTCACAGTGGCTATAATATAGTTTTCAAAGTCTTCGTAGGCATTGGCATTTTCAAAATTTTCAGATGTGAGACCGTGTAGGATGATGCAATTGCGTCGCCCGTGTTGTTCAAGGTCATCAACGGCTACTTCCAGCTTTGCTACAGCAGATGATATAACTTGTACTTTAGGTACAGCTCTTCTATCTGTTGGCTTAGTTTTGCAATTTGTAAGCCTACCTGTATATTTTCTTGGTTTCCATTTACATGTGAAGAATATTGACCAGACATCAGACAGGTATCAGCAGAATCATCTACTGGCAAAAGTGATGATGATTTCATTGGTTGGATCTCCACACAGTATTCCTGCAGCTTTTTTTTTTTTTTTTTAATTTCTAGCATTTCGTTGTTAAATTTTTTCAAACTAGCTTTCAGTTCAGATACAGCCATTTTGTAGAAATAGTGCAGCAGATTCTTTTTCTGGTTATAAGTAGGTGTAGGTACAAGACAGTATATAAAGATGAGTCAATTAACAGTTTACTCAAGTTTTCAAATATTTATTCTACACATAAATACCTTATTCAAATAGAATGCTTGCCATATACAGATATAGAGCGGTTTCATCTGCGTCAAGGGGCGTCTTGGAGGCAAACAAAGCTGGCTGTAGCATTAAAAGGTAAAGGCACAATATGCTTATCTTTACAGTAGGCTCACTCATGCAGAAATCATTGTGACGTGTGTCCACAAAAAAACCTCTCTCGAATTTATGGAGCTCTTGGTAAGCGCAGACGCTACAACGATTTTGAAAATAAATTTTTGTTTTTTACTTTTTGCTAGGAGTTGAAAAAAGCTCTAAAGGAATAATAAAAGCTGATAAAGAAAGAAAAGGAGCAAAAACCTTTCAGTTCATGACCTTTTTTCTTATTTACACGCCATTTCTTATCCTGCGCTAAAGCAATGCGTGAAACAGTTGTTGCGTCACAATCGGGAATGTAGCGTCACATTCGCAATTGCTGTTTCTGCGTTTTATAACTGGTAAGCTGACTCGTGGTCGCTCTTTTTCCCGGATGACCTTGCAACGATTCACTGGTGGTTTTTCATGTGATTATGACTGAATTAAAGTGTCGCGTTCGTATACTTGTGTCTGAAGAGTGTCCACTAGGTGGCGCTGGATGCAACTTTATCAAAATGATAAAACCTGTTCTGGACGAGTGGTTGGTGCGTTTAGCTCGACGCTCAACAAAGTCATCTTCCATGATGCACGTGCTTCACTAATACAAAACTTAAGCTGCTACTACGCGGCTTAACAAATTATAAATTAAGAAACGTTCTTCCGATAAACATCCTTATCTCTGTGTATTATAGCATCGTCTATTCGCATTTACAATATGCTACCACTAGTTGGGGTAACTGCTCGGTTACTCTAAGAAAACGGCTACAAATTAAACAGAATACTATCATTCGTATTATCAACAAATTTCGAATTTACCAAACTAAATTAAAACCTTTATTTGAAAAACTGAATCTTCCCAATATAAACGCGATTCACGAACTTGAAGTTGGCAAATTCATGGCAAACTACTAAATAAACAGCTTCCCGATTACTTCTCCAGCTTATTTTCTTTGACATCTTCCTTTCGCTCCCTCTTTACTCGTAGCGTGGCAAATACCAACTTTTTTCTTAGTACTGTAGAACTAATTTAAACAAAACTGATAGATCAATAAAAATTGTAGGTCCTAAAATCTGGAATAACCTTCCCAATACGATTAAAGAAAAATTTAGAAAATCCAAGTCTTTAAAAGTAAGTTAAAAAAGCATCTTTTGATTTCACAAGAACTTTGATTAGTATTGTACAGCATATATCGCTTATTTGTTGCTATGTCATTATCATTTATTCTGTTAAATGCATATAATGTGTACTTACGTTTCTTTTTGGTTTTTGTTTTGCTTTAACTTTTTTAAAGGTACCGTGTTTCGTTTCATTCTATGTAAGCTTCTCGTGTCTTTATTTAATTTTGAGCGCATTTTGTGACGCTTCTGCTGTTGAGGAGATGCAGACTCGACGACCTTCAGCTGCCATAGCTGTCATGGTCTTTCGCATCTCCTCACGGGACACTATTTTTTCTGCTTTATGTGGGGTAATTTATTTCAATGATACTCTGTCCGAAAAAATAAAAATAGACGAATGAATAGATGAATAACAAAAAAACTGTTCTGTTTCGTCAAAAGAAGCTCGTCTACTCGCTTCAGATCTTCCACTAATTGGCGCCCGTGAGCCCGTAACGTCCAGCAATCAACCGCAGTTTTGCCTTTTCAGCCAATCACTGCCCTTCTTCATTTTTTAACCAAGATCCAAACTGAGTGATTGGACTCAGCCTTGTAAGTCATACTAATCCTTATCATAAGGTCGAAAGGTTGATGTAAAGTAAACGATGTTTCGTTTCTCAAATGTTGGTACTCCCCTGAAGGTTGAGTATTTCTTGGCAAACTCGATAAGGAGGTCGTATTTAGCTCTCCCTCGATAGAGATAGCCCCTGTTCGATAGAAGGTAAAGGTACGTGACAGCGGATGCTAAGCACACATTGTGTAGGCCATTCTCAATTGGCGGCCCATTACAAATATTAATCATGAATGATTGAACGCTGTTAGAGGACATACAAGACGAGCAACACACATACACTTAACCCTTCGCATTTCCGAGCTGCGAATATTACTTTTAAAGTCTCTAGTATGACGGGGAATAAAACCCCAGTCTACCGGCTACCAAGCGGACGGTCTTACCGATACAACAAGCGCCGGTCTGTTTGATAGAAAGGTACTGGGTATGTATACTGGTGTATCTTATTTTGTTGGCTTACTCTTGGAAGAAGTTGAAATAAGCTTCGTGGAATGGAATGTGGACTTGTGATAAGTCAGCCCATCCCACTGAAGTAACTCTGTCCATCAAAGTCTGTTTTCATTTTTTTATGGCAGTTTTTTCGATGTAGTTGATCGACGTAATGACCAGTTATTGTTTCTTCTTCGCCTTATACAACTTCAACTGTAGAAAGACTGAACTTTTTGCACACATGATTCGACCGAAAACTTGGACAAACCAAAGATGACCAAATTCAAAAAAATCAAGTTTTCATTACACTGAAGCATGTAACGAGTGACGAGATCCATATCTGCGGCCGAGCGCCAGTTCTGGACAAAACATTTAACCTGCCAGCTTTTGACTTCGTAAAACGACGATGTCCTTTGTCGGTAGTTATACAATAATAATATTCTCAATACTGCATTACAACAAATAAATAATAAGCAACAAAAATGTTTGAAGAAAATTGGCACGTATACTCAATTGTATGACGTCATATTTAAGTAGTGACCAAGTCTCACGTCTCACGTTGCTTGTCGAGTTAACTGATTTTTGGAAACATGGGTTCGACTCTCGGCGAAAGCAAAGTATTTGAAAAATCATTTTCGTTGAAACTTTCAAGTACATGGCATTACGCCATCATGTGAAAGTTCAGCTTTATGATCAAGTGCTCACGACAAAGTGGATTATGAAATTAATGTGTTTTCAACTCGCAGCGATGGAAAGTTTACATTCAGCTTGCAAATATGTGAAGACAACACAGCAACACATCATCTGTATCAACACCGTTTCGATTATTGCGATCTTCTTGATTTGCTGTGATGATATCCATATCCAAAATAAACAACTCCTCCTGTAAAATTCTTTATTCAATCACAAGTCCTGGGTTCAAACCTTAGTCTATACCTGGTGAGCGGTCAAACCTCGAACCGGTCGCAGAATTGATTTTTACAGCGTTTATTCAGTAAGTCTTTAAAAAAAAAAAACTACCATAATATCTCTTGATATTCGATGTAAGCTTTTCTTAACTGGATCCTTTGATAAATATCATCTTGTATTACTTGCAGTCTTGCATCAGTAACCAAGTCATGTCAAAAAATCTCCATTTCCGGAATTACGCCGAAGCGTGTAGCGATTGGCGGGGCTTATCTCCGCGGCTTAGCGTTTGGACAACGCGCTTCAAAGAAACGTTGGCCGTGTCCGATTGGACGGCCCGGTAATCGAACACCAGACCTGCTGCACCGATAACTCTATCTTTAACCACTACGATTATAAATCTTTGAAGTTTTTATTGTTTACTTGATTTGAATCGAGTCATGATCAACTTGCTTCTGATTTACAACCTTCCTCGTGTTGTAATTATTATAATTCAGAAATATTAAACGTTTTCGCTCACCTATCGCCATCCAGACAGCGAATCGAACCCAGGTCAAAGGATTGAGCTTCAATATCAAGATAATGTTAACAATGATGCTGCAAAATGGAACAAATGGAACGAGAGGAACCTAAACGAAATAACAAGTAAACAAACATCAAGTTTATCACGTTTCACAAGAAAGCTAAAAAATTAGAACTAGTGTTTCGACTATAGGAACAGTCTCGTAAGTTTTGCCTCGCACAGCCAATCCAGGTTGGACTCATTCCAGACTGGAAGGATTCTTTGATGCCTGGATGGCCTGTGTATAGCAATGCCCACAAGACTTCTTATAGCCGAAACATACAGTTGTTTTTTGCTACTTTTTCATAAAACTGTTGTGTTTCAATCGTAAAAGATTTTAAGACTAAGCAAGCTTCTACAACTTAATAATTTTTTTGCTGGGAGTCTCATTCCAGGAGGTTACATCGCTTGCAATACTATTAGCATTTTAAGGAGGAAAAGTATTAAAGTAAAGCAATAGTAAATCTCAAAATTGGACGTTTCGACAACATTGGTTCAGTTTTCACCATCAGCAGTGTAAGCAAGACGGAATAAAACTGAAAAATTATAGAACTAAGAATCTATGTTGTCGAAACGTCCAGTTTCACGAATTAACTTGGCTTTATTTTTCCTCCTTAAGCTGTTTTCGTCCCATTATTATTGAATCGATATTTTGCAAGTATGCAAAGTTGCCAATTATAAATATCAAATATACTGACCTTAAATGTGAAAATTGATTGGTCTTGATTGAAGCAAGAAATAAACAACAAGGATAAAAGAGACAGGAAAGTGAATAGCAGAAGAATAAAAACAAACCACACTTCAAAAATATATTCATAACCAAATATTATCATCGCAAAAACAAGAGAAGAAAACAGAACAGAAATTAGAAGAGAATAAAATGGAACCTGTCCTGGTTGGCAGTTTGTGGTCCAAGTGAACAAAACTTTGAGTCTTGATTGTAAAAGTTCTTGTTTGATTCTTCCACAATTGCAATCTTCAAAAGTTGTCATTTCGGAGTTGTTTAGGGATTGCTTTGGAGTAATTTTTGTTCCATATCCATCACTAAGCAGAGTTTCTTCCGTCTGATTTTGCTCAGGTTTTGCGACTTCATCTCGGTTTGAACTTGGCGGTAATACAATATCGCAGCTCGAGTAACTGACATAATGACTGGTTGAGGATCCTTCGTCAGCCAACATTTCATAACTGCAAAAATAATAAGAAATTTCAGCAAGAAAATAATTGCTTTTGTAAATAATTAAGAAGCAAAATATGCAAAGACGGCAAACGACTACGATACAAAAAAAACTCACGGAAAAAGCAAAAAAAATCAAATATTTACTGTACTCGCGGTATTACGCCAAAGAGCGTGTAACGAGTGGCGGGGTCCATCTCCACGGCTTAGTAAGGGGTGCCATTTGTAAACTCTTACTTTCCTATGTACTATAGCGTTATTAACGATCCTATGTGCTATGTCACACAGGTATGCACTGAGTCTCGTTCCTGCCTGAGTAGTTCCCGCCAATCGCACATTCGTCACGCATGATCGCTATAGTAGACAGGAACGAGACTCAGCGCATACCTATATGACATAACACAGGGATGGCGAACCACTGAGTGACCCACTAGCAAATTTCGGTGACCCACTTGAAGTTTGGAAAAATTTAAACTATGGCCTGCGGTCGCGATGACCTTTTTTTTAAACTTCACTTGTTTTGGGGAAGAAAAATGGACATCGGCGGACGTGGTGACCTTTTTTTTTTGGTCTTCACTTATTTTTTGGCTGAAAATGGTGATCCTATTGTTAACCGTGGCCCACGATTTTTCTTTTTTCTGTCTACAACCTTAAATTTGACCTACCACTTAAAAAAGTTCGCCATCCCTGACATAGCACATAGAATTGTCAACAAAGCACATAGGAATGAAAAGTTAGTGCATGCCTGTGTGATATAGCATATTTACTAAGTTGGTTTGTCAATCCTTTATGATTTAGTACGTAGGCTTCACTGCAAAATAAAACCTACGTATTTTGACCAAAAATTAGTTCATACCTTTGTGATATAGCCAGGATTACCATTTCGTGCTTATTTCTAAGATTTGTGCTTATTTTCAAGGGCGGTGTCTTAGAAAACGTGAATGTGCTTAAAACAGGAATCTGAGGACGTGAAAACTGCAAGTAATTGCGGCGTGCTTATTTTTTGGTGTGGTCCGGTGGTAACCCTGGATATAGCACATGGGATAAGTAAGGGTTTACGAATGGCACCCCATAGCTTAGGGCCTGGACAACACAACTCCGAAAAAACGTCGCTGACGACACTTTCTTCTATTTGATAACAACACAACTCCTTAAAAAGCCGGTAACGACACTGTGTCCGATTTAATCAGCCCGGTAATTGAAACCCAGACTTAACATCTGAGCTTACGTAGATTTCAAAGGATGCGTAAATATTTCATAAAAAACAACAACGGTTAATTCAAGCAGATACTAAGGAGTTTTGTCATTAATTTACTTCAAGCCGCAAATGGCAGTTTGCAGAGGAATACACAAAAGCGCCAGAGACTTTCTAGACTACAGCGTTCGATCTAAATATGCAGTAGAAACAGCACAACTACCCAATTTGGGGCAAATATGGCTGTCTCTTTAATGGAGGCCCAATCCATAAGCTCATGCCAGTGATTTGATATGCACTCACCTTGACAAGTTATTGGGCTCGTATCTCAGCTTAATAACACAAATAGATACAAAGGTACAGGCAAGCAGCTGGCCAATCGATATGAACTCCACCAAAGCTGTCAAGTTGAAAACGATCGATAAAATGAAGCAGAATATCCCGCTGATGATGGTCGAATTGACAGGAACCTGAAGAGAGTGATTAAGTCTTTCGATAAATCGCTCTTGTTATTTCTCAAGAGAGCGAATTCTTTCACACAAAAATCCATGAAATCATTTAATGCGCAGTTTTAGTGATTACTTCAATCAAACTCAATCCTCGAAAGCCGGATCAATCGTGGTCATGTAGAATCACAAGTGGAACAACATCAGCTTCTTTCCGCCCGCTCGTCACCGCTGCGACGTTTCTTCGGAGTTGCGTCACCAAGGCGTTAAGTCGCAGAGATGGGCCCCGCCACTCGTTACACGCTTCGGCGTAATATCGCGAGTATGATGAAGATTTTTTCATGACACACTTTTTTGCGCTTTTTAATTGTTAAGGTTTTCCGATCAATTTTCTTCATTAATCCTGACGCTGAATGCTAAGCTGTGTGAAAATGAAACCATTTTTTAACAAGGGATTTCGATACAACTCCACCAAGTATCGAACCAAGCTTCCAAACTGCAGAGCTATCGCTCGAACCATAGGCGTAGCCAAAGGGGCCATGGCCCCCCCGAAAATGTAACTCAAATTACAAATTATCGTTAACAAAATAAAAGTTTGAAACTTTTTGCGCCTCTGGTGTATTTAATCGTTGTTGACTTCGAACAGTTGTGTTGGTGGGGGAAGGGAGATCGGGCGTGGTTTTACAAATTCTTATGCTTCTAAATTTTATAAACTTCGCCAAACGCCAAAGTTTTTTCTGCAAGTCCCAAGCGAGTGATGTACAGACAACACGCTATGGTAATTGGAAGAAATAAAAGTCCCGTTGAGTGCTCTGTTGTTATAGTACGATGCACAGTTGCACACTGCTGCGAAAACATTGCTTCTTGGATCAAAAAGTTAACCGACCGATGGGAGTATTTTCCTTAAAATTCCTTAACTGCGCGATGCGTCACAATTATAGTGGAATCCTATTCAAGCTTTTTTCCATAAAATTGCACCAAATCAATAAAACCGCATTTCTCAGTTTTGCGTAGAAATTTATATAATAGCGACGAGTGTAGATCACGATTCACGAATGACCAAATGTCGAATAGGGCCTCTAAACAGGTAAATAAGTTTCAACAAGTAAAATGATGTACCGGGTATGCGTTCATACACAGTGCTCGAGTCGAAAAAACACTTGTGGGGGGATGGTACAACTTTTTACGCAGACGTAAGGAGGGATGGTGACTATACTCAGTACTTGCAAGGGAATTGTTCTCGCCAACATGCTTTATGGGAGGATGGTGTTGTTTTTCGGGGGGATGGTACCCCCCCGCATCCCCCCCAACTCGAGTACTGTTCATACATGATGACAGATTAGTGTGTATGAGTCAACAGCGTAGGCCTAGTGCCTAGGCGCACGCACTGTGCAGGGGAAGGGGAGCACGGTGCCATGGCCTTCCCTTGGCCCTGTAATAATTTGCTAAAACCTACCTTTTAGACTAATTTCTCAAACTAATAATGGTCGCCGCCTCCTTTCACTTATTTATTAGCCAAGCTTCTGCTTTTAGACATAAATTAAGCTGCGAAAATACTTTTACATTGTCCATAGTGACTGCACTCACTGCATGCCTTTTTTCGATAAAAAAGTGTGCTAAAATGAGTGTTTTTTATGTGAAAGCCGTAAAAATTCGTTAACGGCTGGGAGCTATGCCCCCAGACCCCCTTAGTGCCTCTGGCGGCTTGAAGTTTCACCTTCAGACTTCCCGCTGTGCCCCCTCCCCTCGCCAAATTCTGGGTGCGCCACTGGCGAACTGTCTGACAATTGCATAGTAAAAATTTGCCAACAACTGCCCGTTTTCGAGAAAAAGTTAAAATTTAAGCATAATTTAACGATCAGCTTAAGACTTAAATTTCACAAAATTTATGTTTTCATCGATATGAGGGGAATATGCTGCATTGCTGCTATAACTAAATGATGTCAGATTTAAAAGTTACAAAATTTGGCCCCCCCTCAGTTTTTTTCTGGCTACGCTCTTGGCTCGAACCACTAATCCAGGTATCAGTTGAAGGGGCTCTTATGAGGCAGATTCGAAAACTAATTGATTTTAAACAAAAAACGACAAGTTCAGATTGACAAAAGCTGTCTGCGCTTGATCACAGTGACGTTTAAAACTCGTACCACCTGTTCGATCGTCGCATTGCGCTCGAAGTCGTTAAGTTTTTAAGAACTTTCATTTATGAAAATGAACTTTAGCCAATATGGTGATCCTGTGTTCACTGAGCCAAAAACAAAACTTAAAAATTGCGGTTTAATAATATGTTATTCCGCAGCGGCAAATCCTCTGTTTACAAACAACATTCTAAACAAGTTTCAGCATTCTAGCTTCGTCAACTTCTTTCAACTCACTTTTGTTGTTTTGTTTACATTTTCAAAGAAATTCATCAACAAACCGTCCCTGGCCATCGCGTACAAGTACCTGGGCACGACCAGCAGAGCGGAGAGAAGGGCCGCGGTCATGCCAGCCAAGGCGCCGACCGAGATGACGTACTTGGCCCATTCTAAACCTCGTGCGTGAAAAGCAGATGAAAATGGGGACGCTATATTGATCTGGTTGTAAGGAATCATCAGGGTTAAAGCAGACGAAACAGCCACGTAACCGAGCACAACAGCTGACAATGAAATAAGAAGAGATAACGGAACGTCTCTGCAAGCAAAGTAAGCTAACATTTTTAATTGATAAGGCTTCAATCTACTTGATTTTTTCAAAAAATTTCCTGATAATCCAGAGCTCACGGTTTGTTAGCATTATGGTTAAAGCACGGGTGTTCAAACTTTTCACACGAAGAGCCACATTTGAAAGAATTTTGAAGCCGAGGGCCGCACTGATTGGGAGAGCAAAAAAAAGGTCTTCACGTCCAGAGATGTCCTGTTTTCTACTGAAAATCAGTGAAGAACAAAAAAAGAAAAGGTCTCGATTCACGGTTTTATATTTCTGTAAGAGCCCGTGGACCGCATAAAACGGTCTCATGGACCGTAGTTTACCCACCCCTGGGTTAAAGCATCGCTGTCAGTGCGTATGGTCTTGGGTTCGATTCCTGGGCCGGTCAAACCGGACACTGTTGCCAACAGCTCGCCACCGCTGCGACTTTTCTGAGTTGCCCGGGCGCTGAACAGCGGAGATGGGATGCGCCACTCGTTACAAGCTTTGACGTAACACTGCGAGTTTAATGAAGATTTGATTTTTTAAGTTACTTTTCTAGTAACTGACATCTCAACAGCATTTGTGTCACTGTCATCATCAGTCATATACCTTGTGTATGTACGCAGTCACGCAACGTAGCTACCATTTCTTACAGCGTAATTTCACTTACACAAACCTCATTCACACCAACGCACACTGCTGCCTTGAAAAAACTTGATAGACGCAAATAAGACAAAGCCCGGGTCTTCAGATACAAAATTTGTGCCAGGACATATCATGCATCTTTAACACCAGCAGTGACGCTGAGAGCAATAGTTAATCCGCACCAGCAGACTGGGGTTCTATTCCAAGTCAAGTCATAACAAAATCTTTAATAAAAGACTTGGCAGCTTTCCGTCAAGGCCTGAGGGAAAAGTAAAAATATCTTCCAAGCAGCGTTTACTCAATCACAACTAAACATGTGATGGGCCGACACAAGATAATGGCCTACACACGCTGAGTGCTTCAAGTACTCGCTATTTTGCATATGAAATTGCCCGAGTGCTTGGTGCATTGGGCTCGGGAGTTAGCTTTGCGGGTTCGATGTCTTACTAGATCATCCTCCACGATGCATGTGAGCCTACGCTGCATGCGGTTCAATCTCATATTTTTACTTTGCCATCACACTTTTCTACCTTCTGGGTTGGATCGCTTCTTCAGTCGCAGCAGCGACCACTTCGTAGCCGACGTACGAAAATATCAATGTTGCGGTTCCTCTCAGCGTCCCCGACCAACCGTATGGAAAGAATTCCGACGCGGTTGCGTTCGATCCCGTCCAATTCGTCGCGTCAGCGTAAGTGAAACCGGTAACTAAAATATCAAACAATCGATAGAAAATCAAATCTTCATTATACTCGCGGTATTACGCCGAAGCCTACGAGAACGAGCGGCGCGGCCCATCTTAGCAGCTCAGCGCCTTGGCAACAAAGTTCCGAAGAAACGTTGCAGCGGTGGCAAACCCTTGGTTACTCTGAGTCCGATCTGACCGGCCCGAAAATCGAACCCAAGACCTCCTGCGCCAATAACGATGATTTTAACTACTACGCCAAATTGCAATGAAGCTGGCAGCGTAGTCTCTTTGTCAATTGCAATATTAGGTCCAGACCGTGGCTATACTTTGAATTATGCGCAGCGAAAGCAGGTTGGCTGTTGCATTTTTTTAAAAGTCCAATAAATCGGACAAAAATCCGTTACCCTAAGGCTGAACACCCAAGTTTGATTCTAACTAGAATTGATCCATCGTTAAGCAAAGTCTGAATCCTGAACACTGAAAACTGCAGGGACGACTTTCTAGACCGTACATCGGTTGAAAGACTTCGCTTGCTAATAGGAAAAAACGGGTTTCATTCCTGATAAGATCGCGCAAAAACTTTTTAGAATAGCTTTCCAGCTTCAAGTGATTGGGTTGACACTTAATAACGGTCTACGCACTCTTGTCAAATTGGTGACCCTGTTTTTGCAACAGTATGTGTTTCAAACATGCTTAGTCTCACATCATGCTGGCAACCAACACTTACCCGTGACAAACGCTATGACAAAAAAATTCAAGATGGCAAAAACTATGTTGACTTTTGAAGAAAGTTTCACCCCAAATTCCACGACCAGCGTCATGAAGAGGACCACAGCCCCGGCCAGAAAATCTGGATATGGAGACAGAAGCTCGTTGTGGGTCATGGGCAGATACTGCTGGGTTAAATTGCTGATTTTGTAATTCACCAATGCATCAATGTATCTGTAAGGTTGATAGATTAGGCTTCGCTCTCATGAGGTGCGACCAGGTTCAGTCAGTGTTCGAAACATCAAATATTTTTTTAGGATGCTGGATTTTGAAAACAAAGCTACCGAAAATTGATTGGTGGCAGGTTCTCAAAGTTTACAATGAATTTTAGCCTAATATGGTCTTTACAGTCGACAGGAAGCGGACCAAATCAAATCTCCATTATATACTCGCGATATTGCAATACGCCGAAGCGTGTAACGAGTGGCGGGGTCCATCTCCGCCGCTTAGCGCCTGGACAACACAGCTCCGAGAAACATCGCATCGGTAGCGAACCGTTGGCGACACGGTGCCGTTTTGACCTGTCCGTGAATCGAACCCCAGACCCTTCGCACCAGAAGTGTCACTAGCGTGCGCGTAACAACTTGGTTAACCGGTCGGTTGGACGGGAAGGATAAAAATAGAAAAACAACTCGTCACGAAACTATCTTAACACACCCACTCCAGCCTTTCGATATTGAAGCTGCCAGGACCAGATGTTCCAACGATACATTCCAACCAACCATAAACGCCCAGATTTCACCGACACTGAGATACGTGAACTGGTAAGCAGAACCCGTGACTGGAATTCGAGCAGCAAACTCTGAACACAACTATAAAGTAATGTTTTTTCCGGCCTACTGAAAGGGAGTCATGACGACTTCCTCGTGAGTGCGGCTGATAAAGGCTAATAATAACCCGAAACAGCACTGTCCCGCTCTACGGTTCTGAACACTGCGTCAAAAACACTTTCTTTCCACAATATAATTATTTGATCTCTTTTTTTAAGCGTGCAAAAATTATCCCACTTTACAAGAGAGGCGACCCTAAGCTTGTCTCTAATTACAGACCAATAAGTTTGCTGTCAAGCTTTTCAAAAATTTTGGAAAAAATTGTTTACAATCGCTTATACTCTTTTTTAGTTAGATGTAACATTTTTTCAAATACACAATTCGGCTTCAGACGAGGTCATTCAACCTCTCACGCAACCACTTACCTTATTCATAAAATTACTGAAGCTTTTGAGAATAAACAGTCAAGCTTAGGTATATTTTTGGACCTCACCAAAGCCTTCGACACCATTGATCATACCATTATGTTACACAAACTTCACCATTATGGCATCAGAGGAACAGCTTTTGAATGGTTCAAAAGTTATTTATCTGGTCGAAGTCAACAGGTTGAAATATCAGATAGAGTTTTGTCAGACATCAATTTTCTCAACTATTCAATTCCACAAGGTTCAATCTTGGGACCTTTGCTTTTTATAATATATGTAAATGACTTTAGTAGTTGTTTGCACTACAGTTCTAGTGTGTCATTTGCAGATGACACAAGTGTTCTCCTATCTGAAAAAAGTCTTAGAACTTTGTATACTAAAGGGAATAAAGAACTTATCAATATAAACAATTGGCTAATTGCTAACAAAATGTCAATAAATACTGATAAAACAAAATATGTATTGTTTAGAACAGCCAATACTAAACCACCCCCCACTGATCTTAAATTGACAATCCGGAGTACTGTACTAGAAAAAGTTTCTTCTGTGAGGGTACTAGGCCTGACAATAAACGAGCATTTATCTTGGAAAGATCACATGAATGTTTTAAAAACTAAACTTAGGTCTGTTTTGGGAGCGGTTTTAAGAGTAAAGCCATACCTCAACAAAGACACAATGCTAACTTTGTACCACAGTCTGTTGATGAGTAATATTAGATTTTATATAACAAATTGGTGTTTTGGAAACAAGACTATTATAAATCAGCTGCAATGTATTTGTAATAAATTTATAAGAATGATATTTAATTTACCGCGGTTTGAGTCTACTCAGTCTGTAATGGCAAAAAACTCTCTTCTTACTATTGATAAATTATACAGATATGAAATAGCTCTCTTTATGTTCAAATTTCACATGAAACAACTCCCTTCAGCCTTTTCTGATATTTTTTTAATGAAAAAATACTCAATCGGCTCCAGAAACAATAGCAATATAATACCTATGGCGTGCAGAATATCGTTAAGCCAACAGTCCATACGATATGTAGGTCCCAAAATCTGGAACGAAGTACCTCCATCTATTAGAAAATGTAAAACTTTAAGCTCTTTCAAATCAAAATTATTGGTGTATTTTTTAAACTTGAACTGACATTGAGCGATAATCTTAAGTTTCTCTATACTGGATGCACAAGTGTAATAACGAAAGTGTAATAATGAAAATAATTAATAATCAGTAATTGTATGTACCTTTGACAATTTAGTAAGCCTAAATAAATCTTTCATCAGCAGTTTTATTCAAGCAACATTTACACTCTTTTGCTCAAGTTTTGTACATATACTCTTTAATTTCTTTAGTTTTTCATTTTAGTTTTTATATCGTCATAATGATGTTGTAACAAGGTGCAACGACCATGCAATACTCATATTAAAAACAGTGGGCTATTTTTTGTACATTTAAGCATGTTATAACGTAATCGTTTTGTCGTTGTTTCCTTTTTCTGTACATTATCTTCAACGTAACTTTACATTGTCCGACCAGAAATAAAAAGAAAGAATGAAAAAAAAAAAAAAAAAAAATTTGAGAGTGATGTAGATGAGTTGCAACCAATCGTTCTCAAGTCCAAGAGTTCAATTTCAGGGCTTATCAAATCGGACACAGTGTCGCCATGACGCTGCAATGTTTCTTCGTAGCTGTCTTACCCTGGCGCTAAACCGTGTAGAGGAACCCCGGCACTCGTTTCATGCTTCGGCGATATAGCGAGTGTCATAAAGGATTAACTTTTGATTTCCAACGAAAAACGCCCTCAATATGATATCACACATGCATTGCTCTTCTTGTCGCCTCTTTTTCGCATCAATCAGTTAGTAAATCAAATCAAGCGCTGAACTAAACTTACCTGTGTAGCACATTGCCGATAAAACTGAAGCAACTGCGGCTAGTATATAGCTGATCACAATAGAAGGGCCAGCGATGTCCCGGGCCACACTACCGGTCAGGACGTATATTCCACTTCCAACCATGGACCCAATCGATAGGAATGTCAAGTCGCTCAGACCCAAGACTTTATTCAAATCTGTAAACACCAAAGGTGTTTTTTTTGTAAAACAAGAAGTAATAAGAAACAGGACAAAAATTTTAAAACTCTTAATTATTTAAAAAAAAAAATAAAACAGGATAAAAAATTTAAAGCGCCTGGGCAACACAGCTCCGAAAAACATCGCAGCGGCAGGGAATCGAACCTACGCTTCCGCACAACTAACGCGTCAGCGACAAGGAACATGGCCTAGCGCAGTGGTTCTCAACCTTTTTTCTTTCGTGGCCCATTTTTTGTTGCACAAAAGTTCTGTGGCCAATTAACTTTTTATCCTTCCTAAACGAGTATTCATCCCCAGGAGCGGATCCAGAAAGTTTTGATGGGAGGATGTAATTTGAACTAGGTTGAATGTTAGCTAAATACAAAGACGTTCAGGAGTTTAGTCCCGGAAACGGGCGTAAATAAGCCTTTTTAAAATGTTTCATATCAGGGGCGTATTTAGAAAATTTTTCAAAGAAGGGGTATCAAATTTCGTCTCTTTCTCAAGCATAGTTTTTTTCCAGCAGATTTGAGTTCAAGCAACTTAAGTAACAAAAATGACTTTAGGGGGGTCCGGGGGCATGCTCCCCAGAAAATTTTTGAAAATTTGCATACTGTAATGGCCATTTTAGTGCTTTTTGAGCAATTTTCAGGCAAATTTTGTTTATAGTTTTGGCCCCTGATTTTGAGCACTTTACCAAATATGATGCATTTTCGCCCAGTTTCGATCATGCTTGCTTAAAGCGACTCAGGCATATTTTTATGAAGAGGTTCAAAATTATGGCAAATTTTTATCTATTCAAAGCATTGCGGAAAATGGCTGGTGGGAGGAAATGCATCCCCCTGGATCCGCCCCTGTTTATCCCTTCAACTTGCATATTCCACCTTTGGGAGCCAAGTGGCTTGCTTTGAGAACCACATTATAGTTGTAGCCGCTTAAAATCTAAATCTATACATGACGCGATAGAAGGCATTGATTGCGTCACGCCACCAACACAACGAGAAATAAGTTCTATTACGACAATCGCCTAGATTAGTTTCACAATCTTTCCACGAAACTACACACTATTAATTGAATAATTGGAATGAAAATTATCTCTCTGTAGCAAAAAAACAGCAGCGTCATTCATTGTTACTACCGTCAAAACTACTAAACAAACACAAAAGTGTAAACTTAACCGTAGTGACACAAATGAAACAGAATTTTTCAATAAATCTAGCAAGTTTTTAAAAAGTTCTGTGGCCCATCTCAAAATGTTTCCATGGCCCACTGGTTGAGAACCACTGGCCTAGCTGGCAGGTTACAGATCCTACGTGACGGGTTCGATTGACGGCTGGAGCCGATCGCATTTGACGCATACAACCGGTGGCTGCGAAGTCAAAGAACGCAAGCTCACTTCGCAGCTTCCCTCAATTACTGTTACATTTTCAGTTCAATATAATTTGAACATAACCTCAGTTATTTATTTATTTTTAACCGCTAGATTTTATGAATTCGATCAAGAAATAAAGAAACAGTTTCTGCTACCCACCATTTCTTGATAAATCTTCGGTAAAATCTTTCTTCCTCACAAAATTGCGTAAAACTTTCATCAATTTCATTTTCGAATCGACTCAACTTTCTAGAGTCGCGACTCGCACGAACGAAATGATTAAACGCGATAGCTTGGTGCAGTTAAATTTCCAGAAACATAAGCTTTATCAATAATTCAATACGTGAACGTTTGCACTAAAACGCAACAAAAAAGCTTGATTGCGCAGCAAGCGAAGAACGCGCAACCGAACTGGTTTCACCTTTCGCTTGTAGCTTTAAACACAGCTTTGTAAATTTATTCCAAGCGCTTTAAAAATCGTGGTATTTTTTGACTACGTCATCGTTTCTTTTTTTTGACCTCAATGACTTGCAAATACGACACGAGTATAAAAATTTCATTCAAGAAGTTATAAGCAAAAAACTATGTAAAAAGTATTGTAAAATCATCGGTTGTTGCAAACAGAAACATTCAAAAAAATAGGTGTTTCGGTTAGAATGCAAAAACCATTGTCAATCTTACGTGATTCTAACTTATTTGAATTGGGTGTTGCAACCATGCATAGGCGAACGCAGGGGGGGCACGGTGCCATGCCCCCCCTCCTCCCTCTATTGACCCTGTAATAAGGTGCTAAAACCTAACTTCAGTCTATAATTTTTCAAACTGATAATGGTTGCAATTTCACTTATTTTAGCCAAACTTCTGCTTTCAGACATAAGCTGCTAGAATATTTTTGCATTGTCCATAGTAACTGCACTCACTGCACGCCTTTTTTCGATAAAAAACTGTGCTAAAATGAGTGTTTTTTACGTGAAAACCGCAAAAATTTGTAGATGGCTGGGGCTACACCCCCAGTTGTGCCCCCCATCCCCCCTTGCCAAATCCTGGGTGCACCACTGCAATCATGCCTTCTCTAGTATTCCATTAGCTCCTCATCTCCTACCTGCATGCCATTACGTTAATCGTTATGTTGCCTTTTTTCTTGTACCGTTGTTATATTTCCTTCATCTTATCGTGTAGACGGTGCGGAGATAAAAGACACTGCTTTTACTACGAACCGTAAAAGATTGACGATATTTTTTGCATTCTAACCGAAATGTTTCTTTTTTAAATTATAAATTTGTTTTGCTATTTCACCTGTAATTATTTACAAACAAACAGATAATGCTCGATGCATTTTCTCTCTTACTCTCAAACAAGTAGCGTGTTTGAGGGGTTGAGACATTGAGCCATGGCCCTCTCTCTTTTTGAATTTGCCTTATACTAAAAAAAAACAAATGTTGCCAAGCCTCTGAAATTTGCCAGACTCTTTTGATGGCTTTGGCAATTTATGCCTTCGTTTTTTTGTATTTCTCGCTGTGTCATTGTATCTGATCTACAACATTGTGCATATCTGTTGGTCTAATGATGTTTATTTGAATAATTACTAAACTGTTTGGCATTTGTCGTCAAGCGCTGTACACTTTTATTTACTGCGTTGTCAATTGGTCGATATTTTTTATAATCTTTTTTTCGATTCAGCGTGACAGCTGAATTACGTTGAATTATTTCGTGATGATATTTCGCGATCTCTTGTGATAATACGGAACAAAATTGCAAATTTGCGTCACAACTCACGACTTGCTTCCCCTGGCTTATTTGCATATTCACCAGCGGTTTCAAAAAAAAAAAAAACTGCAAGGCTTGCTCAACCATCCCCCCAAAATAATAATTTTACGTCTTGACATCGCTATCGACACTGGTGGTTCTGAGTTCAATTTCCGGGCCGGTCAAATCGGCACAGTGTCGCCAACAGCTCGCTGCCGCTGCCATGTTTCTTCAGAGCTGTTAATCTATGAAGTGCCGTTTGCAAAGCCCTGCAATATAAAATTTTGCATCATTTTTCACACTTAATTTTGAGTAAATTACACGCAATGTAATTCATTGCTGCAAATACAAAATTTTATGTTGCGGAGCTTTACAAACAGCGCCCCATATCCAGTATTCACAAATTTACTTACCGAGTTGTATAAAAGTATCTATCTTACGCGTGAAACTTGTGTTTGGTTATGATGTCATGACATCAAGAAATTGATTATGATGCAGAAACTAGAACCAAGAACCATGGGCTTGCAGCCCGCTGAAATTGAACGCGTGGAAAGGCTATTAGTTTAAATTTCATCTAACTAAAAGTCATGCAATGTCATCTCAATTGGTTTCGTAAGTCTTATCGTAGCACCACTTCAACACTATATCACGAAACTAAGTCATTTTTAACTTTTAGTACCTTTTACAAACATATAGACGTGCGAGCACTCAAAGCAAAAAGTTTTATGCCAAAGTTACCAAACTAAAACGAAAGATCTTTCGAAAACGCGTAGCCTAATTGTTGCAAAATCGAGGGTTCTACTAAACACCGCAAAGGACGACAAAGGACCTCAAGTTGATGTACTGAACACCACAAAGTACGACAAAGGACCCTAAAACCCTAATCTAACCCTAACCAAACCCTAACCTTAATTTAAAGTTCTTTGAAATCAAAAGACAAGTTTGCGTTCATCGGGTCTGACATATTCAGATTCAAACGTTATACCGATGCAAGTTCTTTGTCGTTCTTTGTAATGGTATGATTCCAAGTCCTTTGTTGTTCTTTGCGATGTTTAGTAGGTCAATTTAAGGTCCTTTGTCGTTCTTTGCGGTGTTTAGTACATCGATTTGAGGTCCTTTGCGGTGTTTCAGTCCTTTACGGTGTTTAGTGGGACCTATGGGGCGCCATCTGTTCACTCTATTCGCAGTATGTTTTTTTTTGTATTTACACCAACGCAAAAACATACAACCGAACGCAAAAGCAAACAAGCAAACACAAAAATAAATGATCAAACGCAAAAATGTACAGTTAAACGCAAAAATAAAGAATCAAACGCAAAAATAAAGAATCAAACGCAAAAATAAAGAATCAAACGCAAAAACAAATAATCAAACGCAAAAATAAACACTCAAACGCAAAAATAAACAATCAAAACGTTTGTGTATTTGGTTTAGTCCCATTTTTTTTCTTCAAAAAGGCAAATGCAAAAATAAATAGTCAAACGCAAAATAAATAAGCAAAAAGATTGTACGGTTTTGTATATTTAATGCTTGGTTGGTCAATGGCCACGTGGTTTAGTTTATGTTGTGTTGCCATTTTATATTTTTGTTTAGTTTACAACCGTCACGCAGTGTATCTATGTTACCAAGAGTGGAACCACTCTCTGTGCTCAGTCAGAGTACGAAACGAAAATCAGAGCTTAGACGCTGTGTTGCCATTTCATATTTTTGTTTTTAAATTTTTTTTTATGAAATTTACAAAGAGTTTCTAGTGCACTTGATTGCTGGATTAATTTGACAATAACTGAGAAAAGTGAGAAGTTTTGGTGTGGGGTAAATGACAAAGTAACAATGGTAGTACGGCGGAGAAGGAGTATGGGGAAGAATAGGGGGTTATAAAGAATTTGGAAGAGTATGGATGGTGGGGTAATAGGGGAATTTTTGGTAGTTTGGGGAGTTGGGTCAAATATGGGGGGAATATGGAAGGAGTGAGGAAGTTTGGGGGTAGGAGTGGAAAAATGTGGGGGAACGTGTGAAAAGAGGTGTGGTGGGAGATGTGGGGAAGTGTGTTGGAGTGTGGGAGAAGTGAGGGGAGATGTAGGGGATGTGGGATCCTCTACCCATATTCCCCAACTCCCTCCACATTTTTCTCACCTCCCCCACATCTCCCTTTTCCTCCCCCCACACTTCTCCACACCCCTACACATTTCTCCACATCTCTTTCCACACTTTCTCACTCCTTCCATATTCCCCCCATACTTGTCCCAACTCCCCAAACTACTAAAAGTTTCCCAATTCTTCCACCATCCAAACTCCCCCATAGTTACTTTATCATTTACCCCACACCAAAACTTCTCACTTTTCTCAGTTATTGTCAAATTAATCCAGCAATCAAGTGCACTAGAAACTCTTTGTAAATTTCATAAAAAAAAATTTAAAAACAAAAATATGAAATGGCAACACAGCGTCTAAGCTCTGATTTTCGTTTCGTACTCTGACTGAGCACAGAGAGTGGTTCCACTCTTAGTAACATAGATACACTGCGTGACGGTTGTAAACTAAACAAAAATATAAAATGGCAACACAACATAAACTAAACCACGTGGCCATTGACCAACCAAGCATTAAATATACAAAACCGTACAATCTTTTTGCTTATTTATTTTGCGTTTGACTATTTATTTTTGCGTTTGCCTTTTTGAAGAAAAAAAATGGGACTAAACCAAATACACAAACGTTTTGATTGTTTATTTTTGCGTTTGAGTGTTTATTTTTGCGTTTGAATGTTTATTTTTGCGTTTGATTCTTTGTTTTTGCGTTTGATTCTTTATTTTTGCGTTTGATTCTTTATTTTTGCGTTTGATTTTTTATTTTTGCGTTTGACTGTATATTTTTGCGTTTGATCATTTATTTTTGTGTTTGCTTGTTTGCTTTTGCGTTCGGTTGTATGTTTTTGCGTTGGTATAAATATACAAAAAAACATACTGCGAATAGAGTGAACAGTTGGCGCCCAGTTGACCGCAAAATCGACGATCGATTGCACAGGATGACATTGATATTTCACCCTGCATACGACGACTAGCTTCATTGCTGGATAGTTTTTTGCTCATCACGTGATTTTCAGTCTTGACACAGAAGCACACAGATGATGATCATGCAAGTTGCCTCTACAAAACGTCCTTTTTTCTGTGAATTAACAATTGTAGAGACCAGCTGTAACTTGACTTTGTGACGCCACTTGCATAATGAAGTTAATACACGCTCGCGCAGCTTTTAGCGTTTTGAGTTTACCAAGCGTTACCGGTAATTTGACCTCAGATGGCAAGTAGTAAGAGCGGGTTTGATTCCGAGTCGGGTCAACTCAATGACTTAATTGGTATTCACAGCTTCCCTGCTTGACGTTCAGCTTAAAAACACAGCGTGGAAAAGAAACCGGTAAGTTTACTGGTTCTGCGGTTAGGAAGGGCATTTAATGGGATTCCCCCATTTAGGTGTGTAGACAGGTGGCCATAGGCTCTTAAGCGAGCTCGTTAAGCGCTTTGATCGCTTTCTCATGGTAGGAAGATAACCATGCAACTAAATTAAAAAAAGATAAAAATTAAGTTTGAGCGAGGTTTTTGAAGCCACGAGTTTTGAGTTTGGGCATTGAAGTGGTGCCGACCTGGGAGGTGCACACACTATAGTATGAAGTATTAAGATGGAATGCAACCGAACGGTTGGCTGGTGGCGCGGGAGGTCATGGGTTCGATCCCTGGGCCGGTCAAATTGGACTAGGTGTCGCCAATCGGCCAACGGCTCGCTGCCGCTGCGATGTTTCCTCGGAGCTGTGTTGCCCAGGCGCTAAGCCGCAGAGATGGATTCGCCACTCGTTACACGCTTCGGCGTAATACCGCGAGTATAATATTGAAGATTTGATTTTGTTTAGGTTGAATGCACGGTTGTCATTGGGTTATATTTAATAAATTATGTTTGTTTGTGCAGCGTCGCATTTGAACTTCATCGACACAACTTCTATCACCAATGTCGCAGTGGGTACTGCAACAAGTTAGGTACCGGTAAATTTTTGTTTGTTTTAAATATCCGTCAATGTTCCACCGTATGTAGGGGTATATATTGTACAACTTCACGCATTTAATGTACTTGCCCCTTTCGTTTATCTAAAAACTTGTGCAATTTCGTCGTCGATACAAGACGTCTGGTTACGTCAATTGCACCAACTTCAATCGACGCCCTTCTTGCGTGAAAAGATTTTTTGATTTCTTCATTTCTATCCTTCTGTCGGAGGCGCCGGGAAGCGCCGTAGGCGCTATACATAAGACGAATACGGACTCGCATAGAAGATGTCTTTGTTTCTGGAGTTTCGGCTTGAGTTTTGCTTCCGATTTCTTTACTTTGCTGCTTGTTAGATTCCACCGAGCAGAAATAATTATCATGAAGCATCTTAATTCAAAGACGCAACTACGCGTCGTGGGTGGGAGTTGAACAATCAATCTTGCGATCATGGTCGTCGTAAGAACGACGCTCCGAACAATCACAACACGCTGCCGACAAAAAATCTTTCAAGACCTTAGCTAGAAGAGAACAAAATGCGAAGACGCGTTCGACGATAAAGTGCACAATGATCTAGCACACCTTGTCTGAATGTGGCGACACGACACTAGCTACACTGATAATGGTTAAATGTCGAACAGTGTTCATTCTCTGCAATTAACTCATAAAGTTTTGTTTTGGTCACATCAACGGAGTTGTTTCACCTGGTGACATACAGTACGTTGTCAGAACAGTGGATGGAGCCGGATAATGGCAGAGAGGATGGAGCGTCTGATTCTGGAGCTGTAGACTCGGGTTTGATCACGAGTATGATATAAAATTGCTATTCACAGCTTTTCTGCTTGACGTTCAGCATTAAAGGGACAGTATGAAGAACAAGCCGGCAAGTTTACTTGTTATGTCGTAGGAAAAGGCACTTAGCGAGATTTCCCCACCTTAGAGTGGTAGACAGATGGCCGCCAACTCCTGAGCGAGCTCGTTTTACCGCTTTTATCGCTTTCTCGTGATTGGAGGATAGTGCAACTTTACAAACGCACATATTTTAGGTCTAACTTTGTATCATCGCGAAAGCGCTTGCTTTGTTGCTTGCATTATGTGATTTTAACTAGTTTTTTTCCCGCTTCAATGTTAATTTGAAAATAAATATTCAAAAGATTTGTCTTTAAATCCACAACAATCGCAGGAAGTGAGAAAGAATCCAGTGCATCGTGGCAAGGTATAGGACAGCAAAGTTGCATTTTTCAAGGTAAGTTGATACTTAGCTGCTTTCGCCAGAATATTGAAAAACAACAGAAAGTAATCGCAAATTATAGCCTATTTTTTCAAACTCCAACTAATAAAAAGTGAGCCAGAAAAATATCCACTGTGAGGCGATGCTCGCGAAACGCCGATGAGATTCACATGGAGAGAAACAGGTTGCTTCTGTTGTTAGATTGTTGTATTATTTATGTGCTTGAACTAGAGCTATGACATTTTTCAACTGGAGGTGTATTGACGTCTAAAAATAAGAGTGTTTGTATAAAACAAATAAATCTTCTTACAATCACTGTTTCGACCTTGTTAGGTCTCATCAGAGGAGCTCAGGCAAAGTGGTCTGGAACAAAGAAAAATTTCCAAAAACCATTATAGGAACCCCTAATATTTTTTGTTGTTCATCACAAGATAATTTTTTATCCGCTGGAGCGTATGAAAAACTTGTGACGTTTGTTTTCGCAAATTTGTTTCTGCAGATCAGTGATTTTGTTTTATAAAAAGCTAAGCACACTTTTTAATGAATATGAGAAGGCTGTTGAAGTTTTTTAAAAGAAAACGAATTGTAGAAACCTTTTGTTGGTGCACTGTGTTGATTAGAGTCAGATGTGGGCAATGAGAGGCCCTAGGGTATTTTGATTTCACGTTTATGATCAATGATCCTACTTATCTCTAAATAAATAAAAGTCCTCATCGTTGATCTCAGAAAAAGGACTATCCGTAATTGCGTCGAGCTCTTTTGCTCGTGACTGGCCTTAATTTCTCCGAGGTCCCTAGGCTTCAGCAGAGTAAACGCTTCGACTTTAGCAAAAAAACATATTTTATTCAGTTATTGCCAACCTTTTTCGCTCCTATGTATTTCGACTTGACGAGGAATTATTGAGTCAGCTTCTTTGTGTGGAGATAAAGTTGGGTCAACTTCTTTATGCAGGGGTAAAGTTGGGTCAGCTTCTTCATGTTGGGGTAATGTTAGGTCAATTTCTTCACGTTGAGGTAAAGTTGGGTCAACTTTTCTTGCTTTGCTGTGCCAGTGTCCGTAACCAAAGTATAAAATCGAGCCTGAAGACAGTTACAGTTGAGAAACGGCATTATTTGTTTGCAGTTTACCAACACCCGAAGCAAAGCAGAGCAGTAAAATAGTCAAAGTGACTCCAGTACCTCGTGCTGGATGACCACAATCTTAGCATCTATTCTGATTCACAACTTGATTAAATTTCTTCATTTTCATCCCCCTGTCACGAGAAAGCGACGGAGGCGCTATGCGTAGAACGAATCTAGACTTACTTAGGATTTGTTTTTGTTTCCGAGCTTTCTGCTGGAGTTTTGCTTCTGACATCTTTAATATGCTGCTTTTCAGATTCCCCCAAGCAGGAAAAATTATCGTGAAGTATCTTATTCAAGGACGAAATAACGAGGCTTGAGTGGGAGTTGAACCATTAGGCGTAACCTTGCGATGATGGCCGTCGTAAAACGACGCTCTGAATCTCTACGCCGCGGAGGACGTACCTATTGTCATCCAGACGCCGAGTCGTATCCACGTTTCAATGTGGAGTTTCATCATCAGAGCTGAGTTGACCACGATGGAAATGAACGGAGAAAGTGGAGCGAGTGGAATCTGGGAAAATAAAATCAAAAGCACTACAAAAAAGATCAAGATTTGGATACCGTAGCTCTGCGTAACTCAATCTACTGTATGACGTGGTAGGCAGTAACATATTGGGACCACAAAACACCTACTACGTTGTTGCATGGTAAGAATAGCTACTTGGATGTGAAACACATCAAGGGGGCCGGACCAAGCGGGAAATCGAACTCCTTTCTCAAATTTGTTCAGGAAAAAAGACACGAAGACTTTGCCGGAACTTGTAGTACGTAAACTTACATGAAAAAAAGTCACTGCTTGCAAAATTTTATCTTCAGTTATGTTTTTACACTCTTAATTTTCCCCAAGACCTGAATAAACATTCTTGTCAGAACTGCATAATTAGTGTAACCTACTGGTTAGCATAGTGGTTGCAAACATTGCTAACGGTATTGAAGGCCTGAGGTTCGATTCCCGGGTCGGTCAAATCGGACACAGTGTCGTCAACGGCTCGTCACCTCTGTGACATGTATGTCTTGCCCAGGCGCTAAGACGCGGAGATGGGCCCCTCAATATCGTTACACGCTTCGGTATAATACCACAAGTATAATGAAAATTTGATTTTCGGTGCTTGACGTATCATATGTTACCTTTAACTTACCTTATACGTTGTTACTGTATGATCTTGGACGTACATTGACATCAGCAATAAACATAAAATAATAATCACAAAAAAGACGCACAGCAGAGTGATGTACCACCATGAGGTAATGTTTGAAAAATTGAACAACAACATCACTAATACCGCGCTGGAACACGCGAATGCGATAAACATCAAGGTCACTGGGACGTGCCCGGGCCGAAAAGCATCTGTCCACGATAAAAACAACTTTCCAAATGTAGATTCACGGATGCTTTTACGCAGTGTTCCAGCTGAGTTCCCATGTGTTGTTGAACCATGTGTCTTTGTATCCTCGTTCCCATTCATCAAATCCGTTGTTTCCGTAATTTCTTTTAAATGCTCCATTCCATCTCCAGAGTTATCTCTAAGCTCTTCCAGGAGTTCATAAGTGGCTTGTCTGAAACATCGTGGAATCAACAACTCAGGGTTTCGAACTCGCAAGCATTGTTTAATCGAGTTCCAGTTCGAGTCCACTAAAAGTTTGCAAGTCGAGTTTGAGTTCTTCATCTTTAATTTTGCGAGTTCAAGATCGAGTTCAGTAATTTTTACCAAGTTTATGCTGAGTTCAAGTAGGTTTTATCGGGTTTGGGCTAAGTTTACACTATTTTTGTCAAGGTTAGGATGAGTTCAAAATTGTTTCAACTTTTTTCGATTTCAGGGGGTTTTTGTTTCTCGAGGCCAAGTTCAAATTCGGCAAAAAATACCGAATTCGAGTTCGCATCCCAGGCAAACACGTTGGAAATTGAAAATATCACTCTTTGCGATTACTTGTTTGACTGAGTTTATTCACCGGAAACACAAACCACTGTCAGTGGCAGTTGTTTCCTGTACATAGCGTGAACAAACTGGCGTACGATTTGGTGATATAAATGATCTTGTAAAAAAACTCCGGTAAAAAATCTCAAGTCCAGCCAGCGGTGGAGAGTAAAAGCACACGTGTTATGGAGTGAAACAAGTCCATAAAATATTTCTAGATTTTTCGAGTCTGCAAACTATATACTACGAAAACATACCTATGAAAAAAAAACTTCATTATACCCTCGCTTTTATATTGAAACGTGTGGCCAGTGGCCGGGATCATCGCGGATTAGCCCTTCGGCAACAGAAACATCGCAGCGGTGGCGAGCCGTTGGCGACAGTGTGTCCCTTTTGATGGGTCCGGGAACCGAACTCAAAACCTTTCTACCTAGAGCGATGTCTTGAATCACTCCGCCACCTGACCGGTCATGCACTCGTTAAATCACCGGAAAATGCAAAATACCACAGACTTAAAAATGCTACAAGGCAAATGTAAAACAGTGATCAAAGTCTCTTCCAAAACTCGCCAGTGGTGACGTTGCTATTTGAACGGTATTCGTCAGAGGCGGACAATCCTACCACTTGGCCATCTGAGCTGTTACAACACAATTATTAGAACCGTATTCGATTAAAAATGTGCCACGTAAACGAGTTTGCTGCAACATACCGCGAAATACCGGCACTCATACTTGAGCATCTCACCTTGTATCAAAGGGAATATACCGAAGTTTGATGACGCACATTGCAACGAAAATGCAAGCGATCAGCTGACCGATCGACATGAAGTCGATCAATTCTTTGAGACCAAAGAGCAAGCAAAGTAGAACACACCACGAACCGGCCAGAATCGTCGCGTACACTGGCACCTAAGCAACAAACTGTTGGTCATGTGAGTGAAAGTTTCGGTAAGAATGAATGAACCACGCAGTATTGTATGTAAGGGAGAGGCCAGTGTTCGAAGCCCCCTCCTTTTCGACTCTTTCTTTTAGTAAAAAAAAAAAAAAAGATGCAAAGTCACTAAAATACACCTGACTTTTTTGACGGTTTTTTAGATATGCTCTCCTGTCCCCGCTTTTTTTAAAACGTCTCGCTACGCCACTTGAACCATGCTACAACCAGTAAAGTCCAGAAAACCCATGACATTAGGAACGCAGACTGCAGAAAATTTAGGGGAAAGGGATGAATCACAATCAGCCAAAACTCCGGTATTTTCTTACAATGCTTTAAGCAGTATAAAATTAGGCTTCGTCGAAAACGCCGGTTGACCGTTTCCGGATACTTCAATACACGACTTAGCAGGTAAGCGACCAGGGGACACTAGCCAACCAATCAAGTCGGCCTCTTTATTTTGAGACTTGGCCCCACTGAAAAGCGGAAAAAATATCAATTCCAAAGAATTGGAGCGAACCGCAATAGTCCCAGTAGTGATGCGATTTCGGGTGTCCTATGTGTTGTTTCACCGCTTTTCGTTCACGGACGAGGCAGCACAGAACCATTCACCAACCAATTGAGCAAACCGGTACTTTACTAGATCAAAGAGAGCTCAACTTCTGCAGCCTCGCCATAATGCCCAAGGCCTCAATATCACTAAGCTATTTTATGTACCGGGGCCGGTATGACGAGCCAACCAGCAGCTACAAACAAGCCCCATCAACGCCGCTGAGGTGATGTTTGAGCCTCCGGGAAAAAATAAAAATGTATTGCTGTTAAAAAGCATTTTCTCAAGCACAACCCAGCAGGGTGTACTTGGCTTCACCTCCTCGTAGCGCCGGTGTGCCCCATTTTCAAATCAATGTCGAATTCCATTAGTGAGTGGTCATTTTGTTTCTAGTATCTTACCTCAGTCCGGGGATTCACCCTCGCAAATACTTCCATCAACAAACCATCTCTAGCCAATGAGAACAAGTAACGAGGAACCGCCAACGTGATGGCGATGTTTGAAGCGGTTGATGCTACGATAATTCCAACTGTGATCAAGTACTTGGCCCAGAACCATCCTCTGGCCACGTATGCGTCGGAGAAGGGGGCGCTCACCGATGCCTCGTACCACGGAACGATCGACACAAACGCGGCAGCGACTGATATATAAATCAACATCACCCCGAAAATGGAAATTATGATTGAAAGCGGAATGTTTCTGAAAAAAAAACATTATACTTTAAGAAAAACTACACTGCATTTTTAACACAAATTCTAAAGCGCCAAGTATGCATAACTGCAGACAGTGAATACTGTTTCGACCTTTCAGGTCTCATCGTGCTTCCGTGTTTTAGTCGCTGATACAGTTACCAACCACAAGCAGAAAAGCCTTCTCGGGATATATATTGCCTTGAGTAAATCTCGGTTACTTTAACTGCGCTGATGAGACCTGAATGGTCGAAACAGTGTTTACGGTCTACAGTTATGCATTCACTGCGTTTGCGTAGCTTGATCAGTGTTGTCATTAGAAAACGGCTAAAGCACTTTCAAGACGAAGTCGATTTGGAGTTGAAAGGCATATTTATGCTGCAGCCATAAAGTTGGGGCGAGAACCGAGGCTCAAACTCAAGAACTGTAATCGGAATCATTCTGGGTACAAATTCTAACAACCATGAATTACACTTTAAGTGTAAGCCATGGTTGTTAGAATTTGAGATAAGACTGTCAGCGGGGGAGGGAGGCGTTTGCTCATTTTTAAGGTAGAGAGGTTAAGCATCAAAAAGTGTTAGCTTAGTGCGTCTGCATAGAAATATCAAAGTATTAATGTACTAATGCGTAGAACTAAGATGGTTGAGGGAGAAATTCAGCCAGCCCCCTTGGGGCCTCCGTAGGTTCGCCAATGACTGTCAGCGATGTTTGTACCTCGTTGGATTGGTGGCTTCTTCCGCGGCAGCTCCAACCACTTCGTATCCAAGGTAAGCAAAAATCAACGTAGCTGCCCCTGTAAGTGTCATCGAAAATCCGTGTGGAAAAAATCCGCCGTGGTCAGCATCAACCCAGTTTGATCCGTCTCCGAGGATCATTGCGGACACTAAATAAATTGTAATTAAATTCACCGGGCGGACAAGCATGAGTCGAGATTTTTTTAAAGTTGCTTGATTTTTTGCTTTAACTTGGAACCTCACTCAACCGGTGACTTGTAAACGCATTACATCAAGGTGATATCTACCGAGTTTATGATGAGTTCATGTAGTTTTTAACGGGTTTAGGCAAAGGTCAAGCAATTTTTTGTCAATAGTTTAAGGTAAGTTCAAAATTCATTGAACTTTTTTCGAAATCGAGTTGGGGATTTTGTTTTTCGCGTTTGATAAAAAAGACCGAGTTGGGCGAGTTCGAATCCTTGATAGTAACACACCCTGCACCTAGAATAACGCCGTACCTATGATGAATCCGCAAATGATAAAATTGAGAGTTGCAAAAAATATGTTGGTCCTCGATGACAATTTCACTCCTAGAGCCACCACAATCACAATTATGATGTTGTAACCGACAGCCAGAAAGTCAGGGTAGGTTGCAAGTAACCCCCCTGGCATAAGGACGTGCGCGGTCAAGTAGGTTCGAATTACATCACCTAATAAGGAATCAATGTACCTGTAAATACAAAACAAACAAACCTCGTGGTGAAATACAACAAAATTCTCTGCAAGCATTGCAAATTATTTGAATAATCTTTATAGTTTTCTGATTGGATTTGACATTTGTCAGATCTACGACTCTCCATGTTGGCTGCCATTTTCTTGGTCAGTATTTTATCGTAGTGTGAGTCTTTGCCGGCCTGTTGGTGCTGTGGTTGGAGCTGTCTACTAAATTCCAACACTATTCAAAGTCAACTCACCCACTTACTGCCCGGCTAACTGCAGCGGCCCCAATTGCATGCTCAAGGGCGATGTTCCAGCCAACAAAAAAGCCCCAAAACTCACCCATGGTCATGTAAGTGAATTGATAAGATGAGCCGGCCATGGGAACCCGAGCCCCAAGCTCTGAAATATAACAACCGTCTTCTACTTGAAATTAAGGAAGCTTAAGGGAAAGCTTTACATTAAAGCAAATACGTACTATGAAACAAAAGTAATTTTATGTACGAAATAAAACTCGCATCCTTGTAATCCCTCGCATGGATGCCAGACATGCTTCACTCATCTACTGTATATAGTTGGAGTTAAGTCAAGGCTTGAGGGTCTTCAGTAGTCAAGTCTTGAGGGTCTTCAGGATAGTTGAAGTTAATCAATTTATTACGTAATTTAGCTCAACATATAGAAAAAACGACCGGGCGGTCAGCGTTATGGTCTTACCTTCGATTCCCCGACCGGCCAAATCGGGCGCAGTGTGACAACGGCTCGCCACCGCTGAGACGTTTCTTCGGAGACGTGTAGTCCAGGCGCCAAGTCGCTGAGATGGACCTCGCCGCTCGCTACACGCTTCGGCGTGAAACCGCGAGTGTAATGAACGTTTGATTTTTTAGAAAAATCATTTAATTTTTTATGTTTTATAAATTATTTAGCCTTTCTCCACTACGGGGTTTACCGATTACTTAGTTCGTATAAACAAGTTTACATCGTCAACATCGATTACAGCAGAAAGTAAATATGCTCACAGGGATCGAACCTGCGGCCTGTAGCCTAAACTAAAATAATATCGGTTCTGCAAGCGATTGTTATTTAACCGACATATTTACCAGCATAGCACAGAGCTGAGAGGACTGAAGCGACGCCTGCGAGGAAGTAACTCAATACTATCGACGGCCCAGCTTCCCTCGTGATTTGGCCCATAGTAACGTACATCCCCACCCCGATTATAGCGCCTATGGACAGATAAGTAAGGTCCAATAGGCCAAGACATCGCAACAAGTCTGTAACAACAACAAAAACCATTCCTACCATGTCGGTATTAACGAAAATATTCTACTTTTCAACGCTTAACTATTACTAACAACGACATGGCCTAGGGGTTACAAATTCTTCGTGACGGGTTCGATCCACAGCTGGATCGTATTTGATATTTATACCGTGTGGCTGCTGACTCGAAGAGCGCAAGCTCACTTCGCAGTCTCTTTCAACTACTGTTAAATTCTTCTGTTCAATACAGTTTCAAAATAACCTAAGTCATTCATTTTGCAACAGTTCTTTATTTATTTATTTGGTTTACCACTTGAACTTCAAGTTTGAATTATCATTTTGTTTACTAATAATAATCACTGCTGGCACCAATGCTGGCATATTTGCTTAAAACCGGAATCGAACCTTTTATTTCGCGATACACATAAAAGCGTGCATCGATCGCGATTCTACTGTAGATGCCCCAATATTGATCGAATAATGCCATGAATTTGAGCGAACCTGATGGTTGCCACATTAATATGATTTTGTCGCATGTTTATCCCCCTATTACGAGAAAGCGATCAAAGTGCTATAACGAGCTCGCTTAGGAATTGCCGGCCACCTACCTGTCTACCACTCTAATATTGGGGAAATCCCGCTCAGAGCCTTTCCCAACGGCACAACTACTAAACTTGCCGGCTTGTTCTACACACTGTCTTGTTGATGCTGAGCGTCAAGCAGGGAAGCTGTGAATACCAATTTTAAAGTCATTGGTTCGACTCGACTTGGAATCAAACCCAAAACTGCAGCTCCTGAATCGGACGTTTAACCACTCGGCCATCTGGGCTGTTGAATGACTGTTTGACTAGTTTCTTTGCAACAATTTGTTGCCATTGTTTTAATCGAAGTTTGTAACTTGTATTTGTGCAATCGCGCGATGTAATAAACATATGAAGTTGATAACACTGTGTAACACAATTTTTGTTCCCGGCATGAAAGTGTTATTTCCTGATTGGTTACGTCTAGAAACCAGGAAAACGCACATAATTTCACCTAAACTTTGCTTTTGAGAATATGAGAGTGATTTTTCGAAATTCAGCTTTTTGGCTAAAATCGTGTTATCTAGCGTGTATAATCTCGTGTTAGGCTATTTCTTGATTGTTTACGATATCGAGGAGGTTTACATTGTGCAAACAAACCAAATTAGAAAAACTTTTGTATTGTCTGTAAAGTGTAAACTCTCTTAAAGCTGGTTACCACAAATTCCTGTTGGTGATGGTAACAACTCCGGTGGCCGAGTGCCAAGAGCGTCAGCCTCTGCAGTCGTAGACTTAGGTTCGATTCCTAGTCGGGTGAAACCAATGACTTCAAATTGGTATTCACAGCTTCCCTGCTTGACGCTCAGCATCAAAGGAACGGTGTGAAGAACAAGCCGACCAGTTTACTTGTGGTGCCGTTGGGAAAGGCACTTAGCGGGATTCCCCCATTTTGGTGTGGTAGACAAATGGTTGGCAACTCCTAAACGAGCTCGTTATAGCGCTTTGATCGCTTTCTAGTGATAGGAGGATAAATATGCAACAATACAAACGCTATATCACACGAGTTTAGCCAAAAATCTGAATTTTAAAAAATCACTCCCAAAACCACAAAAGCAAAGTTTAAAAAGAAAAAACGCGATTTTCCAACCCTTTTGGTCGCAAGTGATCAGGAAATCTTCGTTAGAACCCAGGAACAAACAAAAATTTTTTTTTGTTACGCAGTGTAATCGAACGCCTGAGTCGTATTGTCGATGCAACAATGCAGTGCATTTTGTGATCATAATCAAGACTTTTTAAGTCACAAATCTTAGGCTACGTCAATTATTCCTTCATAATTAAAGATTTAAACGCCTACCTGAGCCGAGCGGATTCCGCGGAACTTCTTTTTTCCGCATAAGATTTTTTCCAAATTTTTTAAAATCTTCCCAAGACACCATGGTCAATTATTTCAAAATCTATTTATAGTCATTTAAACGTGAAAAAAAAAAAACTACAGCATTTAATATCGGAAAAAATGGACCGTGTTTGCTTGAAAATATGACCGGGTCTTATATCAATTGTCTTCGAGAAATAACCAGTGCCTATTTTGGGGGTATGATCATTATTCAGCTGATCTGTTCATTAGGCCAACACTACTTTTTATTCTAAATTACCACAATAACTTTTCAAGCAGTAAAAACACACTCGAGGACAAAAATATTTCGCGCTATCGCCTTGGTCCTATCTTAGGGTAGGACTTATATTAAAATCATTTTTTAAATTCAGGCTAGGTCTTTATTTTTGAGGAAACACGATAAGAAGCAAACAAAAAAATGGACAACTGCTAGTGTTGGTAATTTTATTGCATGAATTTAATCATTTATCAGTGAAAATTATTCCACAGAATATCGTTAGAGTCTAGAGCAGCATCATGAGCTTAAAATACACGGCTCCCTCATAAAAGAAACTAAAATCAAAAACATGCGGCAGTTGAAACAAAATTCTAGTTCATTTAACTTCTTTGTAAATCAAATTCAATCAGATTTATTACGTACGAAGATTACGGCGGTCGGCGGTATCTTCCGCAGAATACTGACTTGTTTTTCCATCAAAAATCAAATCTCCATTTTACTCGCGGTATTACGCCGAAGCACGAGCGTAGCCAGGATTTTGCAATGGGGGGGGGGGAAGGTGAGAATGACGTCATATTTTATTCATCCAAAACGTTGTATACAGGAGCCGATCCAGAAAGTTTTGGTGAGGGGATGTAATTTTGATTTAGGTTGAATGTTAATTACATACAAAGACATTTAGACCCGTAAACGGGCGTAAATGAGCCTTTCGATAATGTTTCGCGTCAGGGGCGTTTTCAGAAATTTTTTTCAGGGGGCACCAATTTTCGTCATTTTTTTAAGCGTAGTTTTTTTCGGGAGGTTTAATTTTAAGCAACTTAAGTAACAAAAACGACTGTGGGGGGGTCCGGGGGCATGCTTCCCCGGAAAAATTTTGAAAATTTGTGTACTGCAATAATGGCCGTTTTAGTGCTTTTTGAACAATTGTTAAGGAAAGTTTGTCATATTTTTGGCCCCTAACTTTGAGTGCTTCACCAATGATGCATTTTGTTCGCACAGTTTCGATTATGCGTGCTTAAGGCGACTGAGACTTATTGTTATGAAGAGATTTGAAATTATGGAAAAACTTTATTCATCCAAAACATTATTGAAAATGGCTGGTGGGGGGATGCATACGCAGCATATCCCACATCCTCCCCTGGATCCGCCCCTAGTTGTATAATAACAAAAGATAACCTCAAATTTAAGAGAGATGTTTTAAACCAGAAATACCGAAGACAGTTAAGGCACAATTGTTGTAAGGAGGTCAAAGGAATGCTTTCTGGTGAAACTGGTAATACGATATTTAAATATTAGCGATTTAGTTATTTTTTGAGCTACAGTACGATCATTTTTGCTTGAAATCTTTCAGCCTTTTTTCTACGGAAGGTCTGAAGGGCCGAAGGCAGTTGCATGTACAGGAGCGGCTCTGCCCTGCTGATAAAATTGCGTCATTGCTTCATTAAGCATAACGGCAAAGAACAAGATTCAGGAAACAACACTACGTAATTCTTGCTATCATGACAATTACAAAACCAGATTATCAATGACAAAGTATCAAACTTCGAAGTAAATACCAGAAAAAGAAGTAAGTATGACGTCATTTGAGGCTCAATGAGGAGTTGTAACCTCCCCACCCCCCCGTGGCTACGCTACTGCGCCGAAGCGTGTAACAAGTGGTGGGCTCCATCTCCGTGGCTTAGCGCTTGGACAACACAGCTCCGAAGAAATATCGCAGCGGTGGCTACGTTGGCGGCACTGTGTCAAATTTTACCAGCCCGGGAAACGTACCCAAAACCTTCGGCACCGATAGCGATGTCTTTAACCACTACGCCTCCACATATTTGTTCATAATCTGATATTTTATCACGCGAATTTTTCTGCGCACGAAAACTTTTTCTTACATTTTTGTAACTCTATCTGCTGCTCCAAATTTTTTTCGTGTAACTGCTGTGATGACTAAGCATAAACTAAACTTAGTTGATATCTTGTAATTTTTTTGGCTTTCGTCTGTGTTTCTCGCAGTTTGCAATTTTTGCTTTACCTAACAGCTTTAATTTTGCCATTTTCGAATCGTAGACCTTTGCGTGATGCTAGCTTTCGCGTTCACTTTTAGTACGCAAGGTCTGGGCATGTATATTGCGCATTTATTATACTGCAATTGCTTCAAACATATTAATCATTTATTGATAGAAACCATAGCATACCGGAAACGCCCAACAAGCAACATTGTCGTGAGGTTAAATAAAGGATAAATATTTGGTTCGCTTTTTTCTAACGACTGGTTAGATCTTTCAATCGTAAAGGGTACCTGGTTGGGCTCCATAATGAAATGATAGGCATAGGTCACCCATTTTTCAGTTTGAAATGTTTGGGGAATTAAAAAATAATTTCACCCTCAAATTCGAAACAAAAATAACACTGATAAGCAACATTCTAGGTCACTGTAGCCTAGGCTTATCTAAATAATTGTTCTCCTACAGCATTTCAGCATTTGTGTCATTTTTTGTTAAAAAGTGAAATTTAAATTTCGTTTGGACAATCAGGGCCGTCGCCAAAGGTGGCCCCCCAAATCAACTTGGCCCTTTCGATGAACAAGCTTACTTTTTGAAGACAGCGGTTTTTGTGAGTAATTTTAAGCGCTGTTTATTGTAATTTACAAAAAATGATCAAAAACTTGGTCCCCCTGATTAACGCTTGGCACGTCGTCTTTTTGGCGTCTGCTCTGGGTCTAATTAATTGCGTCTCCTTTTTTTTAGCAGGAATCAAAGATTTGCAATTCTGTGAATATGGGGAACACGACCGTCAGCTTAAAAAATTTAAAGTTGGGGCATCTGCTGTACTTTTCGTGTAAGCGTATACCAGATGCCATGAGATCGCTGAAAACTTCATTCTATAAAACCATTGGATCAACGTTTTCAAACTTTACATGCGCTGCTAAAAATACCAAGCGTGCACCACGTCTTTCCATCGCGCTCATTACCAGTTAGTTCGGAAAATTATTGGCAAGACGAAAATTCAACGTAAAAAAGAAAAAATGGAGAAGAAAACTCTGAAACTTCGTAACGTAAAGCGATTTTTTGGTTGAAGTCTACATCACTTGAAACGTCATAAAAAAAATTTAAGATCGCTTTTTTTTTCTTAGTATTGTTAGTATTTGGTTGCGTAGGCTATTTAGCGTTAGATAGATTTATTTATTTCGTTGCATTTACATCACACTACACATATAACAATAACGAAAAATGTTGATGAAATAAAAAGTGAAAAGTTATCTTCCTATCTTGAGAAAGTGATCAAAGCTCTATAACGAGCTCGCTTAGGAGTTGCCAGCCATCTGTCTAGCTCAGGGAGATGGGGCATCCCGCTAAGTGCCTTTACCAACTGCACAACAAGTAAACTTGCCGGCTTGTTCTCCACACTGTCCCTTTAATGCTGAGCGTTAAGCAGGGAAGCTGTGAACACCAATTTTAAAGTGATTGGCTTGACCCAACTCGGAATCAAACCGCGTCTACAGCCAGCGATGGCGGAATCATTTCTAAAGTGGGGGGGTCCAAAAGCAATGACCAGATTTCCTTCGCCTACAACCCATATTTAGTCTGTCCACATGTGACATGTCCATTGTCCAATTTATGTGGGCATCAGACCCACGGTTCGTGCTTCTAGTTTCTGTATCACATTTTAATTTTTGATGTCTTAATCACTTTTTTAAATTATGACATCAAAAATTTAGTTGTGATGCAGAAACTAGAAGCAAGAACCGTGGGTTCAAAGCCCACATAGATTGGATACGCGGACAGGGTAATTGCGTAGCTAAAGTTTATTGTTTTAGCAACCCCAACAGCTACTGTAAATACCATAACCGTCCGTAAAGCCTCTATTTGTGCGCCACTATAGAGGAAGGACTAAAAAATAGAGCGACACCCTCTAATTGAACACCACCTGTAATGCCACTACAGGGGTAAGGTGTTGAAAATGACGAGGACGGCTACATAGGGACGTGTCATCGGATTTTCCGCATTGAATTTTTGATTACTTATCAGTAACTGTGTTACGGTAGATGTTTTTTTTTTTCTTCAAAAGTTGAACTCTAACTCTGTTATAAGTTTTTTCCTTTCATTAATTAAATTTTTCTTCCCAAAATTCTGACCAGCAAGTCAAAAAATATAGCATCATTCTCTAACTCAGGGTTTCCCAAACTTTCTTATGCCTCCGACTCATTTTTGCGAATCAAGTTTACCGCGGACCCCACTTTTAAGTTGCGTTAATTTTTCGCCCAACATCTATAAAAGCATAAAATGCAACACAAAAATGCAGTAAATTGTGCTTAATCGTAATTTCATTTTTACCAACACGTATGTACCACATGAATGGGACGGATAAGTTTCTCACAGCTTTTGTTTCAAATATTTGTCCATAAATTGTACATTTAGACCGAGCAACTGGCGTAGTGCGGTCGGTAACCGGCGATTCTTTGATCCTCAGGTTGAGGCTTTATATGGTGATAAACGAAGACCTTTTTTGGGAGAGGGAAAAATAAAGATCTTTTTAAATTTTTTGATTGCCGTAGTGTTTTTGCTGCTCACAGTGTGTTTAGTATTTTGGAGTATTGATTAAGATGGCTCTTTAGGTGCGGTAGGTTGCCGACCCCTGGCGTACTTGTAAAATAGGCCTACATCAATATCGGTGCGCAAGGTCTGGGGTCCGATCTCCGGGCGGTCAAATCAGACACAGCGTTGCCAACAGCAGTTTGCCATCATTTCGAGGGTTCTTGGGAGTCGAAGCTGTATTGCACATGCGCTAATGAAGTCACAGTCGCGGAGATGAATCCCGCCACTCGTTACACGCTTCTGCGTATCACCTTAAGCATAATAAAGGTTTGATTTGATTTTACATTTACACAATTACAATCAGGGGTGCCGAGAGAAATTTCGGGCCCCGGGGCAAAAATTTCGTTTGGGCCCTTTGGTCAGTGGTGCCCCAAAATCACGTGATGAACAAAAAAAAAGGTCATAGCGTCTGCAGATGTTCGAATCTCGGTCCAAAATCAAGTGATGAGCAAAAAAAGGGTCATAGCCTTCCCAGATGTTCAAATTTCGGCTCAACATCTAGTGACGAGCATAATATGGTCATAGCGTCCGCAGATGTTCGAATTTCTGCCCGAAATAAAAAAAAAAACATCATCGCGTCCGCAGGCCGTAGTTTGAGCTGATGAAGTTTGCATTCTAAACCTAACAATTCTGAACCCCGGGCCCCCCTGTGTCCCCGGACCCTCGGATAGTGACCCCTTCTGCCCCCATCTCGGCGGGCCTGATTACAATGCTTTTAATTATTATTTAGCTCTACCAACAAGATTTTAAAGAAAGTAGACAGTTAAAGCTTGCATCTTGTATCTTATAAACCAGAGCCGGCGCCAGAGCAGTCGACTTAGGGGGGCCAAGCGTTTATCAAAGGGGACCAAAATTCGAGATGCTAGAAATTGGTAAAATAATGTTTTGTTCTCCCATAATGAATTACCTACCCGCTTTTGCCACTATTTTTATTACAGTGCGAATTCATATACCTACACCACCAGAAATTCTTCCATAAACTCACTTTATTCACCCCGCTTTACAACAGCTCGAACTCAACGATCAATAAAATATATAGGAGTCAAAGTTTGGAATTATATTCCGCACAATATTAGACAACTAACGTATCAAAGATTTATTACTGCTTATGAACAACAACTACTTGATCAATACACGTAAAGCCTTCATTTGAATGTGATCGCTTAATTTCTCATATTGTTATAACATTTAATGCGTTTTCGCTCTCTGCCAATTTCTTGAATTTCGCAATCAATTGTGAGTTCTCACCCCCTTTTTTTCTAATCTATCTAATTTTAGTAAATAAGTCCAAACAAATATCATATGACAGCAAGAATGATCTAATATTAGTAAGCAATGCCAAATTCACTTGCACAACCAATCAAAAGTGCTCAATAATCTTATTTTCTAGAACAGGGATGGAGAACACGGGCCGCATTGGGCCCGCGGGCCACATGCGGCTCGCTTAAGTTTTCAATGTGGCCCGCGTCAGAACTTTAATTATTAAGTGTACAACAAAATGGTGGAATATAAAACATTAAGATTTCTTAAAAACTGCGTCACATTCAACTACATGATATATTTGTAGTACACAAAACGCGCAAAAGTCTCTGATTTTACGGTGAAAAACAGCTCGGCATGAATTTTGTTAAATTTGCGACGAAATATTGCGCCTTTTTAAAGCGAAATTTAACAATTAAAAGTAAATGTGGCCCGCTGAAAATATTATGCAATCAATGTGGCCCACTGTGTTTCACCGGTTCCCCAACCCTGGTCTAGAACAAAACACATTCAATCAATTTGATCGCATTTATTGGCAGGCTCCGGTGGTTCGTTCTGCGCTTGTGCGATCGTTGGGGAGTCTCATTCGAAAAGAATTCTATTTGAGTGGAATTCCCTGGTGGTTACGCGGGCGTGGTGCAGACTGTTGGAGTTTGTAGGTGGCTAATTATAAATTAAATTCATGTATTTTTGTGATTCTGCGATGAAAAATTCCATATGAATTCATCTTCGGCGCTGAGGCTTCAACTTAACCAGTTATGTTTACTTCACGAAGTTGGTTTATACCAGTAAATGGGCTGCTGCTTGACTCGAAGACCATTGGTCCCTTCGCATTGCCTGTTGCGTGTATCACTAGTTTATTCATGTGCCATACTTGCTATAATGTACCTTGTGATTGAAGCAAGAAAATAAACGTTTTGTTCTGATTTGCATTGTGTCATGCCTCCCATTGCTTTTGACTTCGCCTTTTAGTGCAAAAGAACAACTTTTTTTCAGCCATTTGCTGCTCAAGTTGTTATATTAGTGAAGCTTATGCAATATGCATCATGGAAAATAACCTAGCTGGGTAACGAACCCGCGCAACCAGTTTCGCAGCCCAATGCGCCCACAACTCGGCCAGCTCTATGCGCACAAAAGAACAATTGTTGCCTAGTAACTGAAATATCCCAGACACTCTTTTGATGGCTTTCGCAGTTTCTGCTCCCGTTTGTTTAAATTTCTCGCTGTGTCATTGTATCTGACCTACCACACTTTGCATCTGTTGATCCAATGATGCTTATTTGAATAGTTACTAAACTTTTTTGGCATTTATCGTCCAGCGCTGCAAACTTTCATTTGCTGCGTTGTCAATTGGTTGATATTTTTTATAATCTTATTTTCGATTCAGCGTGACAGCTGAAGCACGTTGAATTATTTCGAGATAATATTTCGCGATCTCTTGTGATAATACGGGACAAGATCGCAAATTTGCGTCACAACTCACGACTTGCTTCCCCTGACTTATTTACATATTGCTCAAACGGTTTTAAAACAAGTTATGAAGCTCAACCATCCCAAAAAAAAAAATAATTTTACGTTTTGACATCGCTATCGATACGGGTGATTCTGAGTTCCATTCCCGGCCGGTCAAATCGGCACAGTGTCGCCAACACTGCGATGTTTCTACGGTGTTGTGTTCTATGAGGCGCCGTTTGAAAAGCCCTGCGATATAAAATTTTGCATCATTTTTACACCTAATTTTGAGTAAATCACACGCAATCTAATATATTGCTGCAGATGCAAAATTTAATATTGCAGAGCTTTACAAACGGCGCCCCATATCCGGTATTCATAAATTTTCTTATCAAGGTATAAAAGCATCTATAAGCGTGGCAATAAAATCAAAATCTTTTGCGTGAAAACTTGTGGTTGATTATGATGCCATAATGACATCAAGAAATTGATTATGATGCAGAAACTAGAGCCAAGAACCGTGGGCTTGAAGTCCACAAAAATTGGACTCGTGGAAAGGGTAACACTTTAAATTCCATCTGACTAAACGTCATGCAATGTCATCTCAATTGGTTTCGTAAGTCTTATCGTAGCACCACTTCAACACTATATCACGAAACTATTTAAGTCGTTTCAAACTTTCAATATCTTTTACTAACCACATAGACGTGCGAGCACTCAAAAGAAAAAAGCTTTATGCCAAGTTACCAAACTAAAAAGAAAAGTCCTTTCGAAAACGTATAGCCTACTTGTTGCAAAATCGACGATCGATTGCTCAGGATGACATTGATATCTCACCCTTCATACGACGACAATTTCATTACCGGATAGTTTTGCTGATGCATAGCGTGATTTTCAATCTTTACACTGAAACACGCAGTTCATGATTACGCAAGTTGCCTCGAAAAAATTCTTTTTTCTGCGAATCAGAAAGAACTTGACTTTGTGACGTCACTTGTATGCCGAAATTAATGCAAGCTTGTGTAGATTTTAGTGTTTTGAATTTGCCAAGTGTTACCCGTAATTTAATTTGAGCCCACATGGCAAGAGGTTGGAGCGTCCGCCTCTAGAGCTGCAGGCGTGGGTTTGATTCCCAGTCGGATCATACAGTATCTACGACTTTAAAATTGCTATTTACAGCTTCTCTGCTTGACGTTCAGCTTAAAAAGGATAGTGTGGAGAACAAGCCGGCAAGTTTACTTATTGTGCCGTTGGGAAAGGCACTTAGCAGGATTACCCCATATTGGTGTGGTAAACAGGTGGCCGGCAGCTCCTAAGCGAGCTCGTTATAGCGCTTTGATCGCTTTCTCGTGGTAGGAAGATAAATATGCAACTAAATGTAAAAAAGATAAAAAGGAAGTTTGAGCGCGGCTTCTGACGCCACTAATCTTGTTTTGGGCATTGAAGTGATGCCGACCAGATGCGGATACAATATATTATGAAGTATTAAGACTACATACAACCCGCCGGTTGACTGGTGGCGCGGAAGGTCATGGGTTCGATCCCTGGGTCGGTGAAATCGGACGCGGTATCGCCAATCTGCCTACGGCTCGCCACCGCTGCGATTTTTTTTCGGATTTGTGTTGTCCAGGCGATAAGCCGCGGAGCTGGTCCACTCGTTTCACGCTTCGCCGTGATATCGCGAGTGTAATGAAGATTTGATTTTGGTTTAGATTGAATGCACGGTTGTCATTGGGTTATGTAATAAGTTATGTTTGTTTGTGCAGCGTCGCATTTGAATTCATCGACAAAACCTTCATCACCGACGTCACAGTGGACACTGCAACAAGTTAGGTACCGGCAAATTTCTGTTTGTTTTAAATATATATCTGTGAATGTGTCCACCGTAAGCAGGGGTATATATTGTAGCTGCAACTTCACGCATGTAATGTTCTTGCTCCTTTCGTTTTATCAATAAATTTGTGCTATCTCGTCGTCAAAACAACACATCTGGTACGTCCATTGCACCATCTGCGTTCGACGCTATTCTTGCGTGAAAAGATTGTTTGGTTTCTTCATTTTTATCCTCGTGTCACGAAGAAGCGACGGAGGCGCTGTGTATAGGACGAATCCAGACTCACTTAGGAGTTATTTTTGTTTCTGAATTTGACTTCTATAATTTGCTGCTTGTTAAATTTCTATAATTTGCTGCTGTTGCTTCTATACTTTGCTGCTTGTTAGAAATAATTATCGCGAAACACCTAATCAAAGGACGCACCAACGCGTCTTGGATGGAAGTTGAACCATCAACCTTGCGATCATGGTCGTCGTAAGAACCACGCTTCGAATTATTGCGATACGCTGTGGGCCAAACAATTTTCAAGATCTTAGCTAGAAGGGAATTAAATGCGAGGACGCGTTCGAGTATAAAGTGCCCAGTGACCTAGCACGTCTTGTCTGGATGTGGCGACTCGACACTCGCTACACTGAGGATGGTTGAATGTCGAAACAGTGTTCATTCTCTGCAATTAACACATAAAGTTTTGTCTTGGTCACATCAACAGAGTTATTTCAGCGAATATTACAAACCTGGCGAATAGTTAGAAACTAACCGTGGCGTAATATGTTTGCGTACAAGCGGTAAGGGCAGGGCCGGTTCAAAGTTTGATGTGGGGTGAGGGGTTAATATGCGTTGTGACTTACGTTGTCAGAACAGCTCAGATGGTCGAGTGGATGGAGCGTCTGACTCTGGAGCTGTAGACTCGGGTTTGATTCCGAATGTATCATAAAATTTACATTCACAGCTTCCCCCGCTTGACGCTCAGCATTAATAGGACAGGGTGGAGAACAACCTGCAAGTTTGCTTGTTGTTCTGCAGGGAAAGACTCTTAGCGGGATTACCCCACCTTAGAGTGGTATACAGATGGCCGGCATCTCCTGAGTGAGCTCGTTTTAGAGCTTTGATCGCTTTCTCGTGATAGGAGGATAATTGTGCAACTTAACGAACAAACATATTTGATGTCTAACTTTGTGTCAGTGCGAAAGCGCTTGTTTTGTTGCTTGCATTATCTCATTTAAACAAAATGAAACTAACTAGTTTTTTTCCTGCTCAGATGTCAATTTTTTACTAAAAGGAAAATAAATATTCAAAATACTTGTGTTCAAAATCACAACAATCGCAGGAATGAGAAGTAATCCACTGCATTGTGGCAAGGCATAAGACAGCAAAGTTGCATTTTTTAAAGGTACGTTTATACTCAGCTGATTTCGCCAGAATAATGAAAGACAACAGAAAATAATCGCAAATTTTATTTTTTCAGACTCCAACTCATAAGGAGTGGGCCAGAGTAAAATCCACCGTGAGGCGATGCTCGTGAAACACCGATGAGACCCACATGGAGAGAAACAGCATACTTCTATTGTTAGATTCTTGCTGTATTCATGTGCTTGAACTGGAGTTATGAGGTTCTTCAACTAGAGGTGCATCGACGTCTAAAAATAAGAGCCTATTTGTATAAAAATCTAAATCTTCTACCAATCAGTGTTTCGACCTTGTTAGGTCTCATCAGAGTAGCTCAGACAAAGTGTTCAGGAACAAAGATTTCCAAAACCAATACAGAAACCTCTAATATTTTTTGCTATTCATCACAAGATAATTATTTATCCGCTAGAGCGTATGAAAAGTTTGTGACGTTTGTTTCCGCAAATTTGCTTCTAGAGATTAGCGCTTTTGTTTTTAAAAAAAAAAGCTGAGTAGACTTTGAAATGAATATAGGACGGCTGTTAAATAGTTTTCGATAGAAAACAGTTTGTAAAAACCTTTAGTTGGTACGCTCTGTTGATCAGAGCCAGATGTAGACAATGAGAGGTCCTAGAGGCTATTTTGATTTCACGTTTGTGATCAATGATCCGACTTATCTCTAAATAAAAGTCCTCATCGTTGATCTCAAAAAAGGTCCATCTTATGTTTGTGACGTGGCTTTTATTTCTCCGAGGTCCCCTGACTTCAGCTGAGTAAACGTTTCGATCGTAGCACAAAGACATATTACATTCAATAATTGCCAACCTTTTTCGCTCCTATGCATTTTGCCTTAATGAGGAATTATTGAGTCAGCTTCTTTGTGTTGAGGTAAAGTTGGGTCAACTTCTTTATGCAAGGGTGAAGTTGGGTCAGCTTCTTCATGTTGGGGTAATGTTAGGTCAATTTCTTCACGTTGAGATAAAATTGGGTCAACTTTTCTTGCTTTGCTGTGCCAGTATCCGTAACCAAAGTATAAAATCAAACCTGAAAACAGTTACCATTGAGAAACGGCATCAATTGTTTACAGTTTACAAACACCCCAAGCAAAGCAGAGCAGTGAAATAGTAAAAGTTACTCAAGTAAGCTATTTTGTGCTAGATGACCACAATCCCAGCACCTATTCTGATTCGCAACTTGATTTTGATTTTTTCATTTTTATCCCCCTGTCATGAGAAAGCGACGGAGGCGCTATATATAGTACGAATCTACAGTAAACTTGCTTAGGAGTTGTTTTTGTTTCCAAGTTTTCCGATAGAGTTTTGCTTCTGACTTCTTTAATTTGCTGCTTGCTGCTCAAAAAATTTGCTGCTTCTCGGATTCCACCAAGCAGGAATATTTATCATGAAGCATCTATCCAAGGACGCAATAACGAGGCTTGGGTGGGAGTTAAACCATTAGACATAACCTTGTGATCATGGCCGTCGTAAAACGACGCTCCGACCTTCTACACCACGGAGGGCGTACCTATTGTCATCCAGACGCCGAGCCGTATCCACGTTTCAATGTGGAGTTTCATCATCAGAGCTGAGTTGACGACGATGGAAATGAACGGAGAAAGTGGAGCGAGTGGAATCTGGGAAAATAAAATCAAAAACACAACAAAAAAGATCAAGATTTGGACATCGTTGCTCAGCGCAACTCAACTTTCTGTTTGATGTGGTGAACAACAACATTTTAGAGTCACAAACACCTACTGTACTATGTCGTTGCATAGTAAAAATAGTTACTTGGATGTGAATACACATAAGGGGGCTGCATGTTTAGAAAAGGGGTTGTTAAATCTTTGAGGGGTTTTGTGACGTAACGCGTCCATTTCCGCTCAAGCCACTATCTGAACACACTATAGCAGTATAAGTAGCAACATAAAAACGACCAAGCGGGGAATCGAACTCCTTTCTTAAGTTTACTCTGGAAAAAAAAAAGGCATTTCTTATTCACGTATCTGTACCGGCGCTTGGTGTATCGGTTAAGAGCGTCCACTTGGTAGTCGGTAGACTGGGGTTTTATTCCCAGTCGGGTCATACTAAAGACTTTAAAAATAGTATTCGCAGCTTTCGCGCCAGGCGCTCGGCACAAGCGGAAGTGCGAAGGGTTTTGTGTATGTGTTGTTCGTCATGTTATGTCCCTTAACAGCGTTCAATCATTCGTGATTGAAAATTGTAATGGGCCGACAATTGAAAATGGCCTAAACAATGTGTGCTTGCACCCGCTGTCCCGTACCTTTACCTTTACCTTTATTCACGTATCTAGAATACAGAAGCAGAGGACAAAGCAACAAAGACTTGGCCGAGACTTGCGTAACGCAAACCTACATGAAAAAAAATTCACTGCTTGCTGAATTTTATCTTCAGTTTTGCTTTCACACTCGTAACTTTCCCAAAAACGTGGATAAACAATCTTTGTCAAAACTGCATAATTAGTGCAACTGGCTGGTTGGCATAATGGTTATATACATTGCCAACGATATGGAAGGCCTGGGGTTTGATTCCCGGGCTGGTCAAATTTGGCACAGCGTCACAAACGGCTTTCCAGCGCTGCGACGTTTCTTTGTAGCTGTGTTGTTCATGTGCTAAGCCGCGGAGATGGACATCGCCACTCGTTACACGTTTCGGTGTAATGTAGGTTAAGTACAGAAAAATAATGAAGATTTTATATTTAATGCTTGTTGTATCATGCATTTCCTGAAACTTACCTTATACGTTGTTACTGTATGATCTTGGACGTACATTGACATCAGCAATAAACATAAAATAATGATCACAAAAAAGACGCACAGCAGAGTGATGTACCACCATGAGGTAATGTTTGAAAAATTGAACAACAACATCACTAATACCGCGCTGGAACACGCGAACGCGATAAACATCAAAGCTACTGGGACGTGCCCAGGTCGACAAGCATCTGTCCACGATAAAAACAACTTTCCAAATGTAGATTCACGGATGCTTTTACGCAGTGTTCCGGCTGAGTTTCCATGTGTTGTTGAACCATGTGTCTTTGTATCCTCGTTCCCATTCATCAAATCCGTTGTTTCCGTAATTTCTTTTAAATGCTCCATTCCATCTCCAGAGTTATCTCTAAGCTCTTCCAGGAGTTCATAAGTGGCTTGTCTGAAACATCGTGGAATCAACAACTCAGGGTTTCGAACTCGCAAGCATTGTTTAATCGAGTTCCAGTTCGAGTCCACTAAAAGTTTGCAAGTCGAGTTTGAGTTCTTCATCTTTAATTTTGCGAGTTCAAGATCGAGTTCAGTAATTTTTACCAAGTTTATGCTAAGTTCAAAACTCGTTCATCTTTTCTCGATTTCAGGGGGTTTTTGTTTCTTGAGGCCAAGTTCGAGTTCGACAAAAAATACCGAGTTCAAGTTCGAATTCCAGGCAAACACGTTAGGAGTTGAAAATATCACTCTTTGCGATTACTTGTTTGACTGAGTTTATTCACCGGAAACACGAACCACTGTCAGTGGCAGTTGTTTCCGGTTCATAGCGTAAACAAACTGGCGTACGATTTCGTGATATAAATGTAAAAACCTCCGGTGGCAATCCAGCCTGCGGTGGAGAGGAAAGGCACAAATATTATGGTGTGAAACAAGTCCATAAAATGTCCCGGGATTTTTCAAGTCTGCAAACGATACTACCAAACTCACCAATCAAACAAAATTTTTATTATACTCTCGGTTTTACGTCAAAGCGTGTAACCAGTGGCGGGGCCATCTAAGCGGCTTAGCACCTCAGCAACACAGAATCGAGCTCAAGACCTTTCGTACCAAGAGCAGTGTCTTGAACCACTCCGCCGATTGATCCATTAAATCACCGAAAAATGCAAAATGCCACAGATTTAATATTTTCCAAACTACAAGGCAAATGTAAAACAATGATTAAAGTCTCACTCATCCAAAACTCGCCAGTAGTGACTTTGTGATATGTACTTTTGTATTTAGTTGCATATTTATTCTCCTATCACGAGAAAGCGATCAATGCGCTATACGAGCTCGCTTAGGAGTTGCCAGCCATGTGTTTACCACACCAAGGTGGTGGAATCCCGTTAAGTGCCTTTTTCCACGGCACAACAAGTAAACTTGTCGACTTGTTCTCCTCACTGTCCCTTTAATGTTGAGCGTCAAGCAGGGAAGCTGTGAATACCAATTTTAAAGTTATTGGTTTGACCCGACTCGGAATCAAACCCAAGTCTACAGCTCCCGAGACGGACAACCTTGCCACTCGGCCATCTGAGCTGTTACAATTGAACCGTGTTAGAACCGTATTCGATTAAAAATGTGCCATGTAAACGAGTTTGCTGCAACATACCGCGAAATACCGGCACTCACGCTTGAGCATCTCACCTTGTGTCAAAGGGAATATACCGAAGTTTGATGACGCACATTGCAACGAAAATGCAAGCGATCAGCTGACCGATCGACATGAAGTCGATTAATTCTTTGAGACCAAAGAGCAAGCAAAGTAGAACACACCACGAACCGGCCAGAATCGTCGCGATCACTGGCACCTAAGCAACAAACTGTTGGTCATGTGAGTGAAAGTTTCGGTAAGAATGAATGAACCACGCAGTATCGCATTTAAGGGAAAGATTATTGTTCGAAGCCTTCCTCCCTTTACCCTTTTTCTCTTAGCAAAAACAGAACAAATGCAGTTAGGTCACTGAAATATGCCAGACTTTTTGGACGGCTTTTTTAGTTATACCCTCCCTTCCCCCCTTTTAATGTGTATCGCCACACCACCTGAACCACGCCTACAACGGCCCAATAAAGTCAAGAAAACCCATTAAACTAGGAACCTAGCCAGCAAAAAATTTGGGGTGAAAGGGGCGAATTACAATCAGCCAAAACTCTGGTATTTTCTAACAATGTTTACAAAATTAGACTTTGTCGAAAAGACCAGTTGGCTGCTGTGCCCTTCTCCCCGTTCCCGGCTACTTCACTGCATGACTTGGCAGGCAAGCAATTAGGGGGATACTAACAAACCTAGCCAAGTCGGCCGCCTTATTTTGTAACTTGGGACTTGGCTCCACTAGAAAAGTTGGAAAAAGTATCAAATCCAAAAGATTGGAGTGAACCGCAATAGTCTCAGTGGTGATGCTACTACGAGTGTCCTTTGTGTTGTTTTCACCGCTGCGTTACTCCTCTCAGTTCGCGGACGAGGTTGCACAGAACCATTCGCCAACCAATTGGACAAACTAGTATTTTACTACAGTAGATCAAAAAGAGCTCAACTTCTACAGCCCCACCAACATACCCCAAACCTCACAAAGCTAATTTGTGTACCGGTGCCGATATAACGAGCCGACCAGCAGTTACAAACAAACCCAAAAAACGCCGCTGAGATGATGTTTGAGACGCGTGGCAAAAAATGGAAATATATAGTTAAAAAGCATTTTCTAAATCACAACCCAGGGTGGACTTGGCTCCCCCCCCTTCTCGTAGCGCCGAAGAGCCCTATTTTCAAATCAATATCAAATTTCATTAGTGAGTGGTCATTTTGTATCTAGTATCTTACCTCAGTTCGGGGATTCACCCTCGCAAATACTTCCATCAACAAACCATCTCTAGCCAATGAGAACAAGTAACGAGGAATGGCCAAGGTGGCGGCGATGTTTGCAGCGGTTGATGCTACGATAATTCCAACTGTGATCAAGTATTTGGCCCAGAACCAGCCTCTGGCCACGTATGCATCGGAGAAGGGGGCGCTCACCGATGCCTCGTACCACGGAACGATCGACACAAACGCGGCAGCGACTGATATGTAAATCAACATCACCCCGAAAATGGAAATTATCAACGAAAGGGGAATGTTTCTAAAAAAAGAATTAAACTTTAAGAAAAACTACACTGCATTTTTAACACAAATTTTAAAGTGCAAGTACGCGTAACTGCAGACAGTGAACACTGTTTCACTCTTTCAGGTCTCATCGTGTTTCCGTGTTTTAGACGCTGATACAGTTGCCAACCACAGGCGAAAAAGCTTTTCGGGATATATATTGCCTTGAGTAAATCTCGGTTACTATAACTGCGCTGGCGAGACCTGAAAGGTCGAAACAATGTGTACGGTCTACCGTTATGCTTTCATTACATTTGCGTGTAGCTTGATCGGTTAATTGATGTAGTTCAGTGTTGTCTTGAAAAAACGGCTGAAATACTTATGAGGCGATTAAGTGCTCGTCGGTCGTTGCTGGACGTGGTGCAATTTATTTCCCAGACGAAATCAGACTGCTTCTCGACGTTTCTGTCGATAGTGTTTTATCTTTTTCCCAAACCAGGGCTGGCGCCAAGGGTGGGGGCAGGAGGGGCTTGGCCCCCTCCAATCGACATGCTTGCTACCCCCCAGTTAAGAAGTTTTTTCTTTTGAAGACAGCGGCTTTTGTGCTAAATTTCAAACTTTGGCCCCCCCTGATACACGCTTGGCCTCCCTAAGTCGACTGCTCTGGCGCCGGCTCTGTCCCAAACCTTTCGCACGTTTTCCGTTATTTTTTTATCACATCCTCCTCCGTCCTGGAACCGACAGGTTTTCCGGAAAGAGAAGGTGAGATTTCCAACATTCCAACGTGGCCAATGGCCATGCTTATATTGAAACTCAAGAATTGTGATCTTAAGAATTATTAAGATCTTAAGAGAGAGCTTCAAACTCAAGAATTGTGATCGGGGTCATTCTGGGTACAATGATTGTGGTCGGGGTCACACAAGGTAAGTTATGGCTGTTAAAATCTGTAATAAGACTGTCAGCGGGGGGAGGAGGTATGCGTTTTGGGGGTAAAGGGGTTAAGCATCAAAAAATGTTAGTTTAGTGCGTCTACATGGAATTGTCAAAGTGTTGATGTAAGCAGTATTACGCATAACTAAGCTTTTAAAGGGGGAACTTCACCCCCCTTAGGGCCTCCCTGGATTCGCCAATGACTGTCAGCGATGTTTGTACCTGGTTGGATCGGTGGCTTCTTCCGCGGCAGCTCCAACCACTTCGTATCCAATGTAAGCAAAAATCAACGTAGCTGCCCCTGTAAGTGTCATCGAAAATCCGTGTGGAAAAAATCCGCCGTGGTCAGCGTCAACCCAGTTTGATCCATCTCCGAGGATCATTGCGGACACTAAATAAATTGTACACTAAATAAAAGTTCACCGGACAAGCATGAGTCGAGATTTTTTCAAAGTTGCTTGATTTTTTGCTTTAACTTGAAACCTCGCTTAACCGCCCACTTTCAAACGCATAGCATCCAGGTGATATCTTGCGTAGCAGAAATGGACGAATGTAGGAAACGCTTTGAAAAGCGAGGAGAAAATAAACATGAGGCAACAAAGCGTCTTTTTTGATGAAAAATATTCTGGTATTAACCTACAGTATAAATTACAAAAGTTACAAAAACACAAGTTACAAAACACAATTAACCAATACTGTAATCAGGGCTGCGAACTCGCATGCATCTGTAATGAAGTTTACAGCTTTGATTTAATAGCTAAGATGGCCGAGTGGTAAGAGCGTCCGCCTCTGGAGCTGTAGACTCGGGTTGATTCCGAGTCGGATCAAACCAATGACTTTTAAATTGCTATTCACAGCCTTCCTGCTTGACGTTCAGCAATAAAGGGACAGCATGCTGGAGAACAAGCCGGCAAGTTTACTTGTTGAGTCGTTAGGAAAAAAACGTAGTGGGATTCCCCCATCGTGGTGTGGTAGACAAACGGCCGGAAACTCCTAAGCGAGCTCGTTATAGAGTATTGATCGCTTTCTCGTGATAGGAGGATAAATACGTAACTTCGTCGACGTTTGGCGGGGCACCTCTTCCAAGACAGATGGGAGGACCAAGGCCGAGGGTTTATCCTTTTACCACCCTGGCCACCAAACTGCTTGGGTCAGATGCTGACTGTAAGGGACTTCAGCCAGTATCTTGTTTCGTCATCCAAAACCATTAGACCAAACATACCTCGGGGTGCCCGATGTATGGGACTCTTGATATGATGTGATCTGCGGTTTGTTCACTGGCACCACACTCACAATTCGTTAGAGGAGCGAGACCCCATTTGTACATGGACGAACAGAAACGTCCAACACCAGAACGCAGACGGTTGAGCTTGACCCAGGTTGCCCTGGGCAGACTCATACCCAAAGGTCTGGTGCTAGCCTTGGGAATGAAAGCGTGGAGTGACGATGCGTTAGCAGAGTACTCCATGTCCCATTTCGTGTTCGTCCACTGGGCTACACGGACGTCCATCTCAGAAAGACTGTCCAGTAATTTCCGAACAGCAGGTACAAACGAGCGTCTAGATTTCAATCTCTCCTTATGTACGTCCTGTGACTCATGAAACTGGCCATGTAGAATGTGGTCAGGGTCCAAGGAGCTGCGGTAGGCTAGGAAGAGTGTCGCTCCTTGGCGCTCCTTATAGTGCGCACTATAATACGTATCTATTAATAATGGTTTCAGCAATTTCTACCGAGTTTATGCCACGTTCAAGTGATTTTATTGCGTTTAGACTAAGTTCAATCAATTTTTGTCAAACTTAAGGTAAGTTCAAAATTTATTTAACTTTTTTCGAAATCAAGTTGTGGGTTTTGATTTTTTGAGTTTGATAAGAAAGACCGAGTTGAGCGAGTTCGAATCCCTGTGTTGTGAGTTTCGAACCTAAGTTTTGCGTGCTTACAAATTGTAAACGTTCTTGCGTGTCACGTGATTCTTAGGAGCGCCCTCTTGTCTTGTCTTGCTCTGTGTTGCGCAATTGCATCGTGCATTTTGTGAGAAGTTAGTCTACAGGTCAGGGGGGTTATTACAGGATGCTCGTTAAGCGGTTTACGAGCTCGCAAACTGCTCGGTAAAAAAATTTTCCTCGCTAACGCGTTTTTCGGGATTACAGGATTTTCCGAGCTGGCGAACTCGCTCGGCAAGTAGCGAGAAAAAAAATGAGCACGTTAAGTTACCGAGCGACAATTTCATACACAACCAGCCATGGCAGAGCGCATTTTTTTAGGTTATAGTTTATGCACAATAGCTAGTACCTAGTATATGACACAACCAGAGCTTTACACAACTCTCAGGCTTGTTGTGAAATGGTAGACTCAAGTTCAAGTCTACTCATTCGTGCGAAAAAGGCTAAGGTTCATCAAGTCGCTACACGCTATCTCAAATATGACACATGTCAACAGAAAAAAATCAGAGTTTCAAAAATAAAAAACAAAACAAAAAAGAATAATGCAAAGCATAGTCAACATACAAATACATACAGTGATACACATCAAACTAAGACTAGTAGGCCAGCTGCTGATCACTGGTACTAGCTAGCGCCTAGTCTAGTGCTAACACTGTTCTAGGGTGACTTATTACAAAGTTGGGATGGTTTTAACTTGATTACAGGTAAGAGTGTATGTAGTAATCGTGTCTACAGATGTACCGGTACAGGCTTGCTGTGAGGTGCTAGACTAGCAGCTGCTCTTTGCTGGCTGGCACCTAGTCTGGTGCTAAAACTGTGCTATTACGCCTATTGCAAACATGCGTTGGCTGCAGACTTAGTTAGAGAATATGTAGTAATGGTATCTTCCACCATTAACTGTGTGAGGCCATGGCCAGCAACTGTTAGTCTAGCACATCACAACAAGCCTATGCATCAGTAGACACCATTACTGCATACACTCTTTACCTATATCCAAGTCAAAACCATCCCAACTTTGTAATACAAGCACAGTTTTAGCACTAAACTAGGCGCTAGCCAGCAAACAGCAGCTGCCAGTCTAGCACCTCACAACAAGCCTATACATACCGAGCAGTTAGCGAGACACTCGGCTTTACCGAGTAGCTGCTCTTTCTGCGAGCGCAACCTGTAATCCCAACTTTGCGAGCACGTTATCTCGGCTGCCGCTCGGAGAATTTCTCCTCCGAGGAGAATTAGCGAGAGAAATCGCTCGCTAACACATAAAATCCTGTAATCACCTCCCAGGTGTCTCTTTTGTTAGTTATGTGTTTGTAAATAGTCAGTGCTCTATTTGTTTATTTTCAGATGTTGAGTAATAGGCTTTTAAAGCCCTAATAAAGGTTTGATTATCATATTACAAAAGCTTGATTCATTACAATTTAAAAGCCTATTCAATATTGATACTTTACGGAACGATGGCAAATGCAGATTGGAAATGCTTGCAACCTCAAAAGCTAGATATTGATCCTAACTCTAAGTCGGCTGAGGACGAATGGAAATTGTGGCTAAAAACTTTTACAAACTTCGTTGATGCTATGCCCAGTGGAGAAAGTGCTTTAGACAAATTGAAGGTGTTGACGGCTTACCTAACTGCGCCAGTATACAAATTAATTCAAGAAGAAACCACTTATGACAGAGCCCTAGAAGCATTAGAACAACTCTTTGTGAAGCCCAAAAACGAAATCTATGCCAGGCATTTACTTGCAACAGTGAAACAAAATGGAGGAGAGTCAATCGATGAGTTCGTGATACGCATAAACAAACTAAGTCAAAATTGCTCTTTTACCGCTGTGACGGCTGTGCAATACAAAGACGCAATGAAGAGAGACTCTTTTATAAGTGGCATTTCGTCGAGTGCTATTAGACAGAGGTTACTTGAAAACCGAACACTAACTTTTACTGAAGCTTATGAAAAAGCTCGCGCTCTTGAACTTGCAAAACTAACTTCAAATTCCTACTTTGCTGGTGAAGATATGGCGAACACTGGCCGCGCTTTTGCTGTTACAAAATCACAACCAAGTGATGCTGTGTTAACACGAGACGCTTCTGGTGATTGTACTCGTGATGCTACGCCAAGCACAAGCAACAGTAAACAAACTCGAACATTTGTGTGCTATTTTTGTGCAGGACGTAAATGGCATCCGCGAAATCGTTGTCCGGCAAAAAATGAAGTGTGCGATTATTGTGGAAAAGTAGGGCATTTTGCTAAATGTTGTTTAAAACGCCAATCTTCGAATTGCGTGGGGCAACCTATATCATTAGACGGTGATTTGCTTACGTTGGCCTCTTTGACAAATTTACAATCAACTTTTTCACGTCATGTACTTGCCAATGTAAAACTAAATGGTGTATGCGCTAACGCTTTAATTGACACAGGTTGCACCAATAGTTATATCAGTGAAAGTTTTGCTATGCAGCACGATTTACGCTTCAAGTCTGAGAAATTTACTGCAAACATGGCTAATTCTTCATTAAAAACGGAGATTTGTGGTGTGTGTTTTTTGAATTAAACCTTTGTGGGTAACTCATATGAGAATTTCAAATTTTACGTAATGCCTAATTTAATTGCTGATGCTATAATTGGGGACGATTTATTGCAACAACACAAAAGCGTTACCTTTACATTTGAAGGAAATTTACCTGAACTTTGTATTTCTTCTGTAATGCCTGCCGCGCATGTACCTTATCCGCAGTTGTTTAGTAACATTACACCGAACTGTAAACCAATTGCTGCGAAAACGCGAAAATTTTCATCAGCGGATCAAAAGATTATAAAATCCGAGACCGAGAGACTGTTACTTGAAGATCGAATTGAACCAAGTCATTCTCCTTGGCGAGCCCAACCTCTTGTTGTTGATAACGGTAAAGGAAAAAAAAGAATGTGTATTGACTACAGCCAGACGGTTAACGTGTATACACAACTAGATGCCTATCCTTTATCAAGTATTGAATCAATTGTCAACGAAGTTGCGAAATGGAAGTGCATTAGTACATTGGATTTGAAATCGGCTTACCATCAGATACAAATCCGACCCGAAGACCGTCCTTTCACTGCTTTTCAATCAGGCTCAGAGTTGTACCAGTGGAAAGTTCTGCCCTTCGGTCTCACCAACGCTGTACCTGTGTTTCAGAGAGTAATGAACCAGTTCATAAAACGTCATGCGTTGAAATGCGTTAACGTGTATCTCGACAACATTACGGTTGGGGAAGAGGACCAAAAATCTCATGACGAAAATTTGAGTGCGCTAAAAAATGCTGCTAAAATAGACAATTTCACCTTCAACGAGGACAAGTGCCAGTACAATCGCACCCAAATCCAACTGTTAGGACATCTGGTGGGCAATGGCGAACGAATCGCAGCATTAAATGACTTGCCAGAACCCACAACAAAAAAGGAGTTGCAACGGATCTTGGGCCTTTTCAGCTACTACTCCAAATGGGTATCTAATTTTTCAGCGATTATACGCCCGCTTGTTCAAACTGTTTCGTTGCCTTTGTCGGAAGAAGCGGCAAATGCATTCTGCGTGATGAAGAAGAAATTGGCTAGCGCCACCTTGCAACCAATCGATGAGGATAAACCATTTACTGTTGAAACTGACGCGTCCGACTTTGCCATCGCAGCAACGTTAAATCAAAACGGAAAGGAATTAGCATTCCACGCACGTACGCTTTCTGCTACTGAACAAAAACATTCTTCCGTGGAAAAAGAAGCCTACGCAATCATTGAAGCTCTTCGAAAGTGGAAGTATCTACTTGCGGGAAAACATTTTAATATGGTTACGGATCAACGAAGTGTGTCCTTTATGCTCGACCTGAAACATTCTTCCAAAATCAAAAATGATAAAATACAGCGGTGGAGACTAGAACTCGCTTCGTTTGATTTTACGACCATCTATCGTCCCGGAAGTCTCAACTGTGCTCCGGATACCTTTTCAAGATCGACAGCAGCTGCATCAGTGTCCCTTCCGTCATTAAAGACATTGACAGAGCTTCATCAGTCGTTATGCCATCCTGGCATTACAAGATTGGCTCACTTTGTTAAAGTAAAGAACATGCCATATTCTTTGGATGATGTTAAAAGTGTTGTTAAGGCATGCAAAGACTGCAGTGAAGTAAAGACGACTTTTTACAAACCGAAAGACAATTTTAATTTAATAAAAGCGACACAACCGTTTGAGAGGATTAGTCTCGATTTTAAGGGACCACTCTCGTCTTGTTCACAAAATAAGTTCATGCTTGTGATTGTCGATGAATATTCTCGCTTTCCATTTGTGTATGCGTGTAATGATATGAAAGCTTCAACCGTGATTAACAACCTCACTGATTTGTTTTGTGTTTTTGGTTTTCCCGGCTATGTACATTCTGATCAAGGGTCTAATTTCATGTCGTATGAATTTAAATCTTGGCTTCATAGTATGGGGATTCCTACCAGTAGAACAACGCGGTTTAATCCTAGAGGGAACGGGCAGGTGGAGCGTTATAATGGCATAATCTGGAAGACTGTTTTATTGGCATTACGTTCGAAAAATTTGCCGCTTACACACTGGGAACATGTCTTACCAGATGTGTTACATTCTGTTCGTTCGTTATTGTGCACAGCTACAAATTGTACTCTCTTTCATACGAGAAAATCGTTTAATGGTGTGTCTTTGCCGTCCTGGGTAAAACCAGGACCTGTGTAGGTTAAACGTCACAACCGAAATAATAAGTCTGAGTTGCTTGTTGAAGAGGCTGAGTTACTCGAAGCCAAACCTCATTATGCTCATGTGAGATTGGAAAATGGTCGAGAAATTTCAGTCTCCCTTCGAGATCTAGCGCCGAATCCTAGCTTGTCTAATCAGTATAATCGCGTAACTGAAAACGATGTGACCGATATTTCTTCTCATGAACAAGCTGATTTCGTGTTTAATGATGCGCAAAGTGATGTTGGTAATTCTGTTGATACGTTGCCTCCTTGTGATTCTGAAGTTGTTAACGATCTTGATCATAATGATATCCGAGAACCTGCATCACATGATGTTGAACCTTTGCGTCGCTCATCACGAATTCGGCGACCTGTTGAACGTTATGGAGATCCTGTGTACTATTGATGTGATTTCATTATTATGTGTAGGCCTATTGTGTAGTTCATATAACCGGGGGAGATTGTTGTGAGTTTCGAACCTAAGTTTTGCGTGCTTACAAATTGTAAACGTTCTTGCGTGTCACGTGATTCTTAGGAGCGCCCTCTTGTCTTGTCTTGCTCTGTATTGCGCAATTGCATCGTGCATTTTGTGAGAAGTTAGTCTACAGGTCAGGTGTCTCTTTTGTTAGTTATGTGTTTGTAAATAGTCAGTGCTCTATTTGTTTATTTTCAGATGATGAGTAATAGGCTTTTAAAGCCTTAATAAAGGTTTGATTATCATATTACAAAAGCTTGATTCATTACACCCTGGTCGTAACACATCCTGCAACTAGAGTAACGCCGTACCTATGATGAATCCGCAAATGATAAAATTGAGAGTTGCAAAAAATATGTTGGTTCTCGATGACAGTTTCACTCCTAGAGCCACCAGAGTCACAACTATGATTATGTACCCGACAGCCAGAAAGTCAGGGTAGGTTGCAAGTAACCCCCCTGGCATAGGGGCGTGAGCGGTCAAGTAGGTTCGAATTACATCACCAAATAAGGAATCAATGTACCTGCAAATACAAAACAAACAAACCTCAAAGTGAAATGCAACAAAATTCTCTGCAAACAATGCAAATTATTTGAACATTTAAAGTTTTCTGATTGGATTTGATATTTGTCAGATCTAGACTAGAATTCTCCATGATGGCTGCTATTTTCTTGATCAGCATTTTATCTTCAATCCTTGTCGGCCTGTTGGAGTTGTGGTTGGAGCTGTCTACCAAATTCCAACTCTATTCAAAATCAACTCACCCACTTACTGCTCGGCTAATTGCAGCGGCCCCAATGGCATGCTCAAGGGCGATGTTCCAGCCAACAAAAAAGCCCCAAAACTCACCCATGGTCATGTAAGTAAATTGATAAGATGAGCCGGCCATGGGAACCCGAGCCCCAAGCTCTGAAATACAAGAACCATCTTCTACTTGAGACTAAAAACGCTTGAAAGAAAGCTTTACATTACAGTAACGCAAACACGTGCTATGAAACATAAAAGTAGTTTTACGAAATAAAACTCGCTTCTTTGGAATACCTTGCATTGATGCCGGACATACAGTACTTCACACATCTATAGTTGGAGTTAATCAATTTATTACGCTACTTAGTTTAGCTTAATCTATAGAAAAATCAAAAAACGACCGGGCGTTCAGCGTAGTGATCTTAGGCTCGATTCCTCGCTCAATTAAATCGGGCACTCTGTGCCAACGGCTTGCCACCGCTGAGATGTTTCTTCGGAGCTGTGTTGTTCAGGCGTTAAGTCGCGGGTATAGACCCTTTGCTCGATACATGCTTCGGCGTAATACCGTGAGCATTGACTTTTGAAAAAAAGCATTTAATTTTCAATGTTTTAAAGATTTATTTAGTCTTTCTCCACTAGGGGAATTCACCGATTACTTAGTTTGTGTGAACAAGTTTACATCGTCAACATCAATTACAGCAAAACGTGAATATGCTCACAGGTATCGAACCTGCGGCCTATAAATCTAAATAACATCGGTTTCCCAAGCTATTTTTATTGAACCGGCATATATTTACCTGCATAACACAGAGCTGAGAGGACTGAAGCGACGCCTGCGAGGAAGTAACTCAATACTATCGACGGCCCAGCTTCCCTCGTGATTTGGCCCATAGTAACGTACACCCCCACCCCGATCATGGCGCCTATGGACAGATAAGTAAGGTCCAATAGGCCAAGACATCGCAACAAGTCTGTAACAACAAAAACCATTCCTATACCACGTCGGTATTAACGAAAATATTCTACTTTTCAACGCTTAACTATTACTATCGTCAACGACGCGGCCAAGGGGTTACAGATCCTACGTAACGGGTTCGATTCGTGGTATGAGCCGATCGCATTTGACATATTTTACCGGGCGGCTGCTGACTCGAAGAGCGCAAGCTCACTTCGCAGTCTCCCTCAATTACTGTAAAATTTTTCTTTTTCAAAATAACCTCAGTTATTTATTTTGCTACAGTTTTATATTAATTTGTTTATTTTACTTCGTGAACTTCGAGTTTGAGTTATCAATTCGTTTTCAAATAATAATCATCGCTGGGACCAATAGCATATTTGCTCAAACCGGAATTGAACCTCTTACCTCTCTATACACATAAAAACGCGCATCGATCGCGATCTTAGATGCCACAATAATGATCAAATAATGTCATGAATTGAAGCGAACCTGATGGTTTGCAAATTAATATGAATTTATTGCATATTTTTCCTCTTATCACGAGAAAGCGATCAAAGCTCTGTAACGAGCTCGCTTAGGAGTTGCCAGACATCTGTCTATTACGCTTATGTTGGGGAAACTCCGTTAAGTGTCTTTCCCAACGCCACAACAAGTAAACTTGCCGGCTTGTTCTTCTCGCTGCCTCTTTGATACTGAGCGTCAAGCAGGGAAGCCTCAAATAGCAACTTCAAAGTCATTGGTTTGACCCGACTCGGAATCAACCTCGAGACAGTAGCTCTAGAGTTGGACGTTTTACCACTCGGCCATCTGAGCTGTTAAGTAATTGCTTGACTCGAAAAATAGTTTCTTTGTGACAACTTGTTGCCATTCAGGGGCGTGCCCAGGAATTTAAAAGGGGTTGGCCGCAATTTAAAGCCATGCCAGCAGGGCCGGATACATTTTTGCTGCGCAAAAGGAGGACATTTTCCGCCTAAAGTCAAGAAAAGAGCAAAAAAAAGGTCATCACGCCCGCAGATGTCCAATTTTCCACCCAAAGTCAAGTGAAGAGCAAAAAAAAGGTCTTCACGTCCATACGGTACGCGTCTACTTTTCCGCGCAAATTCAAGAGAAGAGCAAAAAAAGATCATCACGTCCTCAGATTGTCCTTTATACGTATATCACCTTTACTTTGTGCATTTGTCTGCTGGGAAAATAGGGGGACCGCGGCGCCAGCGCCCCCTCCACCCCCCTTGGGGTACGCCCCTGCCATTGTTTTAATCGATGTTTGTAGCTTGTATTTGTGTTTGTGCAGTCGCGCGATGTGGTAAACATAATATGAAGTCAATATTCGAACGCCTCAGCCGTGTTGTCCAAGCAACAATGCAGTACATTTTGTGATCATAATTAAGACTTTTTAAGTCACAAATCTCACGCTATGTCAATCATTTCTTTATAATTTAAGATTTAAAAGCCTACCTGAGCCGAGCGGATTCCGCGGAACTTCTTTTTTCCGCATAAGATTTTTTCCAAATATTTTAAAATCCTCCCAAGACACCATGGTCAATTATTTCAAAATCTATTTATAGTCATTTAAACGTGATGAAAAAAATTACAGCGTTAAATATTGGAAAAAAATGTACCGTGTTTGCTTGAAAGCAAGACAGGGTCTTATGTCATTTTTCTTTGAAAAATAACATTAGGGCTTAATGTTGGGGTTGATCTATTCATTAGGCCAGCACTGCTTTTCATTCTAAATTTCCACAACAACTTAAGCAAGACCGACCGGTTTGCTCAGTCGCTTAGCGCACACTATCGGTGCGGGAGGTCTTGGGTTCGATTCCCGTACCGGTCAAACCGGTACAGTGTCGCCAACGGCTCGCCACCGTTGCGACGCTTCATCGGAGCTGTGTTGCCCAGGCGCTAAGCCGCGGAGATGGGTCCCGCCACTCGTTACACGCTTCGGCATGATATTGCGAGTAGGGCTATAATGAAGATTTAATTTTTGATTTGAACTTTTAAAGCATTGAAAACACACACGAGGACAAAAAAATTTCGCGCTATCGCTTGGTCTTATAAGGTAGCGCTTGTATTTAAATCGTTTTTAAATTTGGGCTGCATGTCTTTATTTTCGCAGAAACACGATAAGAAGCAAGTAAAAAATGGAACACTGCTGTCGGCAATTAATGATTTTATTGCATGAATTTAGTCATTACTACCAGTGAAAATTATTCCACAGAATATTGTTGGAGTCTAAAGCAACATCATGAGCTTAAAATGCACTGCCACCTCATAGAAGAAACTAAAATGGAACACATACGGTTGTTAAAACAAAATCCTAGTTCATTCAACTTTTTTGTTCATCAAATTCAATCAGATTTTTTACGTACGAAGTTTACGACGATATCTTCCGCAGAATACAAACTTACTTTTCCATCAAAAATCAAATCCTCATTGTACTCGCGGTGTTGCGCCGGAGCGCGGTCCTGCTAAACACCGAAAAGGACTGAAACATCGCAAAGGACGACAAAGGACTTGGAATCATACCATAACAAAGAACGACAAAGGACTTTATATTAGGGTTAGGGTTAAATTAGGGTTAGGCTTGGGGTTATCAGGTCCTTTGTCGTACTTTGCGGTGTTTCGTAAGTCCTTTGTCGCTTTTTTGCGGTGTGTAGTAGGACACCCGAAGTGTGTAGGGTGTAACGAGTGGCGGGATTCATCTCCGCGTAGTGCTTGCACAACACTACTTCAAAGACACATCGCAGCGGTGGCTAATTGTTGGCGACACAGTGTTCGATTTTACCAGCCCGGGAAACGAATCGAAGACCTTCGGCACCCATAGCGATGTCTTCAACCACTGCTCCTCCAGATATTTGTTCATAAAGTGTGATATTTGATTCCGCGAATTCGGCGCACGAAAGCTTTTTCTTACGTTTTTGTAACCCTATATCTGCAGCTTCAGATTTTTTTGCGTAACAACTGTAATAGCTAAACATAAACTAAACTCAGTAGAAATCTGGTAATTTTTTTGGTTTTCGTCTGTAGCCTATTTCTCGCAGTTCACAATTTTCGCTTCACCTAACAGCTTTAATTTTGCAATTTTCGAATCGTAGACCTTTGCGTGATGCTGTAGGTTTTTGCGTTTATTTTTATTACGCAAGGCCAGGTCACATATGCTATACATTTATACTGCAATTGCATCAAACATATTAATCATTTATTGATAGAAACCATAGCATACCGGAAACGCCCAACAAGCAACATTGTCATGTGGTTAAATAAAGGTTGAATATTTGGTTCGCTTTTTTCTAAAGAGTGGTTAGACGTTTCAATCGTAAAGGGTACCTGGTAGGGCTCCATAGGGGAATGATAGGCATAGGTCACCCATTTTTCAGTTTGAAATGTTTGGGGAATAAAAAAATAATTCCACCCTCAAATTCGAAACAAAAAATAACACAGATAAGCAACATTTTAAATCACTCTAAGCTTATTTACATAATATATTTTCCATCAGTATTTTGTGATCTTTTGTTAAAAAGTGAAACTTTACTTTACATTTCATTTGAGCCAATCAGGGCCGGTGCAAGGGTGGCTCCCCAATCAACTTGGCCCTTTCGATCAAGAAGTTTACTTTTTTGTAGACCGCGGCTTTTGCGCGTAATTTTAAGCACTTTTTGTTGTAATTTACAAAAATTGATCGAAAACTTGGCCCCCTTGATTAATGTTTTGCACCCCCCGAAGGCGACTTTTCTGGCGCCGGCTCTGGGTCTAATTAATTGTGTCTACTTGTTCTTGGTTGGAATTAAAGATTTGCAATTTTGTGAATATGGGGAATACGACCGTCAGCTTTATAAATTTAAAGTTGGGACATCTGCTGTACATTTCGAGTAAGCGTACTCTGCTGTACATTTCGTGTAAGCGTACTCTGCTGTACATTTCGAGTAAGCGTACTCTGCTGCACATTTCGTGTAAGCGTACACCAAATTCTGTGAAAAATCGCTGAAAACCTTATTCTATAAAGCCATTGGATTACTGTTTTCAAACTTCACATGCGCCTGCTAAAAATACCAAGCGCTGACCACGTTTTTCAATCGCGTTCATTATCACTTAGTTGGGAAAATTATTAACAAGACGCAAATTCAAGGTAAAATAGAAAAAACGAACAAGAAAACTCTGAAACTGCGTTACGTAAAGCGAGTTTTTGCTTGAAGTGTTCGTCACTTGCGGCGTCATAAAAAAAATTTTGGATTCACTTTTTGGATTTTTTTTTTTGATTTTTAGTAGCACATTTATCTTCACATCGCGAGAAAACGATCAAAACGTAGCAACGGGCTCGCTTTGGAGTTGCCGGCCACCAGTCTACCACTAGAGTTACCATATTTTCACTGTGCAAAAACAGGGCAGGTTTTTTGAAAGTCATCACGTCCGCAGATGCCTAATTTTCCGCCCAAATTAATTGAAGAGCAAGAAAAAGGTCATCAAGACCGCAGTTATCTGCTTGAAATCAAGTGAAGAGCGAAAAAAAGGTCATCACGTCCGCAGATTCGTAATTTCCCCCCCAAATTCAAGTAAAGAGCAAAAAAAAAGAGGTCATCGCGTCCGCAGGTCGTAGTTTGGGCTGAAACTTCTCAAAATTTTTGTGTAACAATGATTTGACATGTTTTCGCTGTTCAAAATGCCAAAACGGAGGAGATTTGGGTATATTTTAGCGTCTTCAGGGGACAAACTATTTTTTGTTAAAAAGGAAGACAAACAGGACATGTCCTCCAAAGGGAAGATTAGTTTGATTAGTTTGCGAAGGAAACCATAATGGCTACTAGATATGCTAGAAGTATCACCGCAGTCCGTACCCACAAACAACACGCATAAATGACATTTAACTTCTTACGGTACTTAGCCTATCACTGGGGCGGGGGAGCGTTTTGGCATCCCCCCCAGAACAAATTTTCTTTCTTTGCTGGGGGGACAACTATTTTTACTGAGAGAGACATGTCCCTCCCCCCCCATTCCCCCTCTACTTCTCACACTGGACGTAGGTCTTAATATAGCGAAGAAGCAATTTCTCCAGCATTTCTTCGCGTGTGTTCCTAAAAAGAAACTTTTTAAGAGTGGGGCTCCTCAAAACATGACGGGCCCCGGTACTTTGTACCCCCTTTCCCCCCCTCACCAGTCCTGATCACACATAAATATATTAGTAAAATGACGTTAGTAATTAATATAGTCTAATTTTGAAATAAAGCTGTTATAAAGTTAATGCATTTGAATGTCCTGCACTCTGATATAATTTTTACATGCTTGAGCAACTTTCAACCCCGCTAATTTTAAAATGTTTTAAATCACCAAACAACCATAACAGTCACACTTCAATAATTTTGCATCAACATCTGAATTCAATCCTGGTCCAGTTTGCATGAGCCATCAGGTCAGACTCGATTTGCCTGGGATTTTAACCCCAGATCTTGGGTTTTCAGTGCGTTTCTGGGGTTTTTAGATTTTTTCACTGAAGATTTTGGCTTTTAAGAGAATACTGCTAGTAGCACTTATTCAAAATAGAAGTTAGAAATCACAACAATATACAGAATGATAATGGGTTAGATCTAGACTAGTATCAGCCCCCAGGTTCAATTAGGGTTCAGTTAGGATTATATTTAGTTAAGGTTAGGTTCGATTAGGGCTAAATTTGGTTAGGGTCAGGTTATAGGTTAGGTTAAGGTCATAGGTTAGGTTAAGATTGGCAGACAGAAAAAGCATGGGGGCTTATAGATGAGCTGTGAGACCCGTAATTTTTGCTTTCGGTTCACATCTTTATTGAAATTTTAATCGCAAACCATGCCCATGCACGTATAGCTATCGGTACCATCATTTATTAATTAGGCTATGACATCAAAATCTGATTATAATGGAGAAAGCCTGTGGCTTTTTCCACTTTAATTGGAGAGAGTAAAGGTTTCCATGAAATTTTTTATCTATTTGCATGAGTTGATTTCTTCATTTTTATCCTCCTATCATGAGAAAGTGACGGAAGGCAGAAGGACTGTGCATAGGACGAATCCAGACTCGCTTAGGAGTTGCCTTTGTTTCCGAGTTTCCCACTTGAATTTTGCTTCTGACTTCTTAATTTGCTGCTTGTGTGATTCCACCAAGCAGAGATAATAATCGTGAAGCATCTTATCCAAGGACACAACAACGAACCCTGGGTGGGAATTGCACTATCATCCATGCAGTCATGGTCGTCATAAAAACGACACTCCAAACCATTCGGCCCCCCTGCCAAACCACTTGGCCACGCTGCCAAACAAACTGTTAACTCTTAAGGGTACTGGTGTAGGCTAGCGGTAGCCAGCAGGCTTAGACTACAGATGCTTATTGCTGAACTTCAGCAATGCTGTGCAGCTAGGGCTCTGGACTGGTGTGTACTCTTCCAGCCCAAGCATCTTCACAGTTCATCAGTTCACTCTGGTATTAAGATTTCTGAATTTAATTTTCTTTCCTTTAATCTAGAAGTGTTTAAATATCTACCCGTTTACCCAGCAGTACCAGCGCTGATATAATTTATATACAGATTTAAGCACTGGTACTGCTGGGTAGATAGATGCTGGTAGTCTGGTAGCGTGATTGCTTTCCTTATCCATTAAGATTGTTAGATAGTTGATTTGGCAGTTTGTAGATTTAGACTGTTAGAGAACCAAAAAAGCCTAGGGCCAAAATTCACATATGTTCTGTGTGTATTCGCTGAACTTCTTTCATCTCACAAAATGTTGGATTGGGGAATAATATCATCTCAACAGCCCTGAGTATGATCAGCTCTATGGAAGAAAACTTTTAATGTACGGTAGCATCAAAAACTCAAGAGACTTGTATAGTGTATGTAATGTTTTCCATTACAGCATAATAAACACTTGGCTCTGGGCTGACTTTCTCGGTTCTACTGTGCAGTGTGCAGCTGAAAGTACTGTAGTGAGACTGACAATGTTGCTGTTTGTAGTTTAGCTTTAAGTGCTGCATGGCTCATTGTATTTCAAATCATTATGATAGTTTGATTGTATATCACCTGTGTCTTTAATTGCATGATTTCACACAGAATTTAACTGTTTCAAAGTCATAAGTATGCAAAGTGACTTATTTTACAGGCTTTTAGCGTTTGCTGCTTTGGTTTATTTATAACATGATCATGCTTTTGTACAACCATGGAGAGCATGGTGGAATAATAAAATAAACAAAGTGCTTATTTGTACGGACTTGTATAAATAGCCTCTATCTAAAAGTACCATATTGATATTGACAGATCAAATCACCAACTATTATTACTGTTAAATGATTCTCTTAGCGTATCCCTAAGTGTCGTCAGTTTTGTTAATTTTGTTCGTTTAATGCCGATGGTAAAAGTGAAACAGTAATGACAAGTCGAGATTATGATGAAAAAATCCACCAATTATTTGAAGAAGGGAAGAAGCTTGGAGCACCTGGGATCAATACATTTAGTGCAATATCAAATCCATCACTTGGTAAGAATATGTATATCTCACTGCCATGTTGTTTGCGTTTGGTTTTTGATTTTGAAATTTTAATGGCTTAAAAAGTTGCAAGGTGTGCCACTGGATTGGAGTTGATTGACAATTGATATACTTCATGATGCACTCCTGATCATTGTTGTTTTGATCTCGTATTTTTGTGAGATAATGACTGTGGCATTGTTATGTTATGACGTCCCAATTGCTACGTCCATACTGACGGCCAACTTTACACTGCCGGCCATCTCAGTTTTGTGTTGGCAGCATAATACGTATGATAGCATGAAATTATGCTCAATGCTCTTACTATTTATCATTAATTTGAAAATTAATCAAGATGTCAAACTCATGGAAATATGTTTTTTAATGATAGCAGGAAAAAATATGCACCATTGGCTGTCTGTGCATGCAGGTGTATGGGTTATGTTTTGGCCTTTGACATTGCAGTGCTATGACATCCAAATTGCAATTGTCTGTGGTATTGACAATGATTTTAGGCTTTGCTCAATGTACGGTATGCGATACATCAAAATTTTTATTATGTTTTTACAAATTTTGCTTGGTTGAAGGATAATTGACTTCAAATTTTAGGGAATGTTAATTTTTTTCAGTAATTACAGTGTGCGAGTCTAATAGCTATAACTTGTGTAGCTTCATGTTTAGACAGTGTGTATTACTAGAATTGATAAACAGGCTGTTGGAAAAATCTAGCATTTAGTTTACTGTCACTGCTTTCTCCTGCAAAGCAAAAAATTCTGGAGAAATGATTGTGTGACAGAACAGTCGATCACATTGTCTTTGGTTTACTTTCAGAAAATTGTCAACCTCCCGTAGAAAGTAAGCCGAAAATCGATGTTCTAGCATTGGAGAAGGAATTTGATTTCCAAGCAAAAGAAGCAGATCGGTTGCAGCAAGAGCTGAACACTGCGCGGGACAATATCCAGAAGACAGGGAGAGCAATATCTGACGGACTGCGCAATTCCACGACGATTCAACCAATTTTGCCTCAGAGTTATTTGTTCAATCCAATACAACACAATGCAAACAGCAATAATAATAACATGTCTAATAATCTTTCTAATGAAGTCTCAGTTTTGACAAACACAAAAATTCATTTGGAAAATGCATTGGAAGATTCTCAGGTAAATCTCTAATCACTGAACACGAAAGTAAGGCATGATTATTTGCGCATGATGTGATTTTTGAGCCTCTTACTTACAGCAAATTGCTGCACGTTCCAGAAAATTGAAATAGAAGTGCTACATTGCTTCTTTGAGGTTGGATGGTGCAAATGTGTTTTAATGCTCGCCTCCTGCATCTGCAACATGAACTGATCGTGGTTTGTACATTTTGCCAATACTTTTGTGTGGAACGTGAGATTTTGACCTTTTTTATACTTCTTAGTCTTATGGTTCCGCATTACCTGTATTTTCTTCAGGCCCAAGTTGAATATTTGACGAGCAAACTTGACAGCATGAAACGAAGTATGGAGGAGCAGAAGGAAAGATTTCGCCTTGCAGTGGAGGAGCTGCAAACGAAACTTCATGAAACGGTCGCAGGAAGAAAGAAGCTCATTGAACTCCGACAACATGATATGCAAAAACAAGAAGAGACAATTCATCGTCTACAGGTTTGTTTTATAACACTGATGGGTGGTCACATCATAAAATTTAAGAGCTCAGATGACCGAGTGGATAGAGTGTTTGCCTTTGTTGCTGTAGACGCGGGTTTGATTCCGAGTCGGATCGAACCAATTACTTTGAAATTGGTATTCACAGCTTCCTCGCTTAACGCTCAGCATTTGATGAGACAATGTGGAGAACAAGCCTTCAAGATTATTTGTGCCGTAAAGAAAGGTTCTTAGCGAGATTCCCTCATTTTAGAATGGTAGACAGATGGTCGGGCACTTCTAAGCGAGCTCGTTATTGCACTTTGATCGCTTTCCAGGGAGAGGAGAAAAAATAATAATGTTTTAGGTGTATATCATTGTACTGTGGATTGCTTTTTTTTTCATACTTCAGCTGCAAGCCTAGATTAATTGAATTAAAAGTATTGCTTTGCAGCGTATAATGGAATGCAAAATTCGACAGAATGAAGGAGACTGCGAAGTGAGCTTGCGCTCTTCGAGTCGGCAGCCACCCAGTATATATGTCAAATGCAATCCGCTCCAGCCATGAACCAACCCATCATGTTGGATCTGTGGCCTGCGCATGGTGCCCCTAGACCAAAACATCAACTCCAATCTTTATTATACTCGCGGGATTACCTTGAAGATTGCATCGAGTGACGGCTTACCGCCTGAACAACACAGCTCTGCAAAAACATCGCTGCGTTGGCGACGCTGTGTTCGATTTGGCCGGTCCGGGAATCAAACCCCAGACCTCCCGCTCCGATAGCAATGAGTTTAACAACATACCGCGTATGATTAAACGTTAGTTTTGTTTAGGCCACACTGAAGGAGCTTGCAGCGTCGAATCAAATGCAGGAACAAGCGTTATTAGACGCTCACGAACGAATGGAAATATTGGAAAATCGAAACCAGTCGAACGAGCGAGCTTTGACTCACGTTCGTTCCGTGATCAGTTCAGCTGCAAATAAAAATCCTGGCAAAAGTGCGAGGTACTGGGACTCATGCAGGGCTGGATATAGACTGTAAGAGGCGCTAGGCTAGTTTGATTGCAAGTGTGCCGCCAGTGATAAATGATCGGACTTCTCATGAATAAGTCTTCATTGTCGATCTCCAAAAACAAGGTCATTCTGTAATCGCATCGAGCTATTTTCGTGACGTGGCCGCTAAGCTTCAGCTTGCTTAGCCTATTGGTAATTCCGGTCTTGGGCTCGTGAATTGAAGTATAGCTAAAAGGTTTAGATATTTCCGTGGTGAAATGTGTTCATTTAACACCTTCCTCTGTTTTGTGGAAATATTTTGTTGCGCCTCTAATTTGAAACTTGACGTACTTAATACATTGATAGTGGAAATGCTAAAATGGTTTGAGATGCTCAGGCAAGCACACATAGGGTTTGTGTCCGTCTGTATTATTCTCTTTGTTTTGCTAACTTTACCGACGTATCAATTGAAGTAGTATTTGCTCTGGTCAATGACTAGAGCAGATCCAGCTCGTAACATGTTTCCTTAACTAAGTCAGATTGTTGATGAGCTGTTTATTTACAAACAATTTTTTGCTCAGTTTTTTGAATTCGGAGAACATCGCTGAGCTTGTTCCTGAGCTTCTTGTGGACAATCTCGAGCGATTTCTCGCTGTCTCGACTGAAGATGCTGACGCCTTACGCAGCAAATTGCTGCAGTTGGAAGCCGAACTCAATGCTTCCAAACAGGTTAGTGATGTCATAATTGTTTTGCTTGCTCTGAAGCTCCTTGTGTGTCGTGTGTTTTTTTTCCTCGCTTTTGTGTATTCGCTTCATGTGTTGTGTGTTGCAGCTTAACACTTCTCATCCACCCACGCATTCACGTAGCACAGGCATAAACGTGGAAGACTTGCTGCGATGACAAGCCACTGGCTGCGGTGTGATATTTTTAGTTTAAAACTGGACTGAGCATTGAACCCGGTTCTCAAGTTCACTGCGCTCTTAATTACTCATCAAAACTATATTTGTAATGTTATTGTTTATCTGCAGGATTGAAAATTTTTTTTTGCGTTTTTGTAGCAACTGAATTTGTGAACTGTATACTCAGTGTGCGCTCCCCATGCCGCATGTTTAGTTTAAGTGGAACAAAGCTCATGGACTTTCTGTGTCATGATTAAATTTTTACAATTAATCAATTACTTTTTACAATTTCAGTCACAGTTAATGGCTTTCTTCAATTATGACGTGAAAAATTTGATTGTGATGCACAATACGTGTGAGCTTTTTGTCCACTTGAACTGGACATGTGGCAGGAACATCGCGTGCAATGCGTCTGGAACTCTGATCTTTTCTAGACTCACGAAGCGGAACGTTTGCTTGCTTCCTCTGATGCGGCTGAAGTTGTCAGTAATATGAAAATTCAACATGAGCGAGATCTTGAAGCAGAGAGAGCCAAATGCAAAGAAGCTGAAGACAGTGTAAGTTATTGTTGTACTTTTCAAAATAACTAAAAAACCAAATTTTCATTATACTCACGGTGAAACGCCGAAGCGTGTAGCGAATAGCGGGGTCCCTCTGTGCGGTTTAGCGCATGAGCCACACAAAAACGGATCTTACCGACTCTGGAATCGAACCCTAGACTTCCCTCGCAGATAGCGATGTCTTTAACCACTTCACCATCCTGCCGGCTCCGTTTCAAAACTGAACTGTGATCTAGCCATTTCATTACCCTTTTCGCGTAACTCATTTATTTAACTATATTTGTGCATTATCCGGCTGGCTGTAGTGGAAGACATCGCTGTCGCCGTGGAAGGTCTTTGATTTCCTGGCCAGTCAAATCGAACACTGTCGTCGACGCGATTCCCCACCGCTTCGATGTTTCTGTGTTACCCAGGCGCTAAGCCGCGAAAATGGACCCGGCCACTCGTTTACACTCTTCGGCGTAATACCGCGAGTATAATGAAGATTTTGACTTTTTGTTTATCTTTGTACATAATTGCTTTTTTTTACAGCTCACTTTATTGACCAATCAGATGAAGGAGTTGCAAGTGGACAGTTCCACCCAATCACGATTGCTCTCTCAATCACGTGACCAAATCAACGAACTTACCGATCAGTTGGATGACGTAAGTAGCTACGTAGCAGGCACCGCTGAATACTGATCACAGTGGATTGTGAGCTGTCAAAACGTTTTGAAATAAAATTGAGCAAAATTATAGTGAGTTTGCAAAATGATGTAACGCTTTTCAAGTAAAGGACCACGTACTGCTGCTCAAACACGTGTACTAGGGCGTTGGATCGAACCCAGCTTGTGGAGACTTCTTTTACTGTTTCCATTAGGCAAGCAACGTTGTAGGGACTGTAGCAGATCTGAGACTATGGTGCACCTTTTATGAGGCTGATCTTTCTATGTTCGTGTGGAATATTAGTGATTTTTACGACACATTGCTGTTTATTTTCCAGCTGCGTCGCGTCCACTGTAGCGATAAAGGCGACTTCCAGTCGAAGATGGTGTGTTTTGAATACGACCTTAAACTTGAAAAAGATAAAAATCGAAGATTGGATGAAGAAAATCAAGCATATAAAGCGAGGTACGTGGCACGCGTTGATTAAGATAATACAATCCATTCAGTCATAGTTGTACACTATGGCTTACAATTCGATATGAGTTTTTATTATTCCGAATATTTACGGTTCACACGATGCACTAGTTTCGATTTCGCCTTAATATTAAACATTTTTTAGATAATTTCAAACGTTGATTTTTAGTTTTTACCGCACCGAGGGTCGAACCCAAGCTTACAAATTGGAAGAAAACATTGTAGTGAACACCTACTCAAACTTCTAATCCCCTTCATTCGTTATTTAATTATACCTACTCCAACCAAAAAGCGGCTAAAAATATTTGGGGAGAATTAGGGATGTCCGTTTCTGAATATCGAATCCTACGGAACCGGTTCCGTTTTTTCGATTCGGTTTGATTGTGAACAAAATTTGCGCGTGATAAATCGTTTCAGACGTTGCGCATAAACGCAAGCGCTGGTTCGGCCTCGTGTGTTTGTGTGATCATGCGGTGTTGGTCGGAGGCCGCAAAAAATTTGTGGGAGGCCATGAGTGTAGTATGCATCGCCTGTTTATATACTGGAGCCGTATTTTTTCATGTCTTTCTACAATTTAAGAGGGGCATGCTTGCTGTTAGCTCCATGACTACGCCACTGCGTATATATATGCTTCGAAATTATAGTGCTATAATCCTTACGCTGGGCTGCTGGCTATAAATTCATTAAAAATGAAACAAATGGTTGATTTTTTTTTGTTTTGCAATAGTCGAGCGGATGCGTGTTGCACTGATATCAAAATAGTGCTAACGACCATTTTACAGATTCAGGATTCGGTTAAGGATTCGAAAAAAGATTCGGAATTATTCTAGAATACGCAATTATTCTGAAATGGACATCCCTGGGCAGAATATGTTTCGGTTCACTTCTGGCCTCAGCGCTGTAAACCCAAATCAGCTCAGCGGAGGATAATAGCGTTGACAATGGCATCAGAAGTAACCGAAACGTCTAAGTATTAGTTGTTTTTTGGCTGTAGTATTTATAATTAAATTGCTAATCTACTCCCACTTCACCGTTTGCCAACTCATTCGTTATTGACACAATTATGCATCTCAACTACTTCCTGTATGTTGCCATTATGACCTCATAAATCACCGGGAACCTCATCAATGTGTTCTTGTTGACAGCGTAACTGAATTGAATCATCGACTCCATCAACTCTCTGGTGAGTTGAACTCGGAGAAAGAAATGCGGGTTAACTTAACGACGAAGGAATCCAATTTTATCGAAGATATTCACGAAATGAGGTCAGCATTATCTGCCGATTATTATCTAGGTTATGTAATAAATGTAATAATAATAATAATAATACTGCACATTTCTATTGCGTCCTTTCCTGACGGAAATTCAGATCAAAACGCTTGACAAAAAAAAGCAAAAACGTAGCAGTGAAAACAGTAAAATTAAATACAGTAGATACGACTATAAAGTTGCTATGATAGGTCTGGAAAAAATGCTCACCGGTATTCATTTGAAGTAATTGCATGCCAAGAATGCTTACAGTAGGTTTGGTACCAAATGTAGAGTGACAAATATAAAAATACCTATGATCACATTGAAAAAAAAAGAAAAAATTTAGTGCATAAATAAATAAATTACTGAAGTTATTTTCAAACTATATTGAACTAATTCAACAGTAATTGAGGGAGAATGCGAAGTGAGTTTGAGCTGTTCGAGTCAGCAGCCACCTGGTATATATGTCAAATGCGATCGGCTCCAGCCGCGAATCGAACCCGTCACGTAGGATCTGTCACCTGCGATATGAAATTGAAACCTTAAGTTTCATGACCTAACAATTGAGCTGTGAGTTAAATCTCGATGCCGTCGACCTATGATTGTAACATATTCGTATGACAGACAGACAACAGTTTATTTTGTCGATAATCTAATAGCATCACCGACGCGAAACTGCGAAGGGACCATTTACGGTCTTCAAGTCAAGCGGTCACCCTGCAATTTGTCAATGTTAGACTCTTCAATTCGAAATTACAAGCTAAAAAAAGTTTGATAATTGATAATACAAAAAAGAAAAAAATGACAAGTGGATGCGAAATTTAATGGCAACTTTCAAGCAGTATATTTTTGTAATTGATCTTGAATTTTCTGAAAGTTTGTTGTTTTAAATCAGTATATATAGAGTTTCAAATTTTTGATCCTTGGTATTTAAAAGAATTTGGGCTTCGGTAATGCCGATAAATGCTCTTGACAAAATCAAATCTTCCTTATACTCGCGGTATTACGCCGAAGTATGTAACGAGTGGCGGGACCCATTTCCGTGGCTTCGTTCCTGGACAACACAGCTCCGAAGAAACATCGCAGCCGTGGCCGATGTGTCCGATTTGACTGACCTGGGAATCGAACCCCAGACCTCCCGCACCGATGACATTGTCTTGAAAACTAGTTAACCGACCGGAATGTTGCTGATGATTTTGCTCAAAATTAGTGAAAATCAGACGCGTTTCCGGCATGCGCGCGAAATATGCTCGTCGTACAATTGAATGATTTTTTACATTGCAGACGACAATTGGATGAGAAGAGCGCTGAAGTTTCGAGACTTCGCGAAATCGCAGCTCAGTTACGCGGTGATCTCAACACTAAAGTCGCTAAAGAGATAAATGAGGCAGAAAATGCTCAGAGACTAAAGGTATCCACAGACTTGATTTTCAAAATATCAAAAAAAAATTGAAATTTTTATTACACTCGCGGTATTTGAAGCGTGTAACGAGTGGTGGGGTCCATCTACGTCTTCTTATTTCCTGGACGATACATCTTCAAAGAAACGTTGCAGCGATGGCGAGCCGTTGGCGACACTGTGCCCGATTTGACCGACCTGGTAAACGAACTTGTAACCTCCCGCACCGTTGGCGATGTCTTTACACCTGCACCAACCGACCGATCATGCGCAGATGTCGAAATATCAATAAAATTTTGGGAGGATTGTCGGTTGCGTGAATTGCAAGTTTTACCCCGCAGTGGCCATGATTGCAGGCGGATGAAAGGATCTCTGCTCTCTCCTCCGAGAACGTTGGACTCAGGGAGGATTTGTCCCGAGTGAAAGCGTCGTTAGAGGCAGTAGAGCGCCAGCTTACCGATGTAATATCAGAAAGAAATGAAGCTATGAGGATGGCGAAAGAAAAAGACAAGCAGGTCGTTGATGTGGAAACAATCACAATGTTATTACTTCGTATAAGCGTAGCTATTGCTGCGAGTCATATCTCCTCATCTGTGTCCGCTCCCCAAATATTTGAAATCCTTTCTTTCGTTTGATTTTTCTTGAAAATTTTAAAATTTCAAAGATAAAACCTTCATTATGCGCGACATTACGCCGAAGCGTTGAACGGCTGGTAGGTCCATCTCCACGGCTTAGAACTTGAGCAACACAGAAACATTGCAGTGTTGGCGACGCTGCCCGATTCGACCACCCCGGAAATCGAACTCAAGACTTCCCGGGCTGATAGCGATGTCTTTGACAAATGCGCCTACCTACCGGTTCAATGTAAGGACGGGAAATTGAAACTGGTGATGTTGGTTGTTATCACTATCCTCAGCTCAATTATGACGTTTCGTGTTTTAGGTGGATCGTCTGACGTCACAGTTAAGTTTATCTGACCGGAAGTTGATTGAATCGACGGAAGCGCGGAAGAACATCGACGAAAAGTTGAGAAGGTGAGATTCGTGTGCGATGTGTTTGTGTTGTGACGTAACAATCCTACATTGTTGCCATATTGTGTAAGCATATAACGACATAATTGGAATGATGGGTAGCCTTGTTGACCAGGGTGCAAAGCGAATGCAGCGACCTGAATAAAGCGTCAAAACAATCCAACAGCGACATCGAGCGGTTGAAATCGATTGTTGATGAGAAGGAACGTGTTGTACTTCAGTTGCGCCATCAAGTGGAAAGCAAAAGTGAACTTTTAAGAACTTCAAACAAGAATTCTGACGAGGCCGAAAGAGAAGGAACCATATTGAAAATGAAGAACCAAGTATGCGATGAAGCGGTGGTCGTGTGATGAGCTTTGCAGTGCTCGGTCTCTTTTAATTCTTATTTACTTTACTTTTTCTCATTTTCACTATCAGCGTCATGGCCTAGCGGTACAGCGCGCAGGTTAGAAATCCTACGCCACGGTTCGATTCGCGGCTGGAGCCGATCGTGTTTGACATACGTGCCGGGTGGCTGCCCGATCAAAGAGCGCAAGCTCACTTTGCACTCTCCCTCTATTACTGTTGAATTTTCAGTTCAATATAATTTGAAAATAACCTCAGTTATTTATTATCAGTTTTTCATTTGAAACGTTTGTTAAATCTAATCCCCAACTTTTTAGTTGAAACCACCCTGCACGAAGGGACTCAAAATTCAAAATTAATACCTGCTCTTATAATTTTGTTTTGTCAGAGGTAAACAATTGTAGTTGGATTTACAATTGCAGCCGAAGCAAGACTCAAAATTAATACCTGCTCTTATAATTTTGTTTTGTCAGAGGCAAACAATTGTAGTTGGATTTACTCAACCAAATATCATCGTAATCTAGTTGCAAGAGTCGTGGGTTTAATTCTGAGTCTGTTAGACATGTTAAGCGCCATAATGTAAAAATTTCAGGGACAGGAAGAAGAAATCGAGAGATTGAGAACGGATCTGAAAGCAAAAGAAGAAGGTTTGGTCGATTATGAGAGAAGGATGAGAGATCTGGTGGAGGAAAAAGAGAAGATAGTTCGTGACGTACATGGAATCGAGAGACAAATTTCGAACCTCATCGAAGCGAAGAAGGAAGCCGATGACGAATTGAAAGAAACGCGAGCTCAGGTGGATGAAGTTTGCATGTTTTCGCTCTCTGCTCCTCCACTGTAGCCAATAGTTCGTTGCTACATGTTTATAAATATCAAAATCGAATCTTCATTGTACTCGTGGTATTACGCCGAAGCGTGGAACGAATGGTGGGATCCATCTCCGCGGCTTAACGTTTGGGCAACACAGCTCCGAAAAAACATCGCAGCACTGACAAGCCGTTGGCGACACTGTGTCCGGTTTGACCGGCCTGGGAATCGAACCAAAGACTTGCGCCGCGATGGCAATGTGTTCAACCACGACGTCGGTATAAAATATTGATGGCCGGTATAAAATATTGATGATATTTTCCTTTATGCCTTTCTTCTGATGTTGATTCTATCGTGTCACAGAAGTCTTTGTGATGTGTTCAAAATTTAATTGTCTTGGAGTTTCCTCGAATCCCACACATTGTGACGTAAGAGCATTTGTTTGCTGACGTTGTTTCTTTCGTAGCTGTCACGGTTGATTGAAGAGCGTGATGAACTTAGTAAGGAGTTGAAATCTACGCGATCTGTTTACGAGGAGGACGTCAAGAAACTAGGAAGGGAATTGAACCAGAAGCATGAGCATTTGCGATCGTTGCAGGTTTGACATTTTCTTCAGCCAATTTTAGTTTTGTTTTTCCCTCTCCACATATCCAATTTTGACGGGCTTCACAGGCCTGCAGTTCCTGGTAATGGTTTCTGCATCATGATCAATTTTTTTGATGTCATAATCACTTTTTTTAACTATGACATCAAAAAACTGATTATGATGCAGAAAGTGAAACCAAAAATCGCGGGCCTGTGAAGCCCTCTAAGATTGGATATGTGGACAAAGAAATTACAACCATGCCTGCTCTTTTTTTGTTTTTCTTCTCCTACCTCCATACTGTAGCAGTGTTGCGTTGGGTAAATGTGTTTTTAACGCAAGTCCAAGTCAGATTCTCTTTATCTTGATGTGTAGTTGCTTCTCGTATCACGAGAAGGCGATCAAAGCGCTAACGAGCTCGTTTAGGAGTTGCCGGTCATCTGTCTAGTGTCTACCACTGTAAGATGGGGAATACCGCCAAGTGTCTTTCCCATCGGGCCCATGGGGAATACCGCCAAGTGTCTCCACACTGTCCCTTTCATGCTGAGCGTCAAGCAGAGAAGCTGTAAGCAGCAATTTTAAGGTCATTGGTTTGACCCGACTGGAATCAAACCCGAGTCTGCAGCTCCAAGAGGCGGACGCTTTTAGCACTTGGCCTTCTGAATCTTATCGTATTCTTTATAGTGTTGGTGGTCCGGAAATGAAAGACACAACTGCTATAATGGAGGTCTAGCTGTTGTTTATTATGTATGTGTGTTGATGAAGAGAGTTGTGTTGTGATTTGCCACTCGACCGAGCAAAATCCATCTCGCTAGTGGTTTTAAGATTTTAAAAATTTTGATTCGGCGAACGAGTGGCGTGGTACAACACTGGCACCCTTTGGGATATATGGGGTACCAGGACAATAATTGTTCGCTGTCCATTTGTCCGTAATCCCCCATTGGCCCTGATATGTTCGTGATTCATCCATTATAGGTTGTCTGATCAAGCAAGCCCCATGCTTCATTGCATCACAATATATATAGCAAAAATGGGTAGTTACGTCAAACAACGCGATTTTATGCACTGGTCCGTGACATTTCTTTTGAAATAAAGTTAATCTTTTTCGAAATATTGTTTGAGCTACTTTCAAATTTCAACCAGGTTTGCGTTGCCAGTTAGCTGGCTGAATAAATGTTATTCATCAAGCGATAGACCTTGCTTCTCGTTTTCGCTTTGACGTGATTACCAACAATACTCTTTGACGCGATTACCATTACCAAATTTTCATGACTGCGAGTGCGTCACGAAAAGCGTCTTGGACAAACAGCTTTTTGCAATATTAGGTATGCTGTCTTCCCGAGCCAGAAGCGGTGTGTTTAAAAAAAATCATATTGTTGCAGGAAGCCATCCGAAATGTGAAGAATATTGACGACAAAGCCGCTCAGATGGCTTCCAACATGCAGAAGGAAGTGACTGATAAACGTGGTGTCATCGATGCCCTGCAGACCGAACTCGCAAATATATGTGATAAGTAAGAAGGGTGACGTCAAAAGTTTGAGGATGATTCAGAAAACCCATGGACATTTTGCCCCTAAAACTGAGGATGTGGACAGGGCCAATGTCATTTGCTTCAATTGCTTTATTTTTCAACTGCAAAAGTCATGAAAGGAACCATTAAAATCGACGCCGCGATCCTGTTCTGTGGGCTAGGCTCGTGTGGAATATAACCTGCAAGTTTCGCAGTATCAACTATTATATAACTTTCTGTCGATGCAAGTCACCAGATTTAGAAGGATTTCTGATTGAAACGTCAATAATAGCATTGCAATATGTTTCAGATTAGAAATTGCTCACCGCCAAAACAAACAATACAAGAAGGAAAATACAAAACTGCAACAAAATGAAAGAGAAATCGAAGAAAAGCTGAAGAGAACAGAGCAGGAACTGCGGGATCGCACGAAGACTGAGAAAGGGTTGGTGGAATTTCTAGATCATGCGGCGATTTGTAGATCCTGATGATGTACTTGCGGTTGTAGCCCTGCATTGGTCCATTCGACTGCGGATGCACGGAAAAGAAGAGGCAATTTTTTCGTGGTCACTTATGTTTGGTATAATTAGTTGCATACTTGTGCTCCTCTCGCGAGAAAGCGATCAAATGTCTATACGAACTCGCTTAGGAGTTGCCGGTCATCTGTCTACCACTGTAAGATGGAGGAATGTTGCTAAGCACCTGTGGCAACGGCACAGCTCAGATGGCCGAGTGGTGAGGGCGTCTGCTTGTGGAGTTGTAGACTCTAGTTTGATTTCGAGTCGGGTCAAACCAATGATTTTAATATTAGTATTTTACTGCTTGACCTTCGGCATTTAAGGGACAGTGTGCAGAACAAGCCGGCAAGTATACTTGTTGTGCCGTTGGAAAAGTACTCAGCGGCATTACAAGTAAACTTGCCTGCTTGTTCTCCACACTGTCTTTTTCATGCTGAGCGTCAAGCAGGGAAGTTGTGAATACCAATTTTCAAAGTCATTAGTTTGACCTAAGTCGGAATCAAACCAGGGTCGGCAGCCTTAGAGGTAGACGTTCTATCCACTCGGCCATCTGAGTTATTGATGATAGTTTTTACAGGAATCATTTGTTTGGGGGAAGTTATTAAAGCGCTGTACATCAAAAACTTTGCGCTCTCGGGCCAGCATACTCTCGTGCTGCAATATTTCCACCAGGTGTCCTTGCGCTGTTCATTGTGTTGTGTTTTTTAGCTTCAAATTAGCTGTGGAAAGGTTGGAGGTTGCTCTTGAGAAAGCAGCAGAGCGAAACGCAGCTGCCCAATCAGTGATCAGCAGGCAAGAAGCAGAGTTATCTAGAAATCATATCCGTAGGAACTTGGACATGATGGATAAGCGGATTCCTGGTCTGCCCTTTGGAACGATGGACGAAAGAAATCCGGTATGACAAATTTGAATCAACTTGAGAAGGAAAAGTAAAGGCACAGTAATTCTTAAAACTGGACGTTTCGACAACATAGATTCAGCCGACATCATCAGCAGTGTAAGCAAGGCTGTGCAAAACTGAAGATACAGAATAACTGTGATCTAACTCACTTTGAATTGCAATTTCTAGTTCTTTCAGTTTTGTACTGCCTTGCTTACACTTCTGATGATGACAGCTGAATTTATGCGGTCGAAACGTTCAGTTTTAAGGATTACTGAGGCTTTGCTTTTCCTCCTTAAGCTATTTTGGTCCCATGTTTATTGTATTAGGTTATGTTTTCTACTTATTTTATAAACTGCCGGAATCTTTTTCATCAAATTTAGATTAAGAGTAGGAAATAGATACCAGCTTGTTGGGAAAGCGTATCTATCGCTGTCGACACGGGAGGTTGTGGGTTCGATTCCCGGGCGGACACTCACCAACAGCTCGCTACCGCTTCGATGTTTTTGTGTTGTCCAGGTGCTAAGCCGTGGAGATGAAGCCCGGCACTCGTTGCACGCTTCGGCGTAATACCGCGAGTATAATGAAGATTTGATTGGGAAAAAGATTTTAAATTGTTCTGTCATGCCGATTCTTTAGAATTATGTTGGACCAACGGCTTGTACAGATGTTTCTGGCAACCTGGTATGACGTGTTGACGTGAGTTCACCGATACGTGACGTGCGACAAAAATTATAGCGTGAGTGGATGTAGAAGGTTTTCGCGAGATCGCTTAACAGTAAAATCAAACGAACAAGGTGCGATAAAAAATTGTCGCCATTCGCATATCGGTAAACGCACCTTTACGCGACAATAGAGAACAGCGAAGAAAATGCCGGCTGGAGTACTTGTTGTGCCGTTTAGAGAAGCACTTAACGCGATTTCTCCGTCTTAGAGTAGTAGACCAGTGGCGAGGAACTGTTTTAAGTGTGGTGAGGCCATTTGTAAGGATAATGAGCAATAAAAAACCTTAATCCGATTGCAATGAGACGGTGGAAATTATGGTTGATGTAACACCATGAACTCATTTAAAAATGACAGGCAACGGGAGCGACGAATGCATTTAGTCGGCCTCCGATTCCTCCCAACAACAATACGATCTTGCAAAACATGATGGCTAGAATTCTTGCTACTATGGCGACCAGTCACGTACGCTCCGATGACGTCACGCCTTCGCTACCAGTTCATCTCGTTCCGGGTGAGTGTTCACTGTGGGTTGTAGCTGTGACGTCAGCAGTCTTCGTTGGTCGTAATTTGCACAAACTGCGGTGGTTCACACATCTGCTGGGTTGGTGGTGACATGACCTAGCAATATCGCGCACAGGTACAGATCCTACGAGACGGGTTCGATTCACGGCTGGAACCGATATCATTCGATATAATATATGGTGGCTGCCTACTCGAAGAGTGCAAACTCACGAGCTTTCACCATCACTTCGCTGCTGTTGTGGTTTACGATTAATTTTTTCGCCGGCCGGTTGTCGTACTATTGGTGGTGTGGGTTCGATTCCTAGGCCGGTCAGATCGGACACAGTGTAGCTGACAGTTCGCTACCGGTGCGATGTTTCTGCGGAGCTGTATTACCCTGGCGTTAAGCCACGGAGAGGGATCTCGCCACTCTTTACACGATGCGGCGTAGTATCGCTAGTATAGTGACGATCATGTGATTTTTTCACAGCGAGTGGTCGCCAGTCAGAAGCGAGAGCAAACCTTTCCACAGATGAAATCTACAAGGTAATAGCGCACGCTTTACTGCTCTCAATCACTCGTCATAATTTGAATTTTTCGTTCACAGATTTTAACTGAAGTGAGAGAGCAGCTGGCCCAACAGAAACTTACGTCATGTGACGTCAAAAAGCAATCTCAACGTCACAAATCGAAGCGGCGATCAGCGCGGAACGACAGGTGAACGGCTTTATCACTTATCTTATATTTGTTTAGTTTCATATTTATCCTCCTGTCACGAGAAAGCGATCAAAGCACTGTAACGAGCTTGCTTAGGAGTTGGCGGCCATCTGTCTACCACTCTAAGATGGGGAAATCTCACCAAGTGACTTTCCCAACGGCCCAACAAGCAAACTTGCGGGCTTGTTGTTCACTCAGTCCCCTATGTTCAACACCAAGCAGGAAACTGTGAATACCAGTTTTAAAGTCATTGGTTTAACCCGATTCGAAATCAAACGCGAGTCGACAGCTCCAGAGGCGGACGCTATTACCACTCAGCCATCTGAGGTGTTTAATTACGGAGTATTACTGCTAACTACTGCCGTCTGAGCTGTTACCGTAGTTATTTAAACTGTACATTATAAGCAATAACTCGCTGCTGCTGGAATTTCTTTTTCGACTATTCTGCGTGTTCAAATCCATGCAGCCGACTAGCAAATACATGTTTATATTTTCTAAGCGTTTATGACCTCATCATGACGTTGCATAAATTTAAGAGTGGCGCAACGCATAAACTTGGTCAGAGAAGAAAAATTTTAACATCGAGTTCAGCATCACGTGACCGGGTTTGCACCAATATTTTTCGTTCTTTGAGATTTTGCGCTTGAAAATTTTCTAACGCCGATTGCTTTATTTCAGCCTTGAGCTTCCGGTAGTTTTTGTCAATTCTGACGTTACTCCCGCTACATCTGATACCAGTGACGTCACACTTCCAAATAGCGCGACATACGGTGAGTGATATGGTGAAAAGTTTTCGTCAAAAATTTTGACATTGATTATTTTTGTAGATTTTGTTCTGACCTCCTCCCCATTCAAAGAAAGGGGCACTACAGGGGTGGTTCGCCCCCCCTCTCCCGTCAGTTTGTTGTTAGCAGGAGGTGACAGCACGCAGAGTCTCGCGACTAAGAAGCACAAACGTCGCTCCAACCATCTATCTCCTATAAAGTAAGTGATGTGCATTGTTTCATGTTTATGAAAAATCTCTGCAAGTACGAAGCAATTCACTTGAAAGTGCAAGATTATGGGATTCATTGTTTGCCTTCATGGTAAAAACAATTGCATTCTGGACCGCTCATATTTGAAATGTTCCAGCGGTAGACTACTCGAAATTAGCCTCGAATATTATTTGTTAACATAAACATTCGCATTCTCACGACCTTGCTAGAAATTACAACTTGATTCTCGGGACCGTGATAGCGACAATGCGACATGGCTTTGCAGCAACGCGTGCGGATACAGATCCTGCGTGACGGGTTTGATTCGCGGCTGGAGCCGATCGCATTTGACGTACATACCGGGTGATTGCTGACTCGAAGAGCGCAAGCTCACTTCGCACTCTCCTTTCAATCTGTTGAATTTTCTGTTCAGTATAATTTGAAAATAACATCAGTTAATTATTTAAGTGATTAACCCTTAACTACTCGCGCCCCTTTTTTTAACGTAACTACTCGCGTGGTGTACTTTGTACGCCAGTGTTAACGTACAACATTTATTTTCCGAAACAAATAAAATTATGCACAAAAACCGCAAGAACGTTCTTGAATGATTTATCAGTTACAAGATGTGCAGTTGTGCACAGGCGTCACATTTCCCATCAGTTTTTGCATGAACACCTTTGCACATCTTGCAACGGATGAATCATCCTAAAGAAGGTTCTTGTGGTTTTTGTTTCCCAATTGCATCATCATCTAAGGACCTAATTCGTCTAGCCATCATGTATAAAGTATTTCTGCACACAAAAACAGCATAAGCATGCAAAAAACTATAAAAAGAAGAAATCTTTTCAAAAAAGCACAAAAAATTGTAGTTAATCAAGTACTAGCTCGCAGTGTAATTTGTACACCAAAACAGCACCCCCACTTATTTGTCTTAGCATACCGTGCGCCACGTGCTTTCTAAAACTACGCCAACGCGTCAAAGCATGCCTGTGGAGTTAATTAGAGGATAAATGGCGGTTGCTGCCTGCAGAATTTCAGAATAAGTGGGGGGAGCCGAATTAGTAAAAATGGTGCACAAAATACACCAACGCGAGTAGTTTAGGGTTAACTTCTGCGTTGATTTTCGTTCAGAAACAGCGGTGATCCGTTCAGTGAAGTTGGAGAGGACCGAGACAAATTGATGAAGGACGCGATATCAGACAATGCTGAGGAATTATGTCGGCAACTACAAAGTCGACTGGAAGGATTGACGAAAATCGGTGGGAAGTTGGAAAAACAAAATAAAAGTACGGAATACAATAAATATGGGACGAAAATAGCTAAAGGAGGAAGAATAAAGTGATCGTAATGCTTAAAACTGGACGTTTCGACAATATAGATTCTGCCGTCATCATCAACAGCGTAAGCAAGGCAGTACTTTTTCTGCTCAGCTTTGCTTACAGTGCTGATGATGACAGCTGGATCTATATTGTGGAAACGTACAGTTTGAAGATTTACTGCGGCTTCATTTTTCTCGTTAGAATAAGAGCCAGTTGCTAGATTCAGGTTCTTTTTTCGCTCGAGATTTAAGGGGTGTGATAGCGAATGTGATTAGAAATGGTGAGGGTTATTGCGATTCACGGTGGAGCTACGGCTGCTTGAATTCTTTTGAATAAAAGGTGATAGGTAGGGCTGGTAGCGTTGCCAGAAGGGAAAGCTTTCAGGAGCATAGCTCTCCTCCCCTTTTTTTGACAAGACCTAATCCGAAATATGCTTAAAACATTCGTAGGAAATATAGCCTAATTTTTGGTCTATTGCGATTTCCTCCCTTGTTACTTCCTTGTGTATCGCTGAACCTCTTTGTACGTCACTGCTCTCACCTATCATCTTGCGGTAGCGTAGCAATAAAGACGCCTTGATCCGCTGGGTTAGCAAATTTGGTTGTTGAATTTTCTGATGGCATTTGTTCATATTTTAGTAATCGATTGCCAGCTTATTGGTGCAGTAATTCGGAACATTGTGTTTCACAATGTTTAACATTGCAAGGTCGTTGGTTTAATACTCCTCCAAGCTTCGTTGTCGCGTCATTGGCGGAGGGTTATTCGCGACAAGCAGCGAAAACTGCCGCTCTTCCCAGCAGGACATGGAGCGGGGTTGTATTCAAGTTATTACAATTTATTTGACGCATTCTTGCGTGACAGAAGGATTAGAATGGAATTCGCTTTTCTTTAGCAACTGGTAGGGTAGATATAAGCACCCGAACTCGCTACACGCTTGAGCGATTGAGCTGACGATTTAATTTCAGTGGAAGCGAAGTTGATGCGAAAGCAAGATGAAAAACTGAAGAGAATCAGAGAAAATGAAAATCTGTGGAGATGATCTTGATGTAGCGAAGCGCCTTGCAGTAAAATTAGTACTCAAAAATTGTGCCGCTTAAATTATTGTCATGTTGAAGTTATTTTTTTAGTTAATAGCAGTATTGTTTATTTATTAGCATATTGTTGTTTGTGTGTTGAACCTTGTTTTTAGCTATGTTGGACCGTTATAAACTGAGTTTCTGTAACTTCAAATGGTTGAATTTTTTTTGCTCATTGTATTTGCGCACATTAATTCACTTTGTATACGAAGCATGACTTTCATCCAACCGAGTTTAAGCTCGTTGAGTTTCGATCTGCGCCCTTTCAGTTGTCGCCATATGACCGATATGAAATTTTATGGATTAGATGCGAGTAATCCGTAGAATGGAGATGCACTATGGTCGGTTCTGTCGCGAATTCGAGAATAGTTTTACGAAAATATTAAGATTGACTTATTTTTGAGGAGACATGGTCATGGACGGAAAAATACACCTAGAACTGGCCTCCTGGATGAAGCATGCAGGAGCGTTAATTACCATTATTACCGGTATTTAATTGTATGCACTATTTTGCTATTTTTGGACAGTGACGAATAAACAAATCTGAATCTAAGATGTGCTTTGAAACATGTCTACGAAATACCGTAATAGGTCTCAATGGTGTAAAGTGACAAAGTAGTTTTACTTAAGTAGACTACTTAAGTATTATTGCTTGGTAACTAGTACTTACTTAAGTGAGTTAAATTTCGATTACTTCTACTTCGTAGTTCAATCAGAAAATAACGCTACTTAAGTGGCTTTGAATATGATAAGTAGTTAATATTAAGCAATGTATCACGCAAATGATAAATAATCATGCTTGATGATAAAATTGGTATTAGGTATTGTTTTATTTTGCTGTAGTAAGTTTTACATTTTTCTGATATTAGGTGGTATTTTGTTGTTTGTGTTTGGCGTGGACACTGAGGTTGCATTTTGCAGATTATGACGCACTTAACTTTTTTATTTTTGTCAAATAAATGCGCTAATTATCCTAAATATACTTAGATCGGCAAAATATATGTCAAGTTTGGATGTGAGCAAATTATTTTTTGCCAAAGCTCAGCTTTCTGGCCTAGGTTTTGCAAACGCTACTTTTTACTTTTAGTAGCTTCAAATTGTTGGTACTTTTTACTTCTACTTGGTTACTTTTTTCATCCCCTACTTTCTACTCTACACAAGTAGTTTCCGCCATCAGTAACAATACTTTTACTTAACTGAATTACTGGACTACTTTTTACACCACTGATAGGTCTACTCTATTACTAGTTTTGGTCTTAATGTAATTTGACCCCCTATCCAATTTTCCCGCTAGTTACTGGTAACTGCACCATCATTCCGAAGTTCCACCAGGTCGCTTCTGTAGTAGCCTGCTTTGTTTTAGTTTAATAAAAACGTTTTTCGTGAATCTCTTCACGCCTTGGAATTCCAAGTATAAACCGTGAAATGCCCAGGAAAGGCGATTTTATTTTTAGGACAATATTTTCGTGTCATTTCTGATCACAAAAATTTTGCCGGTATTTTTATGTCTTGTTAGGTAACCAGTGGCGTAGCAAGGGGGGGCGGGAGCACGCCCGAGGGGCGGCATTTTTGATAAGCTTTAATTATTTTGACCTACTATTACTTGGCTATATCGCATATTTGCTAATCGTAAATCGTCTTACTGTGTTGCCCAGTGCCCAGGCGCAAAGTTACGGAAATGGGCCCCGCCATCTCGTTTACGCTTTGGTGTATTCCCGCGAGTATAAAAAAGATGTGATTTTAATGTGTATTATGTCATAATTGCGCACTGTTTTCTTCGTATTTGCATCATTTGAATCGCTCACACTCAGCGTGCGAATGCAGTATTGGCACTAGACAGTAGCACGAAAGTGACATGGGCGCACGCAGCTGGGGGGCCACGGTGCCATTCAGTCTATAATTTCTCAAACTAATAACGGTTGCAGCCTCCTTTCACTTATTTTAGCCAAGCTTCTGCGTTTAGACATAAACTCCAATGTTTTCGCATTGTCTATAGTGACTGCCAGTGGCGTTGCCACGGGTGGGGGGGTGTTGAGGGTTACAACCCCCCTCCCCATTGAGCCTCAAATGACGTCATACATAATCAAAACTGTGCGAACAAAATACATTATTGGTGAAGCACTCAAAGTTAGGGGCCAAAAATATGACAAACTTTCCTTAAAAATTGTTCAAAAAGCACTAAAATGGCCATTGCAGTATGCAAATTTTCAAAAATTTTCCAGGGGAGCATGCCCCCTAGAGTTGTTTTTGGCACTTAAGATGCTTAAAAATAACTCTTCCGGAAAAAATATGCTTGAAAAAAGTGACGAAAATTAATGTTCCTTCCCTCAAAAAATTTCTGAATACGCCCCTGACATGAAACATTTTCAAAAGGCTTATTTACGCCCGTTTCCGAGTTCAAACGTCTTTGCATTTAGTTAGCATTCAACCTAATTCAAAATTACATGTACCCCACCAAAACGTTCTGGATCCACTCCTGTAAACAACGTATAATCAAATGTGATGTCATTCTCAACCCCCCTTACCCCCCATTGCAAAATCCTGGCTACGCTAGTGGTGACTGTACTCACTGCATGCCTTTTTTCGATATAAAAGTGTGTCAAAGAGTTTTTTTATGTGAAAACCGAAAAAGTTCGTTGGCGGCTGGGGGCTTCGCCCCCAGACCCCCGGTTATTTCCCCCCCTTTGGCCGAATCCTGGGTACACCACTGCATTTGAGGGCGGCAATTTCTTGAAACGCCCCGGGCGGCAGAACCTCTAGCTACGCCACTGAAGGTAATTCTGTTTTACCTTTCGATCTCCCATGAACGAAAATGTCATGGTATCAATTCTGATCAAAAATGGAGCATGTAGGCAAGTGCCTGGCGATGTGGTCTTTTTTACGTTGGGTAGTCCTTCCTCATGGTTTTTCGCAACTATCTCGTGCACAGTGAACTGTCATACATGCGTGATGTCGGCATTCAGAAAAGCGACGTAATATTTTCTATCTATAAATAAAGCGCTTAAATCACGTGCAATATCGTCACGAGCATTGTCACATGAAATGTAAGTGCGTAGAAAGACGTCACTATAAAACTAACAAAGAACGCCATGCTTGAATGAAGGCTAATGGCTAATGTGTGTGAACAAATATAAGCGCTGAGCAAGAAAGAAGATTTCCTAAAGTTAAATGTGGGCTGTACAAGAAAAGCATAATGAAATAAACTTTACAGTAACCTATGTTCCTTTTAAGATTTCAGCAGGTTTGAATCTGCCCAAATTTGAATTAAAGTTTAGCCCAGTTTTTAGGATTTCAAGAAAGATTTATGTATATCATGGTCTAATATGGAGTTTTTGAGTTTTCAGAGTTCGTTACACCAAAATATTCAACCCTTAGATTCAAACGTAGCCAGTTAAAAATTTGCTCAAAATTTTGTATTTCCTTACTGCTTAGAAGGCAGGTAGACTAGGCCTAGTTTACTTTAGGCTAGACCAGTAGACTCGGGACTTTCTAGAGGGAGCATTGACAGTTCACATCCAATCTTAGCTAACCTTATTTTGTTGGCTATTGCTGTAAGCTGGCAAATGTTGGCTTTGGCTGTATTGTAGATTAAAGTAGCTTTTTTTAGATATTACCGGTAATACACTATAATAAATTGCGTTAAATCACTTTTAGTTAAATTTAATCAAATACCGTAAATTTACAAAATGTCGTTGTATCCATCTCTCGAAGATATGAAAGTTGATCAAGCCATCAGGGTAAGTTCTAATACTAGGTTAACTTTGGTTTGTGAATTTAAGGTCAAAAAGACTTGTCACTTTGTAAATTTCTTCACCCTGTTACCTGACTGCACAGTGCAGCATGGTTCGTTCTGTTTTCATACTGTCATACCGGTACTTCAGTTACGCATACTTACCGGTACCATGTCCTCTGGTCCACATGGGTAGAACTAAAAACTGTAGGCCTATGGGAATGTGTGGAATATGGTTCCACACTGTCCCATACAGTACCATGTGGTTTTTAGTTCTATCGTGCCTAGTTTCTTCGTTCTAGTTTTTGCATAATAATCAATTTCTTGATGTCATACTGGTGATTGAGCAAGTGGTTGTGACATCAAGAAATTGATTATGATGCAGAAACAAAGAAACCAGTGTAGAATTGAGAACCGTGGGCCTTAAGCTCACAATTAAAATTGTGTGGTACATGTGGATGGAGGTACCAGTATTTGCATTTTGTGGCTAGTCTATTTTAATGTAGTCTAGTTTTGTTATATTTTGCCTATGCATCAGTGCGGTGTTGTTGACAGCTTAAAGCACTGGTAGACTGATGATTAAGATTATGATGCATGAAAATTGATTACCGGTACCGACATGATGTAGAAAGTTATCCTAATTGGTTTTTGGAACCTTTTTAACTGGACTAGTGGACGAGGTATTACAAACACTTTATAAAGTCTGGGCTACTTTAGTCGTAACAGCATAATGTCTATGATTACCAGAAATAATTATGCTATTATTTTTGCACCTGTGTACTTAGGCTCAAAACCAACAACATCAAGACCATGCTATGGCAATGCATTTACAGCAGCAAGAATTAGCGGCTGCTGGCGTAGTTCCAGCTGCTCCTGGTCAAATCCAATCAATTCCATCGGAACCAGGTATTTGCTAAAAGGTTTTTGCATTTTTTTCAAATAATTGTCTGTTTATAAATTTAGTAAGCAGTACCAGAACACTCAACTGGTAGGGTAATGTCTAGTATCAGCCCACAGGTTTGGTTAGGGTTAGGTTTGGTTAGGGTTAGGTTTGGTTAGGATTAGGTTCGGTTAGGGTTGTAACTGAACCAAACCCTAACTAAATTTAACCCTAACCAAACCTAATCCTAATCAACCCTAACCAAACCTGGGGGCTGATACTAAACGTTACCCCGACTGGTTTCCATTATGAAAGCACTGCTCCACTAGACTGCTTGTTTGCTTCTTCACATGACTTTGGTGTCACACTGGCTTGACGCCATCAACAGTAACTGGAAAAGCACAAATTTGGGGTATTGGAGTATGATTAGGGGTGGAAGATAGTAAGTTTGGGGTTGGTGTGTATGAAGAGCAATTTCAAAACAAAAAGCCTGCCAGAGCTGTAGACGCTACGCTACCAACTTATGAATCGCTTTTGATTGCTGCACGCTGTGAATTACTAGATCAACAACGTTGTTTAGTTTATTGTTAGATGAATAAACCTTATGCAAAACTTTAGTGTGAATCAAAACTTTTTACGTTTTTTGTTAATTTTGAAGTATTGCCAATCATGTAAGATTTTTGCAGCTGCGATTGAGATTTTACTTAGTATTTTAAGCGTCTATGGTGTGCTACCATGTCTATTTTCTGCTTTTGGTAATTGTATTCCGGTTCTGAGATGTTTATTGCTTTGTTGTTCATTTGCTTATACAGTTGCTGTGATGTTGTATTGAGTTACATATTCTGTGGCAACAATACCACTGGAAGTTAATTAGCAATTTGATATACTACAGCCAAAAAACAGCTAAAAGTACTTGGCTGGAGGATTCGACTCGCCTCTGGTACCATTGTCAATGCTATAATCCTACACTGCAGCTGATTCTTTGGCCATGGTACAAAAAGGTGCAATGTAAAATATCCTCCAATCACGAGAAAGTGGTCATAGCACTATAACGAGCTCGCTTAGGAGTTGCTGGCCATCTGTCTTGCGTTCAAGATGGGGGAATCTTGCTAAGTGCCTTTTCCAACTGCACAACAAGTAGTCCCGGCGATTTGTTCTCCACTTTATCCCTTTAATGCTGAGCGTCCAGCAGGGAAGCCATGAATAGAAATTTCAAGTCATTGGTTTGACCTTTGGTTTGTGAATTTGACCTGACTTGGAGTCGAACTTGAGTCTGCAGTTCCCGAGGCAGATGCTTTATCAATTTGAGCTGATGATATTTACAGTTTTTTAACTGTTTAGTTCCCGCAGTTACAACATAATTTACTTCAAAAGAACACGTAAAAAGTGCTTGACTTTTGCTTGCAGGTAGCAGATCATCTGTAGCTAGTCTTTATCCGTCGCTTGATGAGTACATGGGTATGAATCTACAGTCAGAAGAAGTCCGACACAATCTTGCAGTCATACCGAAGCCACAGTACCAAGCTCCTGCAGTGGTCGATACTCGTCCTTCACAAGTACCAGGTTGGTTTCATCGATTATTATTACAGCTGTTAAAGCCATCGCTGTGAAGCCTGGGTTCGATTCTCAGGCCAGTCAAATCGAACACAGTGTCGTAAAAACCTTCCCATCATTGCGATGTTTCTTCATTGATGTATCGCGAGTATACATGAAGATTTGATTTTGAGTTTTTATCATCAATTGGATTTTTGTCAATCAAGCATGAGGTTACTAGTTTTTCGTTGGCAAGTATGAGGGCCCAACCCACGCCATGTTTTAATGTTAAAGCTGTTGAAAGATATGAAATTTTATTGCTTTGGGTTTTAATGTTTTCTAAGCTTTTGTTGACATTAATCAATTAAAATTTGAACAAGTCCTTTCTTGCTTATTATGTTATTATGAACATTTTGAAAGTAACTTTTGAATATCATTTACTCACAGCACTGCTGAGCTCTACATGTACTCCATAGTTGTTAATTAAAATCTAACCAAATTTCTCGGATATACGTTAAATTCATCATAAGCAGCCAGCCAATTCACCTATTGTAACCGTGACAACTGGTAATTATATCGTATATCAATGATTCAGCAATGAAGGCTTTTACCGAAGTCTAGCTATTGGGCGAAGAGAGTAATTCAAGTTTATAAATCAATATAAGGAAATTCAATCAATGAATTGAAGTTGAATCTAACCCACCTTCGGTTAAGTCAAAGGTAATCAGAAAAATATGATTGTGACTTGTTTTGTGCTTTTAGCTATGGTTGCACCGGTCAGTGCTCAAGGGATTGTTGGGTTGCAGCGTGCTGAAGTGAAGCAGGGAATCCGGATGGTCGTGCTCTGCAAAGATGGGAAAGGAAAACTCGGGCTTCGGATCAAGTCTGTTAGCAAAGTAAGATTCAGTTTCTACCATCGCTGCCTACTCGAACTCGCTCTTCTTTGTCGTACTCAAACTTGAAACACAAACATTCATGGACTCGAATTTGAACTCGAAACAAGTTGATTGAGACGCATTCCAAACTTGACAAGAATTGCTTGAACTCAGCATAAACCCAATCGATCAAAATCACTTGATCGTGGCATAAACTCATTAAAACTTACTAAAGTCAAACTTGAACTTGAAAAACAGAAAACAAAAAACTCGAAACCGGACTTGGCTTGCAAACTTCGTATAATTTTAAGTTTTGTTTAAATGTGCAAAATAAAACTCTAATTGGACCTTTTTTCACTCAGGGCATTTTTGTTGCTCATGTGACCAAGGACTCACCAGCAGCATTGGGTGGCATCCGATTCGGCGACCAGATTTTACAAATCGATAATGAAACTGTGGCGGGTTACGGCACCGATAAAGTAATGAAGATTTTGAAGAAATCTGATCCTCAGCGAGTGGAGTTTGCAATCAGAGATCGGTGATTTTTAAGACTTAATTTTCAAATTAAACAAAAACATCTTGTTGGACTTGGTTGATCTAATGACGTCATCAGAGCGGCCACTATTGTTCACGGATGAATGAGTTCGTTTAATCCAAACCTGGCATTGTTGCGTAATATAGTTGTTATTGTTCTCGCTCCTCGATGAAGAAAGAATAAATCTTTGCAATTTCATTTAAGTAATCTTTAACCTGTCAACTTTGCTTCTTCACTTTTTACTGAAATTGTGAAGCGACATGGTAAATTATTGATATTGTAGCGCTTCAATTACAATCTTTTTGCATCTTTTTTTTTTGTTGCAGACCTTTCGAAAGAGCGGTAACACTGCAGAAGGACAGTTCTGGTCATGTGGGCTTTCTCTTTAAAGAGGGGAAAATTGCATCCCTGGTGAAGGACTCATCTGCTGCCAGAAATGGTTTGCTTATTGACCACCAGCTGTGTGAAGTGAATGGGCAATGTGTAATCGGGATGAAAGTGAGTGGTTCATCAAAAAATCAAATCTTAATTATACTTGCGTTAGTGCAATAAAGAGCGTAACGAGTGGCGGGGTCCATCTCCGCGGCTTAGCGCCTGGGCAACACAGCTCCCGAAGAAACGTCGCAGCGGTGGAGAGCCATTGGCAACTTTGTCTCAATTTGACCGGCCTGGGAATCATACCCCAGACCTCCTGTATCGATAGCGATGTCTTTAACCGCTACGTAAGTCGGCTAATCGTCTGCCTCTGGAGCTGTAGACTCAGGTTTGATTCCGAGTCGGGTCAAACCAATGACTTAAAACTGGCATTCACAGCTTTCCTGCTTGACGTTCAGCATAAAGAGACAGTGTGGAGAACAAGCCGGCAAGTTTACTTGTTGTGCTGTTGGAAAAGACACTTGGCGGGATTTTCTCCATTTTAGGAGTGATAGACAGGTGGCCAGCAACTCCTAAGCGAGCTCATTATAGTGCTTTGATCGCTTTCTCGTGATAGGAGGATAAATATGCAACTAAATAAACTGTTCAACTAAACTCTCCATTGATCTTGTGAACGTTTTTTTGCAACAGCAATAAAATAAGTTTCTTGTGAAGAATATTTCGTGCCAAGGAGCAATAGCTTTTTTGGTTATGCTTTGGATTTAAGTTCTATTACTTTTGCAAAATGTTGCGACTCAAATCATTTCTAAGGAAGCAATTGAGATTCAAAGTAACGTGACGACCTTCCTTTGAAACCATGTTTACTCATGCTCAAAACTATTGTTTAGGACAAGAATATCCAAGAGATAATGGTCAATGCAGGCACGACAGTGACTGTCACAATCATGCCCACTTTTGTCTACGAACACATTGTGAAAAAGTAAGATAGAGTTTGTTTAGAGACGCTTTGTATAAGATGTGTTGAACTATTAACCACTGATCACAGTATAAGTTTTTAGCAAAAGTGAGTTTACCCAAATATGAATTTTAATAAAAAATTTGCCCTTAAATTTAGTGGGTTTAAAGAAAGTTTGATCCAATATTTGCTTCAAAGTTGAACTTCCGCAGTGTGGAAACTTAAATTTTGCTCCAAAATATTGAACTTTGTGATTCAAACTCGACTAAAATTTGCTGTTCCAGTCGGCTAACTTAAAAAAGAAGTCGGAAAATTTGCCCAAAATTTCTCATTTTTTTTCAAATTCCGCTCCTTTTGGGTAACGCTGCTGGATAGGTTTCGAGTTCGGGGTTAGTGTTCTTGTTAGGCGTTTCAACACCAAAATCTTTCAGATAGCAGATTGATTTTGTTTGAAGTATTGGGCGACGTCGCTTATTGTTTAGCGTGAACAAATTCAATTCCGCTGAACAATTACTTGCGAAGTTAAGCAACGCTACTGCATCTGCTGTTTGAGGAACTGATGTTGTTCATTTCTACAAGCAGTTGTAATCCTTGCGTGTGTATTGCGCAGTAGGATTGTGTCATGACAATGCTTCCGCACACTGGCCAATTGCTTAGCATTTACCATACAGACGTAGGCGCTAAGTAAGCAATTAATGTGTGAAGGCTGACCTCTATGTTTTGCCGTGCTACATTTTCAATCACGAATACCAGTGGTTTTGGTTGCAGTTAAAATAGTCAGTTTTATTCGGCGCATGGAATGAAGATCATGAGTCGCAGCTCAGACGGCCGATTTGTAATAGCGTTCTTCTCTGGAGCTGTAGACTTGGGTTCGATTCCACGTCGAATCAAACCAATGACTTTAAAATTGGTATTCATAGCTTCCCTGCTTGACGATCAGCATTAAACAATAAACAGTGTGGGGAACAAGCCGGCAAGTTTACTTGTTGTGTCGTTGGAAAAAGCACTTAACGTTATTCCCCCATCTTGGTGTGGTAGACAGATGGCTGGGTACTCCTAAGCGAGCTCGTTATAGCGGTTAGTTCGCTTTCTTGTGATAGGAGGATAATTATTATGTAACTAAATACTTATAATGTAGTTAGATTTCTGGCTGGGACTGACTTGATTATTTTCACAGGATGGGGACTAGCTTGTTCAAGCAGCAAGATCACTCAATTCCAGAAATTTAAGCTCTTTCCTGAAATATCTTGTATATAATACATCACCCACGCACTTGAAAAACCGACCCGGTTATTGTGACGATTATCGACGTAATATCGTGCGCGCAGTATGTCGCGATATTTCCTATCATGTCGTGCAAAACTGTTGACTGCATATATTTGTTTTTTTTTTTTTGGTGATGATTTATATCATTTTATTACAATATTTTGTTGCTTGCTTGACTTTTTTTTGATCTGTTAATTTCCAACATTAATGATCAAATTTTTTTCTGAATTACGTCATAATCAAACGCTCTTTCTGACTTCAAGCATTATGAAGTCATAGTGCGATTCTATCTTCAAATTTGCGCTGCGTTTGAATGCTTGACGTTGATCTCAAGGTCCGACAATTTGTCGACTGATCAGAAAAATCACGCTTCTGCGCCAGAACGTCTTCAAATAATCATGAAGATGCGTTTGCCGATACACGACAAGCGACAATTTTTTATCGCATCTTTTTTATTTTACTGTTTAGCGATTACGCAAAACCGGATAAAATCTGCCACATTCGCTTACATCATAATTTTTGTCGCACGTCGCCTTTCGCGCATTGGTAAACGCACCTTAGAAGTGCATGTTTTTTCCGAGACCAAACTTGCTTTAATTTGATGTAACTTGCTAATGTTCCAGGATTAGGTTGTGTTGAGTGAATTACGGTGAGATACACTGCGTCGCTTTGATTTTGGATATTCCCTGGTGGCCAGCCAGTCTGACATCACTATGCTTTGACATTTTCTTGTACAACCTCACTTTGAGCTTGTTCACTAGCTCGTTTCCATGGTAACCTTTGTATGTGATTGCCGCCTGCAGTCAGCATAATTTTTGTTGTTGCAAGTTCAGTGAAAGTTATAGCAGGCGGTTAACCTTGCATGTAGGCCTAATGTTCAGTTTGCGCTTGTCAGTAATATGTTGCTGAGTGTTAGCGAGGTTTTCTGATGGACATGTGGTCCTCGGTATTTGATTATTATGGGTCAACATTTCAGTGTAGTTTTGATGGTTAACGTTTTAGCTGGTGAATTTGTCGTAGCTGCAGCGTGGCTTGGTGTTGTTGCTTAAGTTTTACAGTTACAGTAGCTGACTGATTATTCATGTTTTTTAACTAGCTTATTTTACGTTTTAACGGTCAAAGGTGGGCATTTACTGGTGGTTGTTGCTGCGAACGCTGTTTGTGGAATGTAGATTGTCTATGTATTAATTTGACTAATTTGAATTTTAATAATCATAGTAACGGTTATTTGTCTTGCGGCTTGTGTAATCTGTTTGGTACTGTATAGTTTAACGCTTAATGTTTGCAGGATACGCACAATTTGTTCTCAACGTTTTCAAGTATGCCTTTGTGCTAGTGTAGACTAGACTTAGGATTGCGATTAACTGATGTGTGTACTGGTGTTGCTTCAATATAAGTTCTTTGTTGATATCTTTGGATTGGCACTCCCGCGTCAGGCGTCGAAGCTCAGTAGGTCACTTGTTCAAGTAGGATTCTAGTCGGGTGATTTCCGGCGCGTAGCTAAGTGAACGCTACAATCCCCTTAGGTTTTGCCGTAAGTTTTTAGTTTTCTTGAAAATTTCTTTGCATTTGTTATCCACTCGGGAAAGTTTTATTTACTTTTCGTAGAACTTTTTAGCAATCTGTCACGACTACCCTCTGGTATGTTCAATGTAATCATTCTTGCTGCTATGCAGTGATGACGAGCATGCAGAATTTAATGTGGAAAGCACGATTTCGATGTAATTAGTTGTGATTAATTACAGTTTTAGTGTGTCGAAAAGGCACTGTATTGTATATTTTATATGTCTGGCGAATTTTGTCCACAAAATATTTGACCCATAAGTTTTTCAAGCGTTCGTTTTTGTGCTTTTTCTTTTTCGTTGTAATTACAAGCAGTTCAACTTCAAATTTCTTGTGTTATGCTCGCCGTAGTATCTGCCGCGTTTCAATATGTAATGCGATATGACGTCATGTATGGCGACTCTTACTTGTGACGCAGTTCCGTTTGCTGCTAGATACTTTAGTTTCACGTCTTTATCTGCGACAAATTGGTTGCAGCTGCGACACATTACGATATGATTCTGGATGGTCCAAGGCATTGCTTAGAGACTGCATAAACCCAGTTCACATGTCCATTTTCGTGGCCTTATGCCCGAGGTTTTTGGTTCTACAGTAGTTTTTACATTATAATCAATTTTTTGACGTCATAATGAAAAAAGTGAGTATGACTTCAAAAAATTGATTATGACGCAGAAACTAGAACCAAAAACCTCTGGTCCAATGACCACAAAAGTTTACACGTGGAATGGGGGAAATGTGGTTTGAAGTTCACGGGCCGCAAAGAGCAATTTTTGGTGGTTTCATATCGCACTTTATGAATTTAGGGTATTTCATACTTGTATAGTTTGCAAATCAAAAAGAGTGGATAAAGTGCCCTACATGAAAAATTGTAAATTCTATTACCGTAATTTTTGTTGAAAATCCAGTCTGTGATGCAATTATACAAATCGATAATTGTTCCCATGCAGGGTTTATATTACTCTGATATCAGTCAAGCTCTTGCCTGTAGTTAAAGGGAAGAGATTTCAACGCACCTTCAGATAACTTGCTAAAAAAGCGCTTTAAAACAACATTAACTGCAATTGAACGACCATTGTCGCGTTTTGAGCGTCTATCAGAGTCGACATATAGCAGATATGGCAACTACAACTCCAGTGCGCTTCAGCCTGCTGTTCTAGGGCAAGGTCTTTATTATTATAGTCAAATTAGCTACTTTCTGGTGTGAGCTCGGTGGCGCAAGATGAATTAGATAGATTGCGAACATACTGTCTCACGTTCGAACTCAGCGCCAGCAATGGTTTTTTAATCGAAAATTTTTTTACTTAAAAAAATACCAGGCTGTAAGAAACCTAAACCGGTTGCGATTAAATGGTTTCGAACCCAGGACCTCAATCAATCAATTTTCTGGACCCGCTTATCCTTGGGGGGTCGCGGGGGCAGCAGCTCAAGTTGGAGCCTCCAAGCATCTCGATCCTCTGCAACAAAGGATAGATGCTCTGCTGGGATGCCAAGGCGAGACCAACTAAGATCTTCTACGTAATCTCGCCATCGAGTTCTGGGACGGCCTCTAGGCCTTCGACCAATCGGTGTTGAACAGAGCAGTTTTTTGGCTGTTCTTTCCTGGGACATTCGTGTCACATGTCCATACCAACGCAGTTGCGATCTTTCTAGTCGGAGAAGCAGCGATTCGATGTTTAGAGATTCACGAATATCTGCACTTTTAACCTTGTCCAACAAGGTCAAACCGCTAATTCTTCGCAAGAATCCCATTTCGGCTGCTTGAACTCGAGACCTCACTTTCTCATTCATGATCCAACACTCATGGCCATAAGTCAAAATAGGAACATAGACCGATCTGAAAATGGATAGCTTTGCCTTGGTGCAAAGCTCCCGTTTCAGTACCACAGATCGGTGGAGCTGGCGCATTACTGCACTTGCTTTTCCGATGCGGATATCCAATTCGCTATTTTGTCTGCCGTCACTTGTGAATGAGACGCCGAGGTACTTGAATTTCTCTGACTGTTTTAGTGGTACTCCATCAATTTGGAGAGAGCACTGCTTTGGTTGTCTGGACAGGCACATGGTTTCTGTTTTTGTTGAACTGATTTTCATTCCGGCATCAGAGCATGCAACCGAAAACCTGTCAAGAGCTTTCTGGAGACCATTTTGGGTAGAGTCGAGTAGCACGAGATCATCTGCAAATAACAGACGTTGTACAGTGCATTCACCGATCTTTACTCCGCCACAAGACTCACTGTTCTTAACTATTCTATCCATATAAATAAGGAACAGAATAGGTGAAAGAGAGCAGCCTTGCCGTAGTCCCACACTTACTCTGAAAGGTTTCGTCGTTGCGCTGTTAACACGAACACAGATCTCGGAATGCATGTACAGCGACTTAATGGCAGTTAGTAACTGGCCATCAATGCCATACTGCAACAGCACCGCCCAAAGCTTGTCTCTAGGAATGCGATCATATGCTTTTTCAAGATCAACAAAACATGCATTGACCTCTTTTGCATATTCCCACGACTTCTCAAAGATTTGCTGCAAGGCAAAGATCTGATCCATTGTGCTTCGGCCAGGACGAAATCCACACTGAGCATCTGTTAGTTTAGGCTCGACTATTTTACGGCATTTCTTTTCAAGGCATTTGGCATAGACCTTACCCGGGACACTGATGAGAGATATGCCCCTATAATTGGTGCATTTTCTCTTGTCTCCTTTCTTGTGGATAGGTATTATCACACTAGTTTGCCATTGCTTTGGTGCTTGCCCAGTACTACACGCCACCTTACAAACACGAGTCAGCCAACGAACACCATGTATGTTCATTGCTTTTAACATTTCAGGTCTGATATCATCCTCACCAGGTGCTTTTCCAGTTTTCAATGATTTGATTACTGCATTCACATCTGCTTCGGTTATCTGAATATCTTCCCCAACCTGTTCTTCGTGAATTTGTATCGGTGTAGCATCAACGGGGTTTAAAAGATCACTAAAGTACTCTCTCCACCGATTCAAAATAGCATCTTGATCTTTCAGAGTCACACCATTTGAATCTTCGATAAAGAGAGCGGCTCGAGATCTTTTTCCACGCAAACGGCGAATGGTCTGCCAGAACACTTTGTTTGCCGTTTTGAAATCATCGTCTAACCTTTCTCCAAATTCCTTCCAGGCCCTTTCCTTAGACAGTTTAACTTTTGTGGCTGCCGTCTTACGTGCTTCAGAGTACTGCGAACGAAGTTCAAGAGATGACTTATTTGCAAGCCAGGCCTTATAGGCCACTTTTTTCGCACGAATAGCTTCTTTAACTTCTTGGTTCCACCAAGGAGTTCTTTTCTCGCTACTCTTCGTCCCTCCAACACGCTTACGCCCACAACAGTCAGTAGCGGACGTAATGACTGCTGTTCGAAACAAACACCACTCAGTTTCAATGTCTTCAGTAGAGGTCGGAAGTTCTTTGAACTTAGATGCAATGTTGTCTGCAAATGCAGTTCGTACCTCTTTGTCAGCCAATGATTCCCATTTGATTCGATAAGTTTCTCGTGGTCGAAAAGTCTTTCGTTTTTTCAAGGGTTTCAAAGCTTTCAAAGTGCAGACAACTAGGTGGTGATCAGTTGACAACTCAGCCCCTCTTTTAACACGGACATCAGACACGGTAGAAAACAAGTCCGCCGAAACGATACAAAAATCAATCAGGGAGCGTTGTCCCAGAGAGTCTCTGTACCAGGTGTACTTATGAATTCTTTTGTGCTGAAAAAATGTGTTCATTATGCACAGCCCATTGGTGGCACAGAACTGCAATAAACACCTTCCGTTCTTGTTAATGTCAGGGTCACCATGTTGCCCAATAACACCTTTCCAGGTTGCATTGTCGATGCCCACATGTGCATTGAAATCGCCCAAAAGGACAAGGGATTCTGATGAAGTTGCTTTTCCCAATGCAACCTCAACTTCCTCCAGAAAGGCTTCGTACTGTGATTCTATGTTAGGTGCGTACACCTGCAATATACACAGAGATCGCTCCTGCAGCCTTAGCTTTAGAAGACAAACCCTTCCTCCTAGTGGTACCCAGTCAACGACACATTCAGCTATGTTGGGGCTCACAAGTAAGCCAACACCAGCTTGAGCAGACATTGCTGTATCAACACCTGAGTAGAAAATTTTCCACCCACCGTTCAACTCGACAGTTCCAGAACCCCGGCGCTTTGTTGATGAAATTCCCACAACATCAAGGCGATACTGTTGGGCTTCGCAAACAAGCTCCTGCTCTTTTCCTGTCAGTGACGAAACGTTCCAGTTCCCGATAGCTAGATCCCGGCAGTTTGGTCCAACTCGAGTACGTTTTCTGTGCGCTGCCCCCATTTGCCTCCCCAAACGCTTAGCGACTGCGTTGGTGGGTTTCCGGTGACGGTCAGCTTGTGGGGGAGACTGTAGCTTATTTTTCGAACGAGTCCCTCTGCCTAAAACTCGAACGCGGACCTTTTTATCCTGCGCGCCGTCCGATGCAGCATGAATATTGTTATTACAACTTTCCATTTAGCTACAGCATTGGATTGCTACTTGGTCTGTTTCTCTCCTTCGACCTTACCGCCATGGGTGACCCTGACAGAAGTGATTAAACACTACCGACGGCGTTGCTCTAAGGATCATTGAAAACTCAAACCTCCCCACCACGTTAAGGTGGCAATCCATAGGAGAGGTCAGGACCTGCAGGTTCTCATTCCATCCTCCTTTTACTGCGCCACCAGGCTCACAGTAACGTTAAAGCAAATTATAATAATTAAAACCTTGTCGTGTAACAGCAGCCTGGCAGGGGCGAGACCAGGATCTCTAAAGGGGGAGGAAAAAAATCGAAAACAGCTTCAGCTCTTCTTTTGTTGGAGAGGGTATAATATCACAAAATATTTCGTTTTTCCAGTTTATTTGCACATGCTGCCACAATGCACCATTGCTGTAGAAAATACGTGGCTTTGGCAAGTCATAATTTACGAGAAGTTAAATTACAAATAAATAAAAAACACAAAAAGTCAGAAATCCATAATAAAACAGCGAGTGCAGCCCACTATGTGTAGTCCAGTGGAGAATCTTGAAAGAGATATTGCAATTTTTGTATTTCTCAAAACATAAATTCACGTACGAGTATAGGCTTACAGGCAGTGGCACAGCCATGGGGGCACCACCCGCCGTTTTTGATGAAGCTTCATCCGAAACGTAAAACATTCTCACAAAACAACAGAATCTTTCGCCGGTTCAATCTTGCCGCTCTCTAAATTTTCTGCTGGGTACGTCCCTGGGTACAGGAAAAGGCAATCCGCACATCGAAAGATGCTTTGTGTGTTGTCGGATAAATGTACAACCCCCAACTTTATCTGGAGACTAAACATTTTGCCATTTTCCGACTACATTCCGATGCACGAAAATTGATCGTTTGTTATAGAAACAAGGCAGTTTAGAAGTCAGGAAGTTTTCTAAAAATTGAGCTAAATGAAAACTTTCATCACCTTGGCGATTGTGACGAGACTGGGAATTCACCAAATCTTAATCTGATAATAAAAATTTTAGCGCTAGCTCGCAAAACACAAAGTTCTTACAATAATACAATGTTCCATAAATGACATGGTACTGCTAGTTCATCATCAAAATCAATTTCGAATTTTATAATCCGCAGTAATCCTACGTTATATACAATCAAGAAAATAAATAACAAGTAAAAAAAGTGGAATAAATATAAAAACACTTAAAAAGTTCAGATGGAATGGAGCTTATATTCCGTACGAATTGATTCCGTTCGCGGGAACACTTCGACCCACCAGTCTTTGCTGATGTATTTGCGGCTGCGTCATCGTGTGGCCTTGCATCATCGAAGGGGCAGGCACTCTTTGTGAGTGGTTATACAAGTTCCGCATATGGGACTGGGCCATGGGGACGTTTTTGGGCACCTGGCCCGAGATGACCCGGTTGCCAGCATGATTCATCATCGGATTTGATCCTTGTATTAAGGATGCGCGATTCATGGGTACGGAGTTGATCATGTCCTTAGACATTGGGGAAAAGCTGCGAGAAGGATCTGAGAAAGTTTGGGATCTCGGAGAAAGGACGTTATATTGATGGTTTGGAAGTGAATTCACGGATTGCTCGGATCGATAATATCCATTCCATGATCCACCGTTCTGCTGAATCTTGGAAATTCCGACCTCGCTTGTATTCATGAAGGAAGCTGCGAAACAACAGCACTTTCAATGCAGCTCAACTACAAGTGGTCCAATTTCGTTAACCGTTAAAAGCGAAGTTGATTTTTCATAAACTAGTTAATTCGTTAAAACGTTGTTCGAAATTAACGGACTAAATTAACTTCCGTTAAGTAGTCCATTGACTTCACGCTTAGTGTTTTGTCAACTTTTCCTTAATGCTTGTGGGTTAAACTTTGACGTCGAAAACTGTGCAAAAAATACAACTCTGAAAACTAGGTAAAAACTGTGAAATAAAATCAACAAAAAAATTGCTTGTTAGCAGTTTGCTAGCACAGACAGAAATATTCCAAAATTTTAAATTTCGAGAAATAAATTCGGTTTGAAGTCAGAGATTAATGATTTCACTAAACCCTTGTTAAGAACCGATAGATGTAAATTTAACGAATAAACTCAACGGAAGTACGAAATTGTTAATGAAGTAGCGGATAGCGAAACTAACGCTATTACCGTGCCCATCTATGCATCTTTGGGCTCATGCAAGGCCTTTACACCAGGATCGCGACAGGCAGTGATTACCCCTGGATCTACTGAACGCCAGCGACATAGCATAGCGGTAGCACGCGCAGCTGACAGATCCTACGTAACGGGTTCGCTTCACGGACGGAGCCGAACGAATCGGACATTTATGTCGGGTGTCAGCAGACTCGAAGAGCGCAAGCTAACTTCGCTGTCTCCCTCAATTACCGTAGAATTTTCAGTTCAATATAATTTGAAAATAATCTCAAGTTATTTATTTCATTAATTTTTGTATTAATTAGCTCGCCGAAAATTCTTGGCAGTGTAAAGCGAAAAATACGCCAGAATTTGGGCTGACGAAGTAAGGAAATCATTTGTGTTGTATATTTTGTATTTAGTCGCGTATTTATTATCCTCCTATCACGAGAAAGCGCTATAACGAGTTCGCTATAGGAGTTACCGGCCATCTGCCAACCACACTAAGATGGGGGAATACTGCTGCGTCACTTTTCCAACGACACAAGTAAACTTGCCGGCTTATTCGCCACACTGTCCCTTTAATGATGATTGTCAAGCGGAAAAGCTGTGAATAGCAATTTCGAAGTCATTGGTCTGACCCGACTTGGAATCAAACCAGAGTCTATGGCTACCAGAGCAGGACGCTCGTACCACTCGCTTATCAAGGTCAAAGAATTGGGAATTGTATTTGACATAAACCACCGCCTACCTGCTGCCGCTTCCCCCCCATTCATTCCACCAGAAATCATGGAAGTGTTCCTGCCCATGTGAGGATATCCGACCGGAAGTGACGTGTTGGGTTGATTTGAAGATCGCTGATACTGATCTCGTTGTTGCGCCGCCACTTTCATCTTGTACTGCTCCAATTCTTGCTAAAAACAAAACTTAAATTTTCAATCTCAAATCTTCATTACACTCGCGATATTACGCCGAAGCGTGTAACGAGTGGTGGGGTCCATCTCCGCAGCTCAGCGCCTGGGCAACACAGCTCTGAAGAAACATCGCAGCGGGGGCGAGTCGTTGGAAGCAGTGTTCGACTGGACGGGCCAGGAAACCGAACCCCAGGCCTACCGCAAGATAGCAATGCGTTTAATCAAGTTAATTGAAAGTTGTTCTGCAGCAAGGGATCGAACTCGGGTTACAGTATTTACCTGCCGCTGAACAAACGTGGCATCTCTGTTCGCGTTGGAACCAGAACCCATGTTCATTACGAGGGATAGTGGGGAGTAGGAGGCCATCGATGATAAATTGTTGGACACGGAATTGATTCCAGGGTTCATTCCTAAAAAAATAATAATTAGTACTTTTTTTACGTGCCTTCAACATGGTTTGCAACGACTTAAAAAACATTAGCGCATTCAGGAGGGAGAGGGGACATTGTGCCCCCCTTTTGACTTTGCTTTTCAGTAAAAAAAGAACAAATGTTGCGAAGTCACTGAAATAATATCAGATTCCTTTGATGTATTATGTAGTTTTTATGTCTCTCCCTCCTCGTTCAAATTTCTCGCAACGCCACTGATAAAAACAAAACAAAAAAAAAACGAAAAAGCAACAAAGCAATTAATGTTGCAGCAAAATGTTGAAAATCAGAAAGTTAAAAACACAAGTGGGCGCAGTTGCAGCAAACAGATAGGAAGCAATTTGCTCGAGTTCTAATGTTTGAGTCAGAACATGGAGACAAGCGAGGAAAGAGGAAGTTTATTGCAATGTTGAGATTTTTAAGACCATGTTGTTCTTGACATGTTGACTTAAGCTAGAGTTTGATTGTTTTTAGGTGTTGTGAATTTTTTTGTAAATTTTTTTTTGCGTTCTGTCAATTCATCGCTTGCTACAGAATTTGTCTCAAATCAAAATGAAATCCAACTATATTCCAACAACTTACCATTGAGGGGCACACCGCCCTGGCTATTTCTCATCACCAATTGAGCTTGATGGTTATGAGTGCAGGAAGGGTTCCTGGTCAAAAAAATAACAGGTAACAGAAATGAAGGCTGCAAGCATGATCACCACTTCGAACCGGCAGGTTAGCTCAGTTATTTAGGACATCGATATCGGTGCGGGAAGTCTGGGGTTCGATTACTTGTCCGGTCAAATCGGACAGTGTCGCCAACGGCTCACCGTCGCTGCGATGTTTCTCCGGAGCTGTGCTGCCCAGGCACTAAGCAGCGGAGATGGATCCCGTCATTCGTTACACGCTTCGGCGTAATGCCACGAGTATAATGAAGATTTGATTTTCAAACAAGACTATCACTTCTTATTGCGCTATTAATCATTTGCGACGTTTGTTGGAACATTGTAGTCACCAGACCATGGTTGGATTCCCTGTCCGGTCCGATGAAATTTGTATCCACCATACTTAACATTCAGCTTCAACGGTAGCGCAGAGAAGCTGATAACTTTTGCAGCCTACAATTCTAATTTTTTATTCACGAGAAAATAATTTGTACTGGCCAAGGATACGCCACATGAAACATGGACACGAAATTTCAAAGCAGTAACATAAATTTTAACTTGTCGGCAGCGTGGCCAAAAGGTTCGGTGCGTCGTTTTAGCAACGGCCCTGATCGCAAGATTGATGGTTCAACTCCCACCCAAGCCTCGTAATTACACCCTTGAACAAGATGCTTCACGATAATTATCACTGTTTAGTGGAATCTAACAAGCAGCAAATTAAAGAATTAAGAAGTAAAACTCAAACGAAAAACTCGGAAACAAAGACAACTCCTAAGCGAGTCAGGATTCGTCCTATGAATAACGCCTTCGTCGCTTTCTCGTGACAGGAGGTTACAATGAAAAAATCAAATCTATCATTCACCTGCAGTTGTGGACCACGGTCTTATTCAACATCGAGCGCTGGTCCAAAAAAGTTGAAGGATTTCCCTGGACCGAGGGCATTCTTGGCACGTAGGCACGGTCATATTGGACCTGGCTAGCAGCAAGAACCTGCTGGGCGGCAGCGTTGGCGGCACTGATGTTACCTCTCTGTGCCCCACCCATGACCGACTGCTGGCCCGGCATTGTGCGGTTGGGGGCAGTGTTATGAGAAGCTGCGAATATAAACAACAATTAATAAGTTTAAGTGTTGTTGGAGTTATCAGAACGACGACTTATTAAAACTTGTTGGCTGATTGGCATGGTAGTTAATCGCATCACTATCGACACGGAAGGTCTTGGGTTCGGTTACCGGGCCGGTTTAATCGAACACTGTCACCAACGGCTCGTCACCGCTTTTCAAAACGCTTTGCAAAATTGTTGATAAAGTTTGTAGCTTGCCCAGCATTCAAACTCAAGACGGTGTTTGCAATGCTCACAGTTGCATGAGAAGCCGCGAATTAGCAGCTTAGCAGTGTGATCGAAGTCATGCTTAAGACATGAATAAAGTATCGTTTGGTTTAAAATGGAAACTCTTTAACACCTTTTAAATCCGACATTTCTGCAACACTCGCGAGCAAGAACTCGATCATTACAGCAGTTGGTCGAGTGCCACAAAACACTCTTTCGTATTGTCACACACTGATGAAGCAAAACACTACGAAACAAAATTCGCAACACAAAAAACCAAAGCGGGTATCGATCTTCAGACCTACCAAACGTTCCAGGCTTAGGTTTTAGATTAGTGGAGTACAGGAAGCCCTCGGGCTGCGACGGTCCCCACTAACTGTGTTTCAAGGATAGAAACAGCAAGTGATCCATGAACGAGATTCAAGCAGTTGGCGGTCAAGAATCAATATCGTAATTATCGTATCCTAACCCGCACTAAAATCACTGTTTCTACTTTAATCCATTTCGAAAGGAATTGTTTTGTTTTTTTCTGATAAAGCACTTCATTTATATTATTTATTACATTTTATCATAGTACGGTACAATACAATACGGTGCGTATAAAGTTATATATTTATTTATGATCTTCCGATTTACACTGAAATTCGGGTTACACTGAAAATTAACTCGATGCAGCAACCACACAACAATGACTTACTCATCATCATCATCCTTCTGTCACCAAGTGGTCGCATTTGCTGATGGGGATGGCCACTAGGTGGCGCATTCATACCAGGAGAAATCCCTCGGACGATCTGCATTTGGGGGGTGAGAGGCCGCTGATTGGAGTTTGGGTAAGAGGTTTGATTTGGTTGGGGTAGAGAAAGCTGTTCAAAGTTGTTCTGTCCGAGCCGGACTGGATTGGTCAACATGGCGTTAGGGTTGCTTGATTGTTGAACCCGAGGGGAATTGGGGCCGTAGTGAGAAGTTGGATTGGCCCCAGGACTAGGACCGTAGTTGGGCGTAGGGTTGGCACTAGGACTAGGACCATAGTTGGGCGTAGGGTTGGCACTAGGGCTGGGGCCGTAGTTGGGTGTAGGGTTGGCCCCAGAGCTGGAGCCGTAATGAGGAGTGGGGTTTACCCCAGGACTGGGGACGTAGTGGGCTATGGGGTTGGCTTCAGGACTAGGGCCGTAATGCGCAGCTGCATTGGCTCCGGGACTCGGGCCATTTTTCGAAGGAATCTGGGGATGAAACTGCATTGAATAGGATCCTGGAGAAGGAGTCATAGCGCTCCCTAGTGGCTGATGTGCGGCCCCATCTGGGGTGTGATGAACTTTGTCAACACTACTTGGTGTTTTGATGCGGTTAACAGTCATCTGTTGCATTTGTTGCGCTTTAGCTTGTTGTTGTTGTTCAACGGGGCTTCCAAAATTTGTATCAATAGAAACTGAAAGGCTAAAAAAGAATATGAAAAATTTTAGTAAACGAATTGAACTTGAATCTATCCACTAAGATCTTGGGCGAAATCAAACGGAATCAGAAAAATCCGATTAACGTAGATGCGAAAAACTCGACTCCTCCAGCATCAGATTACGATGGACCGCGTCTCCACTAAGGTCTCGCCGCCACCTTCGCGCTGGTGACACGTCACTGATCGGAGCGGGCGTGGGTTCGAATCTCAGATATTTCTTAGCCAGACTGGATAGACTTCGATAAAGCCTTTATTGTTTAACCTCAAAAGAATGTGATTGGTTTATTTTCCAATTTCGCGCCATTCCCATCTCCCATGCATTCTTCCGCTTCTCACGCTGATGAAGGCCTCTAGTTTTAAAACTTTTTACGTCAATGCTGACTCACTTCTGAAGATGCCGGCTTGTCATGTTGCCATTGGCAACGTTATTCATTTGTGGGTTGCTTCCGCCAGGTGACGCTTTCATTTGGTGAGCAGCTGGGGTGTTGAATGGGGGGGAGAGTTGTTCGATGCCAGAAATTTGGGGGGGTTTCCCGTCCACCATCCGTGCTTGCTGCTGCCCGGCCGAGTTGGGGTACATTTGCAGTTGATTCGGTGGGTTGGCTGTCATCCTGTCCTCGGTGGTCTGGCGAAAACCAAATTTCGTTAAATGTTAATAACCGCACAAAAAATATCAGCTCCATGGCCTAGCGATATCGCGCGCAGGTTTTAGATCTTACGTGACGGGTTCGATTCGCGGCTGGAGCTGAACACATTTGACATCTATACCGGGTGGCCGCTGACTCAAAGAGCGCAAGCTCACTTCGCAATCTCCCTCAACAGCTGTTCAATTAACACTTCAATACAATTTGAAATTACGCAACTCCAAGCACAGTTCAGTCAAGCTCATCTTCGCTACTCACCGTCACACTTCGAATAGCTGAATTGGTCTGCACTTGCGTATTCGCTTGAGGTTTGCTTTGCTGCTCGTTCTGATTGAATGGTTCTCCACCAAGTTCATTCAACAATTTCTACAAAAATATTACAGTTTTATATACTTGTGTGGGAGGTCTGGGGTTGGATTCCCGGGCCGGCCAAATCGGACACAGCGTCGCTCACGGCTCGTCACTACTGTGACGTTTCTCCGGAGTTGTGTTGACCAGCGCTAAGCCGCGGAGATGGCCCTGCCACTCGTTATACGCTTCGGCGTAATAGCGCGAGTCTTGCTGCTCATTAAACCACACAAGGTCTTGGGTTCAATCCTCAAGAAATCAGCATATAATCAGCTCTGTCATTGCTCTCCAAGTTCAAAAGAAACTAATATCACAAGCAGGCAGGACGTAGACAATGAGAGGCTCTAGGTTATTTCTTCACGTTTGTCGCTGGTGATCAAAGATCGGCCTCATCTTTCAATAAAAAAGGTCTTCATGGTTGATCTTCAAAAAGAAAGTCGTAAATGTATCAAGCCATTTTGTTCGTGACGTGGCTCCTAGACTTTAACCTGCAAAACCTATTGGTGGATCCGACCTTGACCGCAAGTTGTCAGTTTCTCGCTCAAAAATAACTTTTTTTGGTGTTTTTTTTTCAAAAAAATCTTTCAGTGAATTTCAAGATTACATCAAGAATCACCTCTAAATCGTCGTTGAACTCTTCCAGATTATTTTCCACATTCTTGCGATCCCCTTGTGGTTCGTTCAGATTAAACGCAGGCTCAAGCGGGCTTGGGTTTAGCAGCTGTCCCTGGTCAAGGGTGAGATTGCTTGGAGGGTTAGCCGAAGGGGGCTGCGATTCTGGAAGAGTAATTATGTGTTCTGTTTGGGTCGTATTCAGTCGCATATTTTTCCTCTTATCACGAAAAAGCGATCAATGTGCTATAACGAGCTCGCTTAGGAGTTCCCGGCCATCCCGTTAAATGTATTTTCCGAAGGCACAAGAAGTAAACTTGCCCGCTTGTTCCCCACATTATGCCTTTACGGCTGAGCGTCAAGCAGGGAAGCTGTGAATACCAATTTCAAAGCCATTGGTTCGACCAGACTCGGAATCAAACCAGAGTCTAGAGCTCCAGAGGCAGACGCTTTCAGCACGCGGCCATCTGAGCTGTTGAAAACTAATTTTAAAATTTCAAGCTGCATCAAATTGTTACTTGAGTCAAAGCATCTTTTTGAAACTGTTACAAATAAGAACTCAAAATAACTTCAGCGAGTTATTTATCCTTAATCTATTTTGGATTATGCAAAACAGCGCGAACACCAGAGTCTGCCTCGGGAGCAGTAGAGTACGGTGTGATTCCAAGTCGGGTCAAACCAACGACTTTAAAATTGGTATTGACAGCTTTCCTGCTTACTCAGCATGATAGGGACAGAGTGGAGAACAAGCCGGCAAGTTTACTAGTTGGATCAATATGTAACAAGATACAATACAACATCACGCGAAAGAGCGTGAACACCAATTGAAATATATCTATTACCTCCAACTGAGTCCCGGGCCGAAACAGTGAGGTAATCAGAAAATTGTTGGGGGCTTGTCAGGTCGGTGACACTTCCTGAGTTGCAATTGTTGCTATTTGCTGAACCTGAAAGCAAAAAGGAATATATAAACTGAACAAATGTCTTGATTAAAAAATTTTCATCAAAACATTGATTGATTGATTTCTTTATTTTTATCTACCTGTCACGAAAAAGCGACGGAGACGCTACACAAAGGACAAATCCAGGCACACGTAAGAGTTGTCTTCGTTTCCAAGCTTTTCGCTTGAGTTTTGCTTCTGACTTTTTTAATTTGCAGCTTGTTGGCTTCCACCCAGCAGAGATAATTATCGTGAAGCATCTTATCCAAGGACACACCCACGAGGCTTGGGTGGGAGTTGAACCGCCAATCTTGCGATATTACTGATGTGATGTCGCTTAACATGATTGACCAGCCTACCTGTGTCTCCAAAAGCGGATCCACTGGCGGATACCAGTTGTGGATCGGAGTCAAGCTTCATCTTTTTTGCGTAATCCATTCCATTGTCGCATGGAAACTCATTCTGGCGTGGACTAGCAAAGTTTTGCATCACCCCAGTTGACGGTGGGGCAGTGTCCCCAGCATTGGATTGGAAAATGGATCCGTGGTTTAATCCGTTACTCATTTCCATTTTCCGTTTAAGCTAAACAACAAATTGACGTCACAGAAAGAATTAATTGTCATGCCATTTTATTGGAACGAACATGTGTGTCACGAGTTCGAAACACTAAAACAGCTTCACAAAAACAGACACAGATGCAACAGCCTGTTAGTGATAACACAGTGCTTCACTTGAACCTGCTGGGATTTGAACTCAATATTCCGCATCCCAGATTTAAATATTCGCTGCTCAGCCATCTCATTCAGCACAAAACGAGTAACAATGCGTGCTCCAAACATTCGCGGCCTTCACATCAAATCAAGAATCAAATCTTCATTATACTCGCGGTAATACGTCGAAGTGTGTAACGAGTAACGGGCCCACCTCCGCGGTTCAGCGCCTGGATAACACAATTCTGAAGAAACATCGCAGCGGTGGTGACACTGTGTCCGGTTTGAACTTTCCGAGAATCAAACCCAAGATCTCCGTAACCGATAGCAATATTCTTAAACACTACGCTGACCAGCCATTATAACGAAAAAACTCTCTTTCTTGCCAAGTAAACATCTTGGGTTCGATACCAAAGTTCAGTTTGATAAAGCATATTTCCAGCATGTTGCAGCAAAAAGTCAAGTCATGGATTACCTCGGCTGGAATCGAACTAAAACTTAAAACGAGTTTACAATTTTAAAGATCAAATAACCCAGTAGCTTTTTCGCGAGAGAGGAAAGAAGATTCGATCAGCAAAGCAAGGGGCGTAGACAGGATAAATACAAGGGGAGGAGGACAAATTACAGTCAATTTAAGAAATGGGGTGTTTTAAAAGAATGTCATTGACCCTTCAAATTAGGGTTTACAAAATCCCCTGGTTACGTCACGGGAGCGAAACAACTTACATTAATATATCCCGCGTCTGATCCATCGTTTCGCATTTCGCAACCTGGTTCGATTCTTGGCCTCGCAGGTTCCTAGAACAAGAGGCTCATTACACAAGTCTGCTAAAATTTGTTTAACATCACCTTATACAACTACACTGCAAAAAATATAAACATCAAGATTTTACATCGTTAGACAGACAGGTGGCCAAGCGGGCTCGTTATAGCGCTTAGGTCTGATTTTGTAGACTCTGGTTTAATTTCGACTCGGGTCAAACCAACGCCTTTAAAATTGCTATTTCCAGCTTCCCTTCTTGACGCTCTGCCTCAAAGGGACATTGTGGAGAACAAGTCGGCAAGTTTACTTGTCGTGCCGTTGGGAAAGGCACTTAGCGGGATTCTCCCAGCTTAACAGATGGCTAGTAACTCCTAAGCAAGCTTGTTAGAGCGCTTTGATCGCTCTTTCAAGATAAGAAGATAAATATGCAACCAATCATAATAAAATATAGTATTTAATCAACAACCGTGTAATCAGTAGAGAAAAGATTAGTGCAAAGTCGTTTAAAACTTCTTAAAACTTCACTTTTCAGACTTTAAGGTTTACCGTTTCAACACTTGCGACTTTCTACTTGTTAAAACTTTTGTATTTTCCTGGTATTTTGAAACGTGTAAATATTTCAGTGCTAGAAAGTTTGCCTAAAACTCGTGGAATGTGTCACGTTTAGCTTGGATAAGCATGTTCCGAATAGTTTAAATATAGATGAAGTATCTGCTAGCATTTAACCGTCCCACATCTATTATGCGATTTAATAAAGAGCTTTTTCTAATCATTCAGATGTTTTCAAATGTAACTGCGCTAAATTGCAACCCGCATTCATGAAGTCACCAAAACCGCGATACTTTTTACGCAAGCAGTACGTCACAATACACAGCACTGCACGCGGTACACATCTATGTTTACGCTGAGGAAAATCACCTTCTAAATAAAAATGTGAAGCACAAAACGAAATTTCAGCACTCGAGCAATTTCAACCAAAAAACATTATAAATGGAATCCGCAACAAAAACGAATTATGACAAAAATTTTAGAACCACCAAAGCAGGACAAACTGGTCCCAAGTCAAAAATATGTTAAAACGAAAACAGAAAAATGTAGGTTGGTTCAATGGAGACACCAATGTCTCCCTGATGGAGTTTATGGCACCACCCTAGTCACCAGTTTCATAAGGGCATAACTTCAAAAATGGGGACAAGGCAGTAGCATTTAGGAGGGGGCTGGGCGTTGTGTCATGACCCCTTTTTGACTCGCCTTTCAGTTAAAACAAGTGAAACTGTTGCAAAGTGATTGAACACGCCAGATTCTTTTGATGGTTTTGTAGTTTTTGTCCCAATTAACATTTCTTGTTACACCACTGGACCAGGGCTTTTACTAACGCTACATCGAGGTCGTAGCAATGAAGTAGCAAAAATATCACAATCAGCAAATGATGCTTTTCACTGCTTTATAAATATTTTAGGTCGTTTACAGCTCAACGCAGACCGATGACTGCCGGAGGGCGGTTAATTATTGCTTGGAATGTACTGAAGCGACAGGGTAGGACAGCTTTGCAACCACAAAAGTTTCGGCCATAACACAAAAGTCAACCTGTCCTGGCAATGCGTGCAATGCGACAAACAATATAAATTGAAGAACACCATCAACAAAAATTACTGCATACTTTTGGACAAGCTACTGCATCTGTCATCAACAGGTACAATACGGTATCGAACCGTTTATCATGAATTCAACACTTAAATGATACTTTTTCCGATATACAGCAACTGATAGGCAATGATCACACTCAAGCGAAAGTCTACCCATTATTTCAGATACTAGCACGTGTAACAATAGCAGAATACCCACGAAAGTAACCAAAAAAGTCGTATTAAAAGTACACTGACGCAACAAAACAACTTTTAATTTACCAACGTGTTAAATACTGCTCATCGCTGCAAGCAACTTCAGACTAAAAACGAATACTAAAATCGATAACGATAAAACGAATACTAAAAACGAATACTAAAACGAATACTAAAACGAATACTCATCATACTCGCAGTATTACGCCGAAGCATGTAACGAGTGGCGGGGTCCATCTCCGCGGCTTAGCGCCTGGGCAACACAGCTCCGAAGAAACAACGCAGCGATGGCGAGCAGCTGGCGACAACGTGCCAGATTTGAACGACCCAGCAATCGAACCCCAGACCTCCCGCGCCGATAACGATGTCGTGAATCACTAACCAACCGGCAGGTTTGAAAACACGAACACTGATGTTTATAATGTTTAAGATAGACAGCAAAAAATGAAACAGCTCTAGCTGCAACAACGATTCAATGCAAGCGCTGAATCGGCGGTCCGTAAAAATTACGAGGTCGTGTGAGAAAGATTGAACAAATATTTTACAATCACCGCATTAAGGTGTAAAAACAACAGAGCGGATTGCCGCAGATCAACTTGCAGAACGCGCGAAATGACTCGACTGCGCGACAACCAGCAGAACATAACTGCGAAAGGACATTAGTTGGAATTAGTCAAGCGTGACGTTAAGCGCTCAACTAACTTGAGCTGTTCGAAAAATGACTAAAATATTCATAAACTGTTTGAAAGCAGAGTGGCTTATTTGCTGTTTTGTAAAACTTTCAGCCAGTTTCCGACCAAAGCAAACTCCAGACAAATTATTTCAATGATAAACAAAGATGCTGATTAGGTTTGTTTACGCTAATTACATTAAAAACAAATTGTGTATTTAAACTTCACTGCACCAAGTTTCGAAACTCGGGTTCGATACCCACTGGAGTCGATAACTGACCTCTATTGAACTCATTTCCTATCTCAAAGTTTTGCATCAACCCAGAAAGTATTTTGCATTACAGCGTCCGCGGTGCGAAACCTTGGTAGGGTGAAAGTTGTTAAAACGTCTTTTTGCGCGAGATTCTGTTCGCAGGTAAGCAAACTCGATTTAAAATATTCAAGAAGCGCATCATCGGTTATGTAAATATAATCAACTCATCCCCCAGTTGTAGAGGCTCGAGTCATTAGTTTATTGTCAACAATAAACACAAATAAACTTGATTGTTTACAATTTGCTACACAACTGCATGTGCTGGATTTCAATCTTATCTAGGTCGGAGTAGGGCGAAACCTTCTAAATATCACAATTATTTGTGGTTAAGGTGAGTGAAAGCCCATCGCCCATGGCTATAAACGCGGTTCAAAGCGTTATTTGAAAGCTGTCTGCTTCTCCTATTGTGATGAGACAATACAGACTGGCATAAAGTAGAAGATAAGGCTGTCAAGAACCTGTCATTAACATTGTTCAGTAATTTTACACATTCACAAAAATTCTACAAACTTACAGGCTATTTCGGATGGTGATTTAAGTCACGAAACAGCAAAGCTCCTCATTATTATAGGAATCGAACCCAAAACCTAGTGATTAGAAATCAGTGGCGTAGCAAGAAATTATTAAGGGTGGGAGGGGGGGCGTAGAATTTAAACTGCAAAAGCTATCAAAGGAGACTGGCGTATTTCAGTACCGCACTTCGCAACATTTGTTCATTTTTTACTAAAAAGGCAAAGTTAAAAGGGGGGGGGGGGGCATGGCACGATGCTCCCCTTAAGTAGGCGACTGTTATAATTTAAAACAATGACTAACTTTCATACAATTTTAAACCTTCTTTATGGGGTGAACCTTTTAATAACGAAAAAAAAAACGAAATGGGTCTCATTTCACCCAGTAGACACCAGATTTGCGACATTCACAGTTTTTTAAACTGGTGCAAAGGTCCAGTGGTGCCTCCTTTATACCAGTCCCCGGTGCCCATGAAATTAGGGCTTCGATAAAAGTTTTCACAAATATTTTAAATCGCGCTTCTCTTTCCTTAACAGTAATTTGCCTGAACTAGGGACGCGAACTCGACCTCGCTGATCTTGGTCTATTCTGCCGGACTCGAACTTAAGCTAAACAAAATAAAAATTCCCGAATCTTCATCTCGAAAAAAACTCTCCTGAACTCGACGAAAATTGCCTGAGCTCATCATGAACTGGATAATTGCAAGTTTGCAGTGAACTCCATCAAAAATATTTGCGAGCTCAGAGTCTTGGCCTGCGCTACGTAGTCAGTTCGAAGGAATAACTGGTAACTGTTTGAAAAACAGAACAGAGAAATACGCAACGTCAAAACGTGACATTGCTCGGTAAATAAAACTTCGAATGACTGGATGTCAACTAACTGCATCAAAGAAGCTACAACTGCCACAAATAAATTTTTTAAAGCCCACAAAAAGTTAAGCTGTTTGTAGTCCTCAGGGACTTTGAAAATCTGAAATTGTTCTCTTATCTTGCACTCGTAGAAGTATTGGAGTACCAATGCGTTAATGTGTACAACTATCTAGGGGGGTCTTGACCCCCTCAGTCACTCCGAATTCGCAAACGATCTTTACATTTTTGTATCTAGTCGCGTATTTATCCACCTATCACGAAAAAGCGATCAAAGCGCTATAACAAGCGCTTAGAGTTGCCCCCATCTGTCTACCACTCTTACATTGGGGAATGTCGCTAAATGCCTTTCCCAAAGGCAAAACAACTAAACTTGCCGGCTTGTTCTCCACACTGTCCCTTTAATGCTGAGTGTCAAGCAGGGAAGCTGTGAATACGGATTTTAAAGTGATTGATTTCACCCGACTCGGAATCAAACCTGAGCCTACAGCACCACCAGAAGCGGACGCCCTATCCACTCGGCCATCTGATGAATTGTGTCTATTTTCTCGCGTTAGCTTCTCCGCTATTTACGAGGGAATGCAATCCCACCACTTTCACTACGACGTTTGCACTTCTAGTTATCGATTAACCACCAACGTCTTTACACTCAACGCGTCAAACCTCGTAATTCTTCTGCAACTGAATATTAGCAGCAATAACCCAGGGTTAAATACCCACGAAAGCAATGACCCAGGGTTAAATACTCACCAAATCAATGACCCAAGGTTAAATGCCCACCAAATCAGGGATGGTAAAAAAATTTTTAGGTAGGGAACTAGGCATCGCAAAAACGTTAATTTGCAGATCTATGCGTCTCTAAACATCGAAGTGCAAATGTATTGAGCATTACCCAGGCCGCAATAAGACATGGGGCCCTGGGCCAAATGTTCGGGGCCCATGGTTTTGCAGACCTAATTTTGACGTCAGCAGTAGGGCTGTTTCAGAGGACACGATACACCAGGGGTTCGGGGGCTATAACCCCTCAATCTGGACCTGTGCGTAATTTCGGGGGGGAGCCAAATCGGACAAAGTGTCGCCAACGGCTCGCCACCGCTGCGATGCTTCCCCGGAGATGTGTCGCCTAGGCGCAATGTCGCGGAGATGGATCCCACCATTCGCTGCACGCTTCGGCGTAATACCACGAATATAACGAAGATTTGATTTTTTGAAGAAAACCTGATTGCACGGATTTTTCTACGGACATTTTGCTCAACTTTTGGCGTTTGGGACGGTAATGTCATAGTAGCATAGGCATGATTCAAATCAACAATTAATCTGCAGACGAGAGCTAAAACACCGACACAAAAACTTCCAACAAAAAAGTTTTTTTTTTTTTTGGACAAATGAAAACTGAAAAAAATCAAAGTCTGAACTGGTTCACTGTAAATTTCTACGATGCAAATTGTAAAGTTTTTAAAACAACCCAGGGAACAATCAAATCTTCATTACACTCGCCGTATTACCTCGAAGCGCGTAACAAGTGGCGGGATCCATCCCGGCGACTGAGCGCCTGGACAACACAGCTCTAAAGAAACATCGCAGCGGTGGCGGGTCGTTGGCTACACTGTGTCCAATTCCATGCGCCCGGGAATCGAACCCCAGACCTCCCACACCGATTGCGATATACTAAACAACTGAGCTAATCGACGGCATAAAAAGTAAATAATCTGGTCAAAAAAGGTTGACCTGCAGGTTATCTGTTTATTGACTACATGATGATCGGTTTTGATCCAGAGATTCCTACATACAAAGTGTGACATTCCTACTATATTGACAAGTTAATTTGTTGCCCATCACATCGACGCTGGTGACCTCGGCTCTAGAGCTCAAAACATTGCTACGGTTAGCACATTGTTCGGGAATAACAACGACAGGTTTAAGTTTTAACCGCCCTGAAATATCAAGACAGCTTAGGTCCTCACGATGAGTCATTGACAGAATATTTGTGATAACCAAGTCTTTTACCAACACAAAACATAAAAAATGATTTGATACAGATAAACACATAAGTTAATAAAGCGCAACACCACATCTGCATAAGGTTTGTATTTGTACACGAACTGAAAGAGAATCAAACCACAAAACTCTTCGAGGCACTTTACGTCCAAACCATGACAACAAGATGATATTTTTGTAAACATGTTTATTTTATCGTGTGGTTGTCGGTTATTTTTGTTCATCCACATCGGTGTTGAAATCACCCCATCGATGACACTTTCTCCCAAATCAACCGACATTCGGCAAACAAAATCTGCCACACTCATAGCTGCTCGCTTACAATCGAAGTTAGAAAACGTCCAAGATGGCAAACAAACGTAGGCTATTCGTAACTAGAAGCACTACTACTGTACGTGATCAACGATCAAACTAATCAACGGGGAAACCACTTTTATTCAATTTCGAAGCTTCTGTTTTTTACTTTTTTTTCACAAACAAACAAAACGAAATAATGCACAGATGCAGTGACAGACCATTTACTAACTTCAAAGTCAAACTCGTCAAACGTCAAGTTTTTTAAGTCAAGTCTATTTTTCAAGTCAAAACGTTTAAGTCCATTCGACGTAATATCAAACTAAACCTCTCCCTTCCCTTCAAACTTCCAGTCAGACCTCCCCAAATTCAGATAAGCAATATAAAGATTTTTATTCGCAATTCTGAAAACAAAGCTATCAATTTTTGAATTGATACCAGAGAGTACACGGCGTGGTTTCGAATCCACAATTACGAACTAATGATTGCTTCTAATTCGTGAATACAATCTTGCATTATATTGTAGCACATTGGAACGTTGTCAATACTGCAGGTTGTGATAATCGTTACTGCGCGGCCAGACATCAATATTTAATGATATTTTACACAAGATCAGCTCAAAATAAAGATTTTTTCTGAAAATAGCTGTTGGGCCTCAAATCTGCAACTACAAACTTCCAAGTTAAAATCGGTCGGCTAGCTCAGTTGTTGAGCACAGGCTATCGGTGTGGGAGGTTTGGGGTTCCATTCCCGAGCCAGTGAAATCGACACGGTATCGCCAACGGCTCGCCACCGCAGCAATGTTTTTTCGCAGCTGCGTTGTCCAGGCGCTAAACCGCGGAGATGGACCCTGCCACTGGTTTCACGTTTCTACGTAATATCGCGAGTATGATGAAGATTTGATTTTTTTTATCACTTTTTTAATCGGGTCAACATCAAAGTATTCAATTCTTAAAAGGTGCTGAAATGAGCGAAAAAATATTTGGAGTTTGTCAAACGCAAGTGTAACTCAACTGACAGAGATTATAGCGAGTATATTAGTAATCACTTTACAAAAACGTTTCGGTAAAACTTACAGCATTATCAGTGTATAACTACAGGGACATTAGACTAAAAGTTATATTGATGATGATATCGGTTTTTACTGGCTGTAATTTTATTATTAAAGTTAAATCCCAAAACCCATCTTCATTCAAGTTGTAGCTTTGATTACAGCAGCAATATGATTGCATTAAATGCTGCTACTGTAGGTTTGTACGACGAGTAACGTCTTAATATCACGTACAACGCAAGATATGAAGATATAGAGATTCTAGTTTTACCAAGAAAGAGCCAGACCGTAAATTAGCGTTTACTAAACCGTGACCTGAGTCATTGAATTCATCACTGTCCGCACAAAACCAGCAAATACCAGTCTAAATCGAATTTAATTGATACTTGGGAGTTTCACAAATCGCTAAAATGCAATTTCGACACCGCAGATCACAGAAATCACCTGTTACGCACACAAAGATTGCTGATTACCCAACAAAAAACTCGTTTACCGAATGTGATGGAAAGCCTTAACAGTAGAAGCGAATTTATCGGCGCGGAAGGTCATGGGTTCGATTTTCGGGCCAATCAAATCGGAAACTGTCGCCAACTGCTCGATGCCCCAGAGACGTTTCTTCGTAGCTATGTTGCCCAAATTCTGAGCTGCGGAGATGGATCCCGCCACTCGTTACACGTTCCGGCGTAATATCGCGAGTATATAATGATTTGATTTTCTTTGGAACACAAAACATTCAAGAATTAAAACTATTTCATTGTTTTACACTCAGATGGGCGTCGGGAAACCCCAGCAGCCGCCTTCGTAACGTGGTTCTTGATAACAACTACCAGCAACTTCGGCCACCGGTGATCTGCAGCAGGAATGCGACCTGATAACTCGGGGAATTCCCGCTCCAACGGCACATTTTTGTTTACCAAAATTGCGATTTTCCGGCTTCCAGCGGCTTCCATCGTTTTAATTCTTGAGAAAATTGTTTGAACAAATTTGAACACTTAGCTACCTTGGGCCAGTTTCTGTTATTTTGAAACGAAATGGCAAGTTTCAGTTTTCCAACAAAAAAAGCCACAAGACACACGCCATAAGCCTTCATCGCTTGGATTCTGCTGCAACAAAATCGTAAAATGGGGGAGACCTTTTCATGCCCCCTCCCAGAAAATTTCTGCTTTCGCCCCTGGGTATAAAGCAGCGGTGCCTTTTATTTCTGCACCGTCACCACGATGAAGAATGCGATAAGATGAAGAAAATATAAGAACGTACAAGAAAAGAGGCAACAAAACTATTAACGCTGCGGCATGCAGGGAGAAGAAGAGTCAACAAGAGTAAGCATAGTTGCAACTCGTTGTATATCTTAATCTTAAAATATGACATCGCAACAAAAAATTTGTAAAATTTTACAATTGCGCTGGAACTTACTACGCAATAGCTACGTCATTGTCACATGACCAACATGTCTGCGATGTTCAAGATTTTTTATTGCTTAAGATTGCGCAAACGTGACGTCATGACTAAACATCAATACCACCGCGTCATAAACTTAAAAATCGCTACGACATTACTGATGCAACAAGTTATTACATAACAATACCATTCACTAGCAGGAGTAGCAGCCATTAGTACAAACGTGATACTCTGCTGTAGAATATATACTAGACAGATTTACTACTTTCTAACAAGTTATTAAGTAAAATAAAGGTCAATGAGGTTATTTTGATCAGTCTCATTCAATTTTTCGAACATTCAATGCAAATTAATCAAAACATTCAGTCAAAACAATATAGAAAAAAAAAAAAAAAAAAAAAAAACGCTCCACCAATAGTAAAACTTAGCTTTTAAGCAATAAACAAAACAAGAATTTAATCTCAAAACTGAGCTCACTGCGCTACTTTTCCGAACTCTGATCAATAATTTCTACCTTGTTGAAAAAGATTCTCTTGAAAAATATGATTTTGAGAACTGTAACTGTTTCAAGAAGATCAAACTCAACCAGTTGGTAATGACAGAGTTTTAAAACTGTTCAAAAATTTTCGACCTAAATTGCTCTGCATGAGCTAACACAATGTCTAACTTTGACAGTTGTTTGCAAGCAGCCTTCTAATCAAGTCTCTTTCAAACTGAAGCTGCTGAATTAAATGCTCGAAGACTAAACAGTCAATAAAACCTGTACAATGAAAACCGGAAAGCCAATTCTCCATCAATGAAGTCACGATAACGTATTCGTGATATACCGAGTATTAATGGCAGATACAACACTCAACGTTTCAACTTAAAAAAAGGAACAGCTCTCAAAACCCTCATCTTCTCTAAACATTTCCTATATTTATCCCAAACAAGGAGTAAAAATAAAGCCACTGTAATTCATATTACAAAACGTATCGACAGCATAGATTCAAGTGTCATCATCAACAGAGTAAGCAAGCACAAAACTGAAAGATTGAAATTAAGATGCCAAGATTCCTTTCAATTTTGTACTGCCTTGCTTACACTGTTGACGACGACAGCTGAATCTATGTTGTAAAACGTCCAGTATTAAGAATTAACGTGACTTTATTTTTCAACCTTCAGCTATTTTCGTCCCACATTTATCGTATTACCGAAACAAGTTTGACAAAAAATCATAATTCGTTGACTATTGTTGCAGGTTAGCTAAAAAATTTAGTTTCACGCCGGGAACAATATTTGACGCACTTTTTTTGATTGCATTGTTGAAAACTCTTGGTTCAAGTCTGCAAGTTCGAGACCCGGGTCGGGTAGTTTATCGTTGTCCAAGGCAATTAACGCTTGTTTCGCTACGAGGCCAAGCTGTCAACTTGTGGTGACTGAAGCTGGGTGAAGATTTTCAAAAAAGGGGCTGTTTTCGCATTGATTATTTGCTTATTGAGGCAACATGGTAATTTAAATATCTCTAGTTGACTAATCCAGAAAGTGGCAGTTAATTAGCATTCAAATGTTTAACATTGCTCAATACAATTCCACTACAAGAAATCACAGCTGAATTTTCACACAATGACGTTGAGTTGCAATGTTTAACAATGTTCAATGCAATTCCACTACAAGAAATCACAGCTGAATTTTCACACAATGACGCTGAGTTACAATTAATCAAGAAAATTTTCTCAACAAATTTCTCGTTTTTACTACGCTTGTAGTTCATCACAACTCCGCTCATAACGCTGTCATCTCAAAAACGACTGTTCTTCTACAACAGAACTTTGTAAAAGATTTTGTGAATCGCAGAAACATACTGCTAGAAAAAGTTAGTCAGTAGTATATCACGGAACCTTGTAATGCCAAAAAAGTCGTAAAAGATGTTAAGTTACTGCTAAAACACCTGCACTACAATGAATTGGTGGAGAATCACCAACTGCTCTGAGCAGGTCGCTAATAGGTCATCCATAATTTCCCCCAAAAATGACCAAACATTATTAAAAAAAACAGTATTTTCAAAGAATACTAATCATTTCACAAGGAAATACCAGTATAACCTGCGAGCGCAAAACAACCACTGCTTTGTCAACCAAACGAGCGAGAAATTTTACAAGTAGAGCAATTTCACAAAGTCATCAAAAAGTGGGGCATATTTCAGTCACATAAAAACATTCGTGTTTTTTCTTAAATAAAGGCAAATTCAAAAAAGAAGGCATGGCACAACGCTCTTCCTAAATACGCTGCTGCATGAAACCAAACAACTACAGTAGCCTTGAAAAATTACTAAAATACTTAAAGTGCCGGTATAAGCTCACTGCTAATAACTTTGTATATCGGGATCCTTTGAGAGCTGAAAAGTTTACACAAAAGATCTGTAAAAAGAATAAAGTTAACAGGATTGTTGGCAAATCGAATATCTTCAAAATTTTTTAAGCAATGTTCTCAGAAAACTAAGCTATTGCAGTTGCAGTGCAAGACGCCGCCCTATTCCACGCCAAACGTGACGGCTTTGTGGCAATACGGTGGCATCAAATGACAAATATTGTTGCAAGGAACTTGTTATCAGCTACTAAATACCAGCAACTGATAGAAACTCTACAGTTAATTGAAAGCTTAAACCGGAAACGCGATCGTGACACTCCATGAGCATTGTGGTACTAAATGACACTTGCACATTGAATCATTAACACATGACGAGAAATTACTCTTTTTAACACACTCAAGTATCTTGAATATACGCTAAATTCCTGTTTATCATTCCTTAAACTACATACGCTTCAACCTCAACTCGTTCTAAAACACAACTGGAATGCGCAAGCACTGCTCAAAATGTGACATTAGTTCCTTCTTCTTGCAGATTTAAACATAATGCAGGAAATTCCTGGGGCTGTGACTAATAAAACGAGCAAAGCAGCAGAAGTCGGCGCCAAATTAATGCACAAATGATTTTACTCAATTCTACGAGCAGTTAACGTTGTGGTAGTCATTCAAATTCACAAACACCAGTTCGATCCAAGAAGAGAGCAAAGTATTGAAAAGTCACCAAACCATTTTCGTTTTGCTCAAGATCAAGTGATATCAAAACATAAAAATTATATTTAAGCTTTTTTAAGAAAACACTTAAATTGAAAATGTATAAATTATCCAGGACCTGGTTTACCACCTCACCTAGGAGCGTATCCAGGGAAAAATTCAGGGGGTAAAACTGGCTTTAAACTTGAGAGCCCCATTTTCATTGACCGTCAGCGATCGAGTCGATTGATCTCTACAAGTCTTCATCAGCCAAAAGGCGAGACGGCCGAGCTCACTGTGCCACTTAAAAGCGCATTCAAGTCTCATTGCATTGGAAAAAGTTTTGATGGTTAAACAACGCAAGCCCACAATTGATACGAACAGTTGATTTCGCCGCCTAAGCTCGGTGATGACAAGTTGCACGAAAGGGACAACTTGTAATTTTTTGTCACAGGCCTTTGCTTGCTGACAAAAAACGAATTCCAAAATCAAATCTTCATCATACTCGCGGTACTACGCCGAATCGCGTAACGAGTGGCGAGATCCATCTCCGCAGCTTAGCGCCTGGGTAACGCAGCTCCGAAGAAACGTCGCAGAGGTGTCGACACTGTGCCCGATTTGAGAGCCCGGAATCGAACCCCAGATTTCCCGTATCGATAGCGATCTGTCCAACTACTGTGCTAACCAGCCGAAACGAACTCCAATTATCATACGAAACAAGTCAAGAAATCTAGGGTTCGAATCTAACTGAAGTGTAAATTAACCAACCGCAAGAAACGTTGAATAACAAAGTCTGTTGGAAGTAATCATTTGTATATTGCATTTATTGATTTTAAGACTGTCTCACAACAACAACTGTTTATTTCGAGTTCTATCTGAGGGAAGTGAGAAAATTTGCGACAGCCAGCGATCTTGGAAACTTAGACGAAAATTAAAAAATTGACTCCAGGAATAATTTTGAGGAAACTTATTGTTTGATAAATAAAGCTGAGTTTATTCTCGAGTAGAAGATTTTATCGCAGAAGTTTAAACTGCATTGTGACAAAAGAACTTCCACAGACAGCACGCAACAATCAATAGAAAAATAAACACAGCTTGTAACACAAAAGGTGACGGCCAGCGCTGTTCATGAAGCCAGCTTATTTGACTTGTAAAAAATTCTCACAGTTTCAAGCTCTCCAAACAGCCCGGTGTCACGTCAGATGGCTTGCCGGCATCGACCTCAAGTTTGATAAAAAGTGCCCGACAGTCAAAAAAGACGTAGTAGTGGTTAAGACATCACTATCGGTACGGAAGGTTTTGGGTTCGATTCTCGGGTTTTTCAAATTGAACACAGTGTAGCCAATGGCTCGTCACCGCTGCGATGTTTCTGAGTTGCCCAGACGAATAAGCCACGGAGATGGGCCCGCCATTCGTTCCACGCTTCGACCTATTGTGTAATACCGCGAGTATAACGAAGATTTTCAAAATTTTGACCACAATCGTCGCTTGCGACGCGCTAAAACACAGAGCTTCCCACATATTTTAGAATTTTTTTTGGTTCAAAAATGCAACCCTAAAATAAATATCAAAAATTGCTTCCCATAAAATTTTCGCAAATGAATTATAGCTCTTAAATAACATTTGGCTGCCGCTATTGAATTTAAATCGAGAAACATTTGAGCACTGAATTTAATAGGAAACCAAGTAGATGTTAAATGTAGCGCACTGTCACTTAAAATTCTTCCAACTCTGACAAACAGATTATAATTGCGAGCGCTCAGCAGCAGTCAACGCGATTTCGGCTTGTAAAAGTCCGTTGTTCGATGCAGAGATTTAGCGGCAGTTTGCTGCGCAATACAAAAGCAATGAAATCTTTGTTTCTCTTCACATTGTGCAAGTCGCAACATTGTGAGGCGCAACTTCTCGAATTGGCGCTCTAGCGCTCAGAGTCAGTTTCGACAATGCTATTACGAGCAGTTTATTGAATTTACAGACGAATAGGCATCAAAACAAATGGACACATGGACAAATAGGCACTGCACAAATGGACTCTACATTAGATGTTCATTGCTAACCCCAGTCAACCGCTCCAGAAACAAAAACACTTATTGCATCGATACAAGGTAAGCTAAATTTCTCGTCTGGTTGATGATAATTCGCTGCATTTAAGTAAATAAATAAATAAATAAATGAGATAACTATTTTTAAATTATTGAACTGAAAATTAAACTGTAATTAAGGGAGACCGCAAGGTGAACTTGCGCTCTTCGAGTCAGCAGCCACCCGGTATATCTGTCAGATGCGATCCAGTCGTGAATCGAACCCGTCATGTAGGATTTGTAACCTGCGCGGTGCCACTTGGTAAAGATTTAGACTTGCATTGTCACAAAGAGCAAGAAGACGCACTAAAATTTGAAAAACTTGAAAAGAATTCAACCCAAAATATCAAAAATCACAGAAACTCGGCCCAATTCGGCAACATTTGCATTCACGCTCGTAATATTAAGTTCCTTTTTACCTAAATGATACAGTAGCTGCACAGAGTGTCAACACAAGCTGAAGGATTATACAATGGTTTCAATGGAGTGTCGAATTACCGAAAACAATCACTCAAAATAAACTGGTTAATCTTAACAAAAGACAACACATTATTCACAGTCACATTAAAACAACAATTTGTGTTTGTCAGCTAAGCAAGCAAAATCACTGGAAACTATGAAAAGCACTACCGAATTATCAAAAAAAAAATCAAATCTTCATTATATTCGCGGTATTACGACGAGGCGCGTAACGAATGCAGGGGTCCATCTCCCCCGCTTAGCGCCTGGACAACACACAAACGTTGCAGCGGCGGTGAGTCGTAGGCGACACTGTCTGATTTGACCATTATCGAATTCTACTGATATAATCCTCATTTTAAATTTTTAACAAAGATTTTTAAAATGTCAAAATCTACCGAGTTGTATCGCGCATAATTATGAAATATAAACGGATATTACGTAAATGCTGAGATTATTGTCAATGTAATAATTGTGAAACAATAATAATGCAAGGAGACAAAAATAGACTGCGATTATGACGAATTTGCGCGCAGTACTGCGCTTTTTACTTCAGTAACAGAGAAAGTAATCAACGTGAATGGAAAATACTTCCTAATCCTTCTGAGGTTTTTGCAAGCGTAAATTTGCCCGAATTTAAATATACAAAAGTTTTACCGAAAATTTTCAAGGATTTGAGAAAGGTTGATGATATTTTGCTAAATTTGAGTTTTCACTGTTTCATATTTTTATTTTACACCAAAACAATCAACACTAGGAATCAAATGTAACCCAAAATTATTATTTCAGTTGACTCTGTCAGGAAAAAAATCTACCCAGACACCGCAAACTACAAGCAAAAGTATAAAAAATTTGCGATTGTTGAAGCACAGGATCAAAGAAAAAATTAAATCTTCAATTACGTCGAAGCGTGTAACGAGTGGCGGAGTCCATTTCTGCGACTTTGCGCCTGGACAACACAGTTTCGAAGAAACGTAGCAGCGGTGGCGAGCCGTTGGCGACACTGGGTCTAATTTGACCGCACCGGGAATCAAACGCACGACCAACAGCGGTGTACTCAACAACTGAGCTAACCGTCCGGTTCTGAACCAGCGGATCATTAACTAAAGCACGCATTGCATTATATTTATGCTCAATGTTTACAAGCTTCTATTTTCTTAGTACAAGCTTAACTTACCTAGAAGCCTCCATTGCAGAGGCTTAGCCAGGGTCAGCCCACTATGGAACTGCCAGTCTTTTTTAGACAAAATCTAGTCTGAAGTGCGCTTAAAACATTCCTCCAATTCGCTTTTACAAACTTTTTGCTGTCAACGCCCTGACCCATAAGCCAATACATGCACAACGATATATGTCGTTGTGTTAAAGCATTTTTATCACGGCATAGGCGACACCAAATGCCACGCAGAGGTAGTGCCAGTGCAAAGTGGTGAAATTATGACTGCATTAAACCCAAAGCATTAAGCTTGAATCCACCGAAGTTGCAACCAATCAATAATTCCAAATCAACTTGCACTTATGGAAAAAAGCAGAAGCAACTTAACATCGAAATACAATAAATATGGGACGAAAATAGCATAAGGAGGAAGAATAACGCCACAGTAATTCCAAAACTAAACGTTTCGACAAGATAGATTCAGCTGTCATCGTCAGCAGTATAAGAAGTTCCTTTCAGTGTTGTACAGCCCTGCTAAGACTGCTGATGATGACAGCTGAATCTATGTTGTCGAAACATCCAGTTTTAAGAACTGATGCGATTTGATTTCTCCTCTGTAAATTATTTCAAAAATGATTTCCAACAATTGTAGAGCCACTCACTGGTTTATGCCTGCCCACTTTTCTCATTTTATTTTCTTGCACTTTCATCATCAATTTCGCTGTGTCACTCCGCTCGGCTTCGACTCGAACCGATTGTGACGTCATTAATCTTGCTTGGCACTCCTGAAAAAACTTGCTCTTAATTCTTCTTTTAAATAAGTGAAACTTTTATTTCAAGATGGCCACAGGTATCGTCCTAATTGAACCTTCGCCCTGCCCACATGTCCAGTGCAAGTGGACCATGCTGAAGAAAACCCGTGGGCTTTTGGTCCTGTTAAACTCGACAAGAAAACAGGGAACTGGTGAGTTCTGACGCAATGAATCCAAACCAAAAAGAAACAAGTGTTAGCAGGGATGGAACTTGAACTCGAATTTTAACTCAAAAAAAAAAAAATACAACAAACCCGATCTCGGAAAAATTTGGTTGTGTCTTGAACTCATCCTAACCTTGACAAAATTTACTTGAATTCAGCCTAAACCCGATAAACACCACTTAAACTCAGCATAAACCCGGTAAAAATCATGAACTCGAACTTGAACCCGCTTGCGAGTTTGAATCCCTGCTTGTTACAAGCGCAAGGTTTGGTAATCAAAAATGCTAAATGCGTCTACCATCACTTCGCTCAACAACAGCAGTGTGTCAAGCTGCACACTTCGCCTCCTGAGCGCACATTTCTAGACGCTACTATTGGTTCATTGCGTCACTGAAAGGGTCGAAGGCCCGAGTGCAGCATGTTGACTATCGCCATTAAATGTGATCAGGGCACGATGTAACTTGTTCTAGCCTGACCTTTAAGGGACGATACCACAATGGTTTTGGGTTCACTTTAAAGTGGCACAGCCCGCAGTGCCAGGGCAACACAACTCTGAAGAAATATCGCAGCGGTGACCAGCCGTTGGCGACACAGCGTCCAATTTTACCGACCCGGGAATAGATTTTTTCTTACATTTAGTTGAATATTTCTCCTCCTATCACAAAAAAGCGATCAAAGGCCTTTAACGATCGAGCTAGCTTAGGAGTTGCCAGCCATCTGTCTAGTGTCTACTACTCTAAGATGGGGAAATCCAGCTAAGCGCCTTCCCCAACTGCACAAGTAAACTTGCCGGCTTGTTCTCCACACTGTATCTTTAATGCTGAGAGTCAAGCAGGGAAGCTGTGAATCGGAATCAGAAGCAGTTTTATTTTTGACGCAAAAACACAATGCTGATAGAACAACAATTGTCCTGCGACAAAGGAAAGGCTGCGAAGGGACCAAATTAAGGTCATTGGTTTGATCCGACTCCTCGACGCCCGTGTTTTTGTTTCATAATAGCGTAATTGAAGTGAGTGTCTTGACGGCGTCTAACAAAAAGTTCTGTTCTGATCCGACTCGGAATCAAACCCGAGTGTACAGCTCCAGAAGCCCGACTTTACGCGTCGACAAATATAGATGCCAGAACTCACGTTTGATCTTTGTTTCATTTCTCCGACTCGCCGCTTCAAGCGATCCATGATGTGAATGTGGGGAGGATATTGAGCGCATTCACCGGACATATCAACATCAAAATTCGATTAAAATAATTTGAGTTACATTTCTGAAAAGAAGAAATCTTAGTAGGCAACGCAGTCAGTGAATAATTGAGCTATTCTCAAACATCGTTCAACAAAAAATTTAACACTGTAAAGGAGGTTGTAAGGTGAGGATGATCTCATACAGTGCGTTAATGCTACAGCCATGATTCCAACTTGTCACTTGGATCTGTCATGTGCACGTGATACCACCATTAACAAATCGGATGGCCGAATGGTAAGAGCGTTTACCTTCGGAGTTGTAGACTCGAGTTTGATTCCGAATCCGGTCAAATCAATGACTTTAAAATTGGTATTCACAGCTTCCCTGCTTGACGCTCAGCATAACAGAGACAGTGTGGAGAACAAGTCGGCAAGTTTGCTCGTTGTGCGGTTGGAAAAGAAAATTATCGGGATTCCCTCATCTAAGAGTGACAGACAGATGGCTGACAACTTCTAAGCGAGCTCGTCACAGCGCTTTGATTGCTTTCTCGTGATAGGAGAATAAATAAAAGTAAATTTTCATGGGAGGAAAAAATTACAAAAATATTGTTATCAAACTTGCATGCACAGCTCAATACGATGGGTACATTTGCTTGGCTTTCATTTCACATAGGCTACAATCAATATCAAATCGGAATCGTACAAATGTACAACCTCATTGCTTTGCGGACCCCAAAAGGGTCGCGGTCCCCAGGTTTAAATCTAGTGGGTTAGCAACTTAGCAAGTCCGTTTTGCTGCACAATTTATTACAAAGGATAGCAGAACATCTGGCGATGAATATAATAAATGTTTCAACATCGTAACTTTCGCACAAATACGTGGCAATATTAATAGAGCCAGACAAAAATATCTTCGCACAAGACAAAAACATAATATATCTTTCAACAAATAAAAAAAGTGAGAACTAGCGAACAACGTCAGCGAGGGCATGGCCAGCGCATAACTCAGGGGAGTTGAATTACCACAGGAGGGTCAGTCCCCCCCGTGGGTACAGTAGCGTGTCACGGGGGGCACTGTCCAACACCCTTTTGAGCCATTTAGTAGTAAAAGATCAAGTGTAGCTGAGCGACTGAAATATGCCAGACCCTTTTGATGGCTTTTGTAATTTCTTTCTCGCTGCACCTCTTCCTTTTTTTAACTTTCTCGCTGCACCGCAGGGCTTCGCCATAGGATTTAAATTTAACACAAAATGAAATGTAAAAATTACTAATAAAACACTTTAGGTGCATCGTAGGAAATTCCATTTTAAACCGCGAAATAATGGTCGAGATGAAGTATACTGGTCACTGTGACCCTTATTGACATAGTCATAATTTGGTGAGTCGTTTAAACGAATATAAGGAAATAATCCAGCACAGTTTCATCTTCTTAGCAAGCAGCGTATTTGAGTAGAAGGCTTAATCAATTGCTGCGCTTCTTAACAATAAGGAGACTTTTTCAACGACGCTCCAACGAGTAATGGCCTCGTTAACTAGCAAGTAGGGTCATTTAAATCAATTGTTTCTCGTCATTCAAATCAGTTTAGACTACGGTAAGTCTTCATCGCATTTTTTAAGCAAAGTGGACAACAAACTGGTTGATTTACCGCTTCATTTAGTTAAAAATTTGTACTTGGCATTGATGGGGCAAGCTAGTTCAAAATCTTAGCAAGTGGGAAGCTAGTTCAATGAAACAAGCCTATGCTCCGATCTTCAACTTTGCTCACCATCACAGCGCTGACACTACTGATCACTTTGATAAGAATTGTCATGGAACCTTGCAAGCTACTTTGTACTCAATTTATCATAACTTGCAGTTAAAACAAGGCTTCCTCTGGAAGAGTGCTCGATAACTGTCAATACTAGAGCTTGTATTATAAAATAAAAACACTACAGCCTGCTGTGCCATTGTCGTCTCTTTAGGTGCTTATCTTATTCGAACATTATGATTGTGTTAATGATTTCTTTTGCAATATAAAACTTGCCCTTTCTCTGTTATAATAATTAGGACTGAAAATGCCCTGAATTTTGAGGTCATTCCGCTCAATAAAGAATAAACAAAAAACTCGCGTTAACATTTGCCTTGATTACGTAACAATCACTTCTTGATGACTATGCCGACGCATTGTCAGCTAATAATTAGACGCGGACTGGTCACGGCTGATCTACTAGCTTTTTTCGCTTGTTGAGAAAAGCTTTCGCGTTTTCGCTGCTAACCTTTCCATTAGCAGCTCGTTTCTTTATTGTGCCTCATTTTTCCGGTCAAATACGATGTTTCTTTTTTTAACGTACCCGTGCTGTAGTAGTTGTCTGTGGTCGATCAGATTTTCGTGCACTAACGCTTTTATTTATCTTGTATTATCTTTTTACGGTTGACTGACGAGCTTCATTGCTGCGTGCGTTTCTTTCCCGCTGCCACACTATGACGTCATGAAATGCGTGTAAGCAGCGTACGTGACGTACGAGCTTTCTTTCTGGATAAACATTAGGGTGGAGTGAAAAAAACCAAAAAATTTTTTTTATTTTGTTTTCAAACGCAATAGTGGTAAAAATTTGTCTTGTTACAGTACTAATAAAAGTGTACAAAAATTTTTCAAATATTTCATATTCTTCAGGTGCCCCCGCGAAGTTGAAATTTAGCAATTTTTGCTAATTTTTGATGCAATTGCAAATATTGCTAACTGCATATTGTTAATATCACATCTGCTGTCAACAGCGTTAAAAAGTTTTTTTAACTATGCAAGAGTAGCATTAGGTAAATGTTGTATGGAGTTTTACATTTTTAAAGTGGCCCAAAGCCCCATAAAATGGTGCATTTTTTCCATTTTTGCACAGAATTGGACTTATGTAAGCCCTGTTACTTTATGCTGAGGTCCAGATGTAGCTCCGTCAATGTGAACGAATAAATGGCGCAGTAGCAATTCATTCGTGTGAAGTTGGCATGCAAGCCACTGCAATGGTCTGTTCAAACTCGTTTCCAACAAACGATTTACTCTCTTTTTCACTCCGGTATTTACAACTGTTCGCCGCATCAATCGCTTGAATTTGAACCATATCCACGTATTTGGTCTCCAAACACTTAAGTATTGCTCGAGCTATACTTTCAGTGGCGCCATTAGTTGGAGAAACGTGAGTGAAATAGGAGGACCCTGGCTCCAAAACGATGGAAACATGCTCCTCCGTAATAGTTTGTCGGTGAAACTTGCCATCATCCATTTTATTTTGTACTATGGTTCGGTCATTTCTTCCATCAAAATACAAGCCACAAAAAGTTGCGTTACTTTTTGTTGCCTGATCCCCGCGTTTTTCGTGCCGTTCTCTTCTTACTTTACTCCTATCAATCACTTTGGTTGTGTCACCTTTATGGACAATTTGCATGTCTTGCAACACAGCAGTTGCAAGAGTAGCTGATGCTCGATCGGAAACTCCATGCCTGTCACATGCGGCATCCAATGTTGGCAAGGCCACACGCATTTGCTTCTTCTTCTGTAGACTATTGCTTTCTCCTTGCCATTCACCATCACTAAAACATGTAGACTTATTGGAGCCCGTATTACAGTTATTGGTATCGATGCTCTCAGCATTTGCAGCTGCAATGGAAGGTTGCGAAGATGTATTACCACTAGAGCAAGAAGGTGAGGTATACCTTCGTTTGAAAGCCTCGTTACGCTGGAGCCGTTTTCGCAGTACAGCAGTTTCGACTGCATCAATTCTTCCTAAAATCATTTTGCGAACACCTCTCTGATCATGTAAAAACGCTATTTCTTTTGCTGGGATTTTTCTTGATTTTGAGCATTTGCAAAATTCTCCAGTGCATTTGCAGGTGCAAATGGCAAACAACTTCATGGCTTCTTGCTTAAATGCTAATAATTTGGCTTTGTAACTATCTTCTTCTTTGCGGGTTTGATACTGTTTCAGGAGATTTCTGTACTTTTGGTGGTACGTTTTTAGCATTGCCCTTACTCAATCGTGGGACACAACAGGTAGAGATGCTTTTTCCCATAAGGCTACGATTTCTACAGTCACTTTTGATGATATCTCCGAATGCGACGGGTCTTTTCCGTTTGATGCTTCTCTCAGTTGGAATTTCACTAAATTGTAATACTTAAGGGTGTCTTCGTTGGTAGGAAGCATATTTCCGGGTAATTTACAGGGAGGGCCAAAAGCAACACAGGATACTGAATTCCTTGTTTTCGTCATTTTTAGGATATTATTTCACTGCACTTAAAGGATCCTGGTCCTTGTAGTATCATTGTAATCGTGATTATTGACGCTATTGCTGATCTGCAAAAAACATTTGAAATTTGCTAAATGGAGCAACTATGACCTTTGGTAACTCACAGCTCACTAATAAACTACGGTACACACCAATATTCTTTGCTGCCTGCTTGACTGTAACTACTTAACGTGCACTAGATCTGGTGCTTGTTTTGCTTTTAGCGAAATCTTTGAAATGTTTTCAGTTTTATCCCACGAAACTCCCACTGGCAGGTCTTTATTACTACGCATTTATTACACTACAATGCCAGTTACATATTTAAGCGAATAACAAAATTAAAACCGACAGTTTTTCTCATTAACAAGCTCTAAAGCAAGCCAGCCATTATAAAACATAGCTCAACATGCTGATTTCGCAGCGAATTTTTCACACAGCGGGGGCACCTGAAGACGTTTGATAAATTTCTTCAAATTTTGCGTGGCAAGTATATTTACCCGTAAGCAAGTTTTCCGCGCTATTGTGAAAAAAACTTGAACAAAATTTTTTTTCGCTCCACCCTAATAAACATGCGTCATAGAGATATAGAAATCTATTTAAATAATTTCGCGACTGTTCACTGTTCAGCGCATGTGCACGAAAATCTGTGCAACCACGTTTCTTTGCCCTGTGATAATTGATTACTTGACGCTAGACGTCAATTGCGCTCACAGCTCAGATGGCCGAGTGGTAAGAGCGTTTGTCTGTGAAGCTATAGACTAAGGTTTGATTCCGAGTCGGTCGGATCAAATCAATGGCTTTAAAACTGCTATTCACAGCTTCCCTGCTTGACACTCAGCATGAAAGGGACAGTGTGGAGAACAAGTCGGCAAATTTACTTGCTGTGCTGCAGGGAAAGGCACTTGCCGGGATTCCCCATCTCGGTGTGGTAGGTCAATGACATCTATTTTTTTTTTTTTTAATATTTTTTTATTTCAAGCCACTTAATTGCAGCTTAGGATTTTCGAGGTAGTGAAGAAGACGCATCATGGAGATGACCTAGTTGAGCATCGAACCCGCGAAGCCTGCTTCGGAGCCCAATGCACTAACCACTCGGCCAACTCCATGTGCCCAATGACATCTATTTGTGTCATTGGGTAGACAGATGGCCGGCAACTCCATAAGCGAGCTGGTCACAGCGCTTTGATTGCTTTCTGGTGATAAGAGAATAAATATGCAACACAACCAAAGTAAACCAGCCCAAACATAAAATTTGTAGTTACACATTTGACAAACACATTTGACAACCTGCGGCGTAGCAAGAAATTTTAAAAAGGGAGGGCAGGTGCGGCGTCAAGGGGTAAGGGGGGCCAATCGACATGCTTGCCCCCCCCCAATCAACAAGCTTACTCTTTTGAAGACGGCGGCTTTTGTGTTTAATATCAAACTTTGCCCCCCCCCTAAGTCGACTGCTCTGCCGCCGGCTCTTGGGGGATGGAGGCATACACTCAAAAGCCACCAAAGGAATTTGGCATATTTCCGTGACTTAGCATCATTTGTTCTCTTTTTACTAAAAGGCGAAGTCAAAACGGAGGGAACCGTTTCACAATGGCCCTACAAAATAAGCTGCTGCAGACCCCCACTTTGAAGAACGTTTAAAGCATTCTTATAAAAACCCGTGATAGTTGCTGGTTTATTGCAATTTTCTCCCCTCGCAAGTTTCCGCTAACGCCGTCCTTGATGGTACAAAGCGTTTTTACATAGATTAAACACAATTCAAGAACCTAGTTATTCACAGTTCAGTGTCTTTTCATAAACGTAAAACAACAAATAAAAAACAAATCTCATCATACACGCGGTATTACGGCGAGCCGTGTAACGAGTGTCGGGGTGTAGGGCCTGGGCAACACAGCTCCCAAGAAAGTCGCAGCGGTGGCGACAAAGTGTCCGATTGGACCAGTCCGTAAGTCGAACCCCAAGCTTTAACACTACGCCAATCGGCCGCTCAGAAGAAATCTGTCTCTTTCCCTTTAAAAGATCGCCATACACCATGCGCTGAGTACAGGCCCGCCGAAAGAGAGGGGGCAGAAGGGGCCATTGTCCGGGGGCCCGGGGTTCAGAATTGTCAGGTTTAGAATGCAAAATTCATCAGCTCAAACTACGGCCTGCGGACGCAATGATGTTTTTTCTTGATTTCGGGCCGAAATTCGAACATCTGCGAACGCTATGACCTTTTTTTGCTCATCACATGATTTTGGGGCACCACTGACCAAAGGGTCCAAACAAAATTTTTGCCCCGGGGCCCGATATTTCTCTCGGCGCCCCTGGCTGCTGTGTAGCATTCAACAGAGTCAAGTAACCTGTTTCCACGTCCCAAAATGGTGGACTTTTGGCCGCGAGCTTTGTTCTAGTCAATCAATCAATCAAGCTTTTTATTCTTGAAAAAAAAAAAAGGAAGGTACCGTCGAACACATTTACGGAAAGAGAAACTCAAGAAAAGGAGGAAACGACGCAACGACAAAGCGTTAAAACATGCGATATGAAGATAGTAATACATACACAAAAAAAACAAGAACAACACGCATGGTCGAGACACCTAAAAAAAAAAAAAAAGAGGAAAAAGAGAATCACCTGCAGATTATAGGCCCGAACACACCAACTGAGGCTCCATGACCCTCGAGACGCTGCGCAGGTCCATCCCATTCCAACACCACATCAGCACAGATGCGATGTCGCAACCAGATAAAGCCGCACAACGCCACAAAGGCCCCAGCATCCTAGTCAGTGTGATCGCACCTTCACGAAAAAAGCAAAGCAAGCAAAGAATAAACAAACTAAACAACTTCCACCTTCAGCGTCAACAGTGAACGGGAGTATGTCGAAAAATATATAAAATAAAATAATAATGCAAACTTGCCCCTATACGCTGTAGACAGATATCGCCGAAAATAGAAACCTGACCAGATGCAAACAAAAATTGCATGAATTACTAGCGTTTGTAATAAGATTACACACGGTGCAAGTCTAATACCGATCAGGTGGCCGAGTGGTATAGAGCGTCTGCTTCTGGATCGATAGACTTGCGGTTCGATTTCGAGTCGGGTCAAACCAATGGCTTTAAAATTGGTATTCATTTCTTCCCTACTTGACGTTCAGCATTTAAGGGACAGTGTGGAGAAAGCCGGCAAGTTTACTTGTTGTGCCGTTGGGAAAGGCACTAAAGGAATTCCCCCATCTTGGTGTGGTAGACAGATGGCTGACAACTCCGAAGCGAGCTCGTACAGCGCATTGATCGCTTTCTCGTGATAGGAGAATAAATATGCCAATAATAAAAAAAAAAATAATAATAATACATTTGGCTGAGGCAGCAAGCGAACTGAAAGAGAGAAATTCGCATTGTTTTCCCCTGCTTACATCACAGAACGTAGGTTATTGGGGAATCTAATTTTAAAGAGCGCGGTCTGGTGGATTCAAGCTTTATAGAGGCTAATTTCAGCAACATCATGGGCTTTCTTGGTCGCAAGTAAAGAGCTGGTCTTAATAAGCAAGGGCTTTTGGAAAAAGTGGGCTAAAGAAGCCGAACTCGATCCGCGTTTGGAAAACCGACGTTTTGATTGGATGTGGAAATAGGCTAAAGAAAAGCCAGTTTTGCTTCCTAGAAAAACTGTTGTAAAATTGAGCGCATTACGCAGTTTTGCTGCATTACGATGAGCCAACTGTTCTGAATTACTACAAATTTTGCCAGGAAACATCACAGAGTGCTCGAGGTTTAAAGCTTTGCGGCAACTCCCTGGCTGTGATGCGATGGTAATTACGCCAGCACAACGAACAAAGCGCGGTGGTTCGATTCTTAAGTGATAAAAGGTATGCTAAGCAGCTCAAAATATGCTTGTTGTAACTCTGGATGAAATGTGTAAAATGTCTATACTTTTTGCTTTGAGCTGAGGCTGATTTCATATTTTAATCGCATATTGTAGACATACCTAGCCCATAAAAAGAGCGGGTTGAGCCAACACATCATCTAGCCAAGGATGCGACTTGCGAGCATAAAAAAAAATCAAATCTTCATTATACTCGCGGTATTACGCCGAAGCGTGTAACGAGTGGCGGTTCCATCTACGCGGCTTACCGCCTGGGCTACACAGCTGCTCCGAAGGAACGTTGCAGCGGTGGCAAGTCGTTGGCGACGCTATGCCGACTTTGCCGACCCGAGATTTGAACCCCAGACCTCCCGCACCGATAGCGCGTGCGCTAAGCAACTGAGCTAACGGCCGGTCACTCGCAGGCATTTTTAATCAAATTCAAGTTCAAGTTAATCAAACATTTACCAGCCAAGTTCTAGTTCCTCATTATTAATTATTTTACGAGTTCAATTTTAAGTTTGAATTCAGGAATTTTAACCAAGCTTGTGCTAAGTTTAACTAGGTTTTATCAAGTTTAAGCTAAGTTCAAGCAATTTTTGTCAAAGTTGGATAAGTTAAAACCCAATCAACTCGATTTTAGTCTCGAGTGTTGCGACCATGCCTTCTAATTCCCTCATCTTCAAGTTTCATTCTCGCAAGCATGTTACAAATGTTACAACGTTAATCGTTTGGTTGCTTCTACCCTTTTCTGTATCCGTTTGTAGCTGAATTCCTGTATTGCTGTGTTTTATTTATTTTGACGGTGCAGAAATAAAAGACACATCTAGCGCTGCTTCCAACCCTTTAGTGCTACTTAGTTGAAACTTATCCCAGAAATCTTCCGTCGCTTCAGACAATCACATTCAATCAATCATTGAACAAATATTTGGTTAGCAACTTTTCTGTCTGTGTACAAACGTAATATATCTGTCTTCCTCTAGGTTTACACTGTTTAAATAAGTTCTGACGGATGCCAGTGCATTTACAATCCGAGATGTCCACTTTTAAATGGACCAAAAAAGGCCATAGGCTTTCTGCATCAAAATCAGTACTCAAGTTGAGGGGGGATGCTGTACCTTAATAAAACATTTCAGCATAAACCATTCCTCTATGAATAATAATTCCTCCGTTACGTCTGCGTGGAAAGCTTGCATCATTCCCCTGTAACTGTTATGACGACTCGAGCACTAATTACAATTAATTTTTTGATGGCATCATTGAGATATAGGCAGCGAAAGCGAGGACGGCCAAAAACGACGTGGAGGAGGCAGGTGGAAGAGAATGTGAAAAAAGTCGGGTTGAAGATCGAGGAAGCTGCAGATCGAACGAGATGGAGGGAAGGAGTAGGAGCGATTGCGGAGATGAGATGTATCCGGCCACTTTCGGTGACGAGGAAAAAAACGGACGGAAACCGAGTGATGATGATGATCATTGAAAAATTGATTATGACGTCAAAAATTTAATTGTGATGCGAAAAGGCCTTGGTCTTTTAACCCACTTTCACTAAACATGCGGGCAGGATTAGTGGGATATCAGCTCATAGACGTTGAGGCCATTTATGCTTCAGCTTTTACCGGTGATTTTAATGTATTTACCTGCGTAAAAGCAGCAAGATGCTTTCTGTCACCGGTATTCCAGTTTACTGTAATTTTGATCACTTTAATAACACAAGTTTAATTTTTTATTGAAAACGTACAGCATTTGAAACAACTTGGAACAAAGACTGCCAAATACATGGACGTTAAGTAATCTCTCACGTAGCCATGAAAGTTTTCACAACAGGTATCCATTTGCCTTCTTTCTTCATTGCGTTTCGCCATAATCCGGTTACATCTTCAACCTTTCCGCCATTTTCAGCCAGCATCAGATAGTATGTACTTAGTCTGTGCAATCTGCCGTAAACCTTGGCACCTCTTCTGTACTTCTCTGCTTTTTCAGTCAGTTTTAGTTTGAGTTGAAGCCCAGCCAGAGCCGCAGTGATTGCAGAAAGCACACAACGAACTCCACGCAAAGTTGAAGCGTTGAAAAGATATTTTTGTATTTCACTGTCAGCGAACGAGTAGGAACCGTAAAAACCAGTCCTTGGCATGGAAAATTGTGAATCGGATTCCTGGAATAAATGACATAGTTACTGCAGACAAGCAAAACAAAAAGTCATTCGTCGTATCTGAATGCTTTACAAAATTGGACCCTTAATTTTTGGGCAAAATGGCTATGGTTACTTTTCCCTTTCAGCGCCAATGTTCTAGAAACATGGTTGATCCTCAACACCACAAACGCAGCAGAGATTCAAAACATTTGCTGTGACAAAATTTCCATGGCGTTCCCAAGTAAAAGGCAATTTTATAGAGCTATTCGATAATCTTTTAAAGATACGTAGCGAGATCACGTGGGTTCGGTGAAAAAAGCCATAAAAGTGACTCACAGAAATGTCGAAGCGTCTCTGAATACTACCTATACCGCCCCCTTGTGATAACAATAAATTTGCAATGGTTTGCTTTTTGCAATAAGTATCCCAGCTTGTGTTCATCATCGTAATTTAGAAAAATAGTTATTCAATTTTTGTAGTAATGAAACTTAGGAGAAAAAGCCTACCACCTAAGCCACGATCAGCACTGTTTCTCTAACAAATATGTTTCCGTGATACAACTATTACAAAGCGTAAGTCATATCAGGAATTCAATCGTAAATATGCTGCGTTTTCTAGCGAAGCTCAATCTGCGGCTCCTTGAGGCAAGTCATTATACTAGCGATATTATGCCAAAGCATGTAACGAGCGGCGGACCCAGGCAACACAGAAACATTGCAGCGGTGACCACACTGTGTCCGATCTGATCGGCCCGGGAATCGCACTCCAGACTTACGGCACGGGTAGCAATGTTTAACCACCCAACTAACTAATGACAAGAAAATTGCATTTTGTCAAAATTAACTTACCGATGAAGACGAAGCCACTCCACTGAAAACTTCGACTAGCTGATGGAATAACATTTGAACGATCTGCGTGACCAAGATCATGAAATTGATTCCGAAAGCCCACTTGGAGTAAGATGAGGCATAGCGTTGCCACTTTAACTGCTTGCGTTGAAACCGCTCATGCATGCCCCGCATGAGTCCTACGTGGTCGATCTGAAAATTGTTGCTTTGCACATTAAATACCGCCAGAAAAAGTAAAGTAGAACTCTTATCAGAGAAAATGCTGCATTTTCTTCACTATCTAAGCTAGCCCTCATCTCATGTCATTGTCCAGTTTAAAAGGACCAAAAACCGTTTCATTCCGAGTCGGGTCAAACCAATGACTTTAAAATTGGTATTCATAGCTTCCCTGCTTGTCGCTCAGCATTTAAGGGACAGTGTGGATAAGGCAAGTTTACTTGTTGTGCCGTAGGAAAAGGCACTTAGCGGGATTCCCCTATCTTGGTGTGGTAAACAGGTGGCCGGCAATTTCTAAGCGAGCTCGTTATAACGCTATGACTGCTTTCTCGCGATAGGAGGATGAATATGCGACTAATACAAATAATGCCAAATCGCATTACTGGGGCAGTACAAATTTGGGAGGTTTCTAGTAATCGCAAATTAAAATATTTTGGATCTGGTGCTTCTAGACCAGGGGCGGGGAATAGGCTAAGCATAGCGGGCCACGTCGATTAAATAATAGTTTCAGCGGGCAAAAATAGCGTACTCCTACACAATTTTGCGTCGATAATTTAATAACCATTTATGGTGAGTTATTTTCTTACCGTCAATTAGAAACTTTTGTGCGGTTTTTATGTCACACACATGGCATGTAGTTGAATGTGAAACAGTTTTTAAGAAAAATTAATGTCTTCGATTTTACCAGTGTGTTACTTCATGGTTGCACACTTAGCAAAGTTCTGACGCAAGCCACATTCAAAACTTAAGCGGGCCGCAAGTTCTCCGTCCCTATTCTAATCTAGACAACACTTAAGAGACGGTAGAGACCTCATCAATGTTGGAGATGTGAATTGCTTTTGAAAATAAATCCAGTTCTTGTTCAACGTCATCCTGCTCTTCTTTTGTTTCGTTATGATGAGGCGGAAGCGAAAATGATACTTTGGACTGCTTCTTAGCATCTCCGACTGGACTAGCTCTTGATTCAAATTTCTCTTCCTCATTGGTGATGGATGATGGGGGGGATGCCGCTGCGTTGCCGCCATATTCTTCATCACTGAACATGGAATCGGACAAGCCTACGCGAAATTAGCACATTCTAAAATTTTAAAGAAATTTTAGCACAAAATATGAGAGATTACCATGGGCGGATCCAGAAAATTTTGATGGGGGGTGCAGTTTTGAATTAGGTTGAATGTTAACTGAATGCAAAGATGTTAAACCCGAAAAATAGCGTAAATAAGCCTTTTTTAGAAAATGTGTCCCCGTAAGAGGAGTATATTCAATCCTTTTAGCACTAAATTTTCACATTTTTTAAGATCATTTTTTCTGGCCAAGTTAAATTTGAAACAAGTAGGGAAACAAAAATGATTTTAGTGGGGTCCGGGGGCATGCTCTCCCGGAAAGTTTTTGAAAATTTACATATTGTAATGGGCATTTCAGCGCTTTTCGCACAATTAGTAACGCAAATTTTGTTCTTTTGCCCCTAATTAGTCCTTCACCAAATATATTGCACTTTGTTCGCACATTTTCCATTTTTGCGTGGCTTAAGGTCTGTTTGCCGTAAATGCGATTTTAATCTGATTTGTTGTCGTACCAAATTTTATCCGTTTTTTGAAGAAAGAAGTTGGTGGAAAAATCTTCCACTCAACTCGAACCACTACAGTTTTGCTTTTTATCGTTATTTTGCAAAGCACCTTACGATTGTTTTCTAAAATGCCGTGCGAAGTGACGTAGTTTTACGTCATAACTTCTAACTGTTTCGTTGCCTACGTCACCTTACGTATGAAAAGTCGCATTGCATTCTGTGTAACCACACCTTAAGGCGTAAGAACTATTGTTGAATAGAAAAGGTTCAAAATTATAGAAAAATTTTGTTCATAAAAACGTTGTTGAAATTGGCTGATGGGGAGAAGCATCCCCCACATCCCCCCCCTGGATCCGCCACTGGAGATTACCGTACGCCCACCACTTTTTAGATACCGGTAGGCCTTAGAGAAGCGGTTCCCAATCTTTGCTTCTTCATTACCCACTTTTGATGTGACTCACCCTCAATTACCCACAACATGTTTTAAAATGAACTATACAGGGGCGTGCCCAGAAATTTGAAAGGGGGGGGGGCGCAATTTCCTGTTTCCGTTTCCAATGAAAATATTAGTGAAGACCAAAAAAAAGGTCTTCACGTCTTTCGACGTCCAATTTACCCCACAAAATCACGTGAAGACAAAAAAAAAAGGTTAACGTGTCCTCAGATGTCCTGTTTCCACTGTTTCGCTGACTGCAGATTTATATCACCTTATATTTTTAGCGGTAGGGGGGGGGGCGACTCCAGCGCCCCCCCTGGATACGCCCCTGTGTATTCGGCTGCAAAAACCAATGTTACTATGCAAAAAAAAGATCCATTACGTTGGGGAGCAAAACTTTGAGACATAACTCTAAAAACAGAGACATGACGGCGTTTCCCCACCTAAAAACTTTAAATTCCCACCAGTTGGGATCCAAAACCTTAAAGCAAACTGTTGACACATTTTTTTAATTCACTAGATTAGGGGTGGGCAATAATGTTCACACGAAGGGCCGCATTTGAAAAAATTTGAAAACCAAGAGCCGCGTGTTGTGCCATTGGGAAGGCACTCAGCAGGATTCCCTCATCTTGGAGAGGTAAACAAATGGCTGACAATTCCTAAGCGAGCTCGTATAGCGCATTGATCGCTTTCTCGTGATAGGAGAAATGCAAGAATAAATATGCAAGAAAATACAGAGTTGTAAAAATAATAAAAAATCGTCTTTGGCTTGATTCACATTAGGTGTTAAATTTCTGTAAGTGCCCGCGGGCCGCACAAAATGGTCTCGCGGGCCGCACTTTACCCACCCCTGCACTAGATGACAAAAAGCTTACTGGTAGTAAAAACGAAAAATTTTGGCCGCATAATCTTCAAAGAAGTGAATAAGCCATGATCTTGCAATATCAAAATTGAGAACTATTGTGAAGTGTGAACCACTAATGATCTGCGAACAAGGCAGCTTAAGAGTAGTGTAACCAAAGAATCTTATTTTGTCAATGGCACCGATAAATCATGAGATCGTGAACAGATTAAGGCTCCAGAATAATCAACCCACAAAAACAGGACCTCGCATAAATATATTTAGTCTATTGCTTAGTTTTGGCCTTATCCACATTATGAAACTCTCTGCGTACCCAGACCATAGGCTAAATTTTTAATACTAAAATATCTTTTGGGGCTAGTTTAAATTAAGCCCGCTCCAGAACAGTCGATTTAGGGGGCCAGGCGTTTATCAGGGGAGGTCAAAGTTTGAAATTAAGCTCAAAAGCCGCGGTCTTCATAAGAGAAAACTTGTCAATTGGGGGGGAAAGGCATGTCGATTGAGGGGGCCAAGCCCCTTCTTGGCGCCGGCCTCCTCTAATAGAATGTTCACTGCAAAGTGAGACCTCCCTGCTGACGTCAAGTTATAACAATGCGAGCGTCTGGCTTACGCGAGCAACTTCAACGCGATGATGTGTTAGCCTATGCACCAACTGGACGTCAGCGGGAAAGTCCAACTTTGAAGAAAACGTTCTGTAAGAGGCGGCTAATTCTTACGAGCCCCCAACTTTCTTGCGACTGGCACACTGTTCTAGGCCTAGAAAACACAGCCTTACCTCCTCTACGATGAGTTTCAGAATCCCTTCCTCTCATCCGACCACCAGACATTAAACTACGAGATTGTGAGCTACTGATATCACTCATGTTTGTAATTAATAACCGATAACTATCCCGCTAAAACCCCTCCAGACAACAGGCCATAACCTGCGGCACGTTCTTGTGAGTAGTTTTAGCTTTTGCAAGTCTCTAAGTAAATTACAGTAAAATTACTTTATGTTACTGTGATCAAATAATCATCATTTGTTCATCATTATGGCATTATTAACAAACGCAACTTACCGCACTAACTCATTCAAAGGTGGTAGTAGAATTTCACACAAATCCATAACTTCTAACCGCCTTTAAATGTAAAATTGTAACGTTTATGTTTCGTTTGGCTGCATACTTAACTCTTATACGAGAAAGCGATCAAGCGCTATAACATTGACGGTCATCTCTACCAATGCACCACTGAAACAATTCAAGCAACCCCGTTAAAACTTAAATGCCTTTTCCCAACGGCACAACAAGTAAACTAGCCGGCTTGTTCTTCACACTAACCCCTTCATGCTCTGCGCCACGCAAGAAAGCTGGGAATACCAAATTTACAGTCATTAATTCGTTCCTATACTCGGAGTAAAACCCCAACCTTAGTTCCAGTCTTGTCAAACGCTCTATCAGGGGTTTTTAACCGGGGGTAAATTTACCCCCTGGGGGAGATGGCCGCTCAGATAGCCGAGTGGTCAAAGCGTCCACCTCGCGAGCTGTAGGCTCGGGTTTGATTCCGAGTCCGGTCAAACCAGTGACTTTAAAAGTGCTATTCACAGCTTCCCTGCTTGACGCTCAGCATTTAAGGGACAGTGTGGAGAACAAGTTGGCAAACCAAGTCAATTTTATTTACCAAAAACGCAGCAAAAAGACGACGTTCAGGTAGGTTAAGTCAGGACTTCCCAAACTTTTTCGCTCGCGACCCTTTTTAATCTTTTGAAATTATTCGCGACCCTTCACGGTTAAAATGAGAAATATGCATTTGCAAAATATGCATTTGTGATAATTATTGGAAGACGAAAACTAAAAACAAGCTGCCGCTACTCAATTATTTATTTATTGACTTTTCATTTTTGTAGCATATTCATCCTCCTATTACCAGAAAGCGATCAATGCGCTTTACGAGTACGAGCTCACTTAGGAGTTGCCAGCCATCTGTCTATCACACGAAGATGAGGGAACCCCATCAAGTGCCTTTCCCAACGGCACAACAAGTAAACTCGCCCGCTTGCTCTCCACACTGTCGCTTTAATGCTGAGCGTCAAGCAGGGAAGCTGTGAATACCAATTTTAAAGTCATTGGTTTGACCCCACTCGGAATAAAACCCAAGGCTGCAGTTACCGTGGCGTACGCTCTTACCTCTCGGCCACCTGAGCTGTTGATGTCTGCAATGCCTACTAGTTTACACTTAAGTAGCTTGTTAAAACCAAACACAAAAAAGCAAACACATTTATGTAATGTGATGGGTGCGATTGCTTTCGCCTACAAACCAAATCCCGCTGCGGCTCAATATTTGCTAATGCCGGTCTCGAGATGGTTTGAATGTTGCTTATGCCGGAACGATGTTTTGCCGTCAACGTTAAACATGCAGACTCGCTCAGATACGTCGAGACAATCGGCCGGAGTGTGGTTGCTGCCGAGTCCGATAATGGTGGATATTCGGCTTTAATGCTAACCATTGATTAACCAGCTATCCATTGCTTAAAATAGTTTTTAATTACCGGCGCTAGCCTCTCGCCAGCAGTGTTCTACATGGCGTCGCAAACCGAAGCGATGAAACAAAAAGATGCGTTCAGCCGCGTCACGTGATACCGATGTGACGAAGCAAAACAATTTATACATAAAACTACAGCACTCATCTGCTGCCTCACTATTTCGTACTAGCCTAGAGATAGGCCAGAATCTACATTCTACAGCTAAGTTAAGAATGATGTTTGCGCAATTACACCAGTTTAAAAACCTCAACAGCATACTATACATAATACGCAATACTTTGCGTCAAATTTGTATACTTCCTGCGACCCCTGAAGTTTGTTACGCGACCCCTCGCGGGGTCGCGACCCCTAGTTTGGGAAGCCCTGGGTTAAGTGATAGCGAAAGACACAGAAGTTATCAAAGAACGTGTTCGGAAGGAAACTTAAGAGCAAAAAATACTATTGTAGGCTAGTAAAGATTTGAATTTTGATACGGTTACATTCAAACAAAATTATTGCTGTAAAATAAATAAAATGTACCACCAGGTTTACTTGTTGTGCCGTTGGGAAAGGCACTTAGCGGGACTCCCCCATCTTGGTGTGGGAGACAGATGGCTGGCAATTTTTAAGCGAGCTCATACAGCGCATTGATCGTTTTCTCGTGATAGGAGGATAACATGCAAACAAACAAACTTTAAAATTGCTATTCACTGCTTTCCTGTTTGACGCTCAGCCTTTTTTTGGAACAGTGTGGATAACAAGCAGGCAAGTTTACTTGTGCCTCTGGGAAAGACACTTACCGTAGCGGATATTTTCCATGAAGTGCTGGTAGACAGATGACATGCAACTCCTAAGCGAGCTGGTTACAGCGCTTTGATTGGTTTCTTGCGATGGAGGATTAATAATATGCAACTGATACTTTCACTGTGATTATTTGATTGCAATAATTATGACAAAAAAAAGGCCGCAAAACTGCAACAGCGATAATATCGGTATTCAATCCTGGCTAATAATAACTTCGCGAATTGTAGCGATTTAAATTGTGAAACTTTGTGATTTGCACAAAAGAATTGGCAGCCAGAATTTAGGGGTTGTTTGCACCAACGGTAGTTAATCGAACTAAGTAGTGATAATTGATAGGCGTTATTTAACTTCATGAAAAGATGGGCGAGCCCAATCTGCAGATTGACTGAAGTACCTTGCACTAAGGCAGCTTACTCGAACTCGCTGCGCTTGTTTTTTCTGCCGAACTCCAAGAACAAAAAAACCTGAAGTCGAGTTTGAAAAAAGTTGATAGAGTTGTGAACTTACCTTAAACTTGACAAAAATTGTCTGATCTTAGCTTAAACCCGATAAAAACCTCTTGAACTTGGCACAAATTCGCTAAAAACGACTGAACTTGAAATCGACTCGCAATTTTTTAGTGATATCGAACTCGATTGAAAATGTTGCAAATTTGCAGCCCCGCCTTAAAGTTGGTGTTGCAAAATTTTGAGAGAATCTAAATCATTCGTGGATGTACCGTACCAAGTCAGCGCATATGGTACCAACGCACAAAACAGAATGTCATGGGGCGATTGTAAGGGAAGAAGGTCAATTTTGGCATGCAATTACATTTACAAAGCTCCCTCAAAATTTGCGAGCTAAAAAACAAAATTTTAAAGCATAAAAAATATTGGAAACATTACACGCAATTAAACTAGTGCCTATTGAAGGATAAAAAACACCACAGTAAATCTTAAAACTGGACGTTTTCGACAACACAGACCAGCAGTACCGATCAGATGGCCGAGTGGTATGGAGCGTCTGCTTCTGGATTGGTAGCTTTGGGGTTCGATTTCGAGTCGGGTCACACCAATGACTTAAAAATTGGTATTCACAGCTTCCCTGCTTGACGTTCAGCATTTAAGGGACAGTGTGGAGAACAAGCCGGCAAGTTTACCGGTTGTGCCGTTGGAAAAGGCACTTAACGGAATTCCCCCATCTCAGTGTGGTAGATAGATGGCCGACAACTCCTAAGCGAGCTCGTACAGCGCTTCATCACTTTCTCGTGATAGGAGGATAAATATGCCAATAATAATGATGATAAAATAATAGCAGCTGTAATCATGAGCAGGCAGTAGACCTTCTATCAGTCTTGTGCTGCCGAGCTTCCACTGCTGATGATAACCGCTGAATCTACCCTATGTTGTGGAAACGTCAAGTTTTTAGAACTATTTTGGCTTTATTTTTCTTCTTGAAGCTCTTTTAGTCACATATTTATCGTATTCCGAAACTCATTACAGTTTAGCTCCCCTTCCAGTGACAATTTTTTATTTATTTTTAACATTCTCCGCTCCTCCAAGCTCCAGCCGCAGTTTACAAAGTGCGTTAAAAATCTTCTTACTAAACTAAGGTAAGTGCTTTACAATTAACAAGTAAACAAGAACAAAGGTCCTAGGCTAGAGTACTTTGTTACACGCCCACGCAGTCATTATTGAGCACGATCGCGGTTCGAACTGGCGTTGTTCTTTCGGCTTGATAAATTTCGTTCTTCGTGCTTTGAATGGGGTTTTGAGTTTTTCTTTTTTAGTTTTGAAAAATGAGAAGCCTTCGATTTTTTACTCTTAGATTTGCGGATTGATTGAAAAGATTTTGATGCAGAGAAATCCGATACTGCGCACACCCGAGCGAAGCAGGTGTTTACAAAGTTGACAGCTAGAGTTTGGTATTGACTGTTTTGATCGTCTCCAACCAAGGAAAAACGCTTTTCATCTAAACAATAAAGTCTTCATTATAATGGTGGTACTACGCCAAAGCGTGTAATGAGTGGCGACCGTCCATCTCCATGGTTAGCATCCGGACAACACAGTTTCGACGAAACGTCGCAGCGATGGCGACACTGTGTCTGATTTGACCGGCCCGGGAATCGAAGCCCAGACCTCACGCACCAATAGCGACGCGCTAAACAACTAAGCCAACCGGTCGGTGCTTATCATCTATCGTTTTTGAAATACTCCGGTTAACTAACTCACTTTTTAAAATATTTTGACGATAAATTGACGACTGAGGATTATTTTTTACGGAGCACCCGCTTGGAATCAAAGATTTGAGTACTGCAGACGATGATGTCTCTGTTGAATTCTCAGAACTTCCAGATGACTGGCTTGTCAGTAGGATTTCCGATGAAATCATTTTGATTGGCTGAGCAGCATTAGGCGATTCGACTGTGATTGGCTGCTCAGTGGTGGGTGGATACATGACTGGGATGTCGTGTTCAATCAGCAGTTTCCGTTTCAATTTATTTTTCAATTGATCTAACTGACTTATCTGGTCTGTAAGATTTTTATGGAGGCCGGTAGGATAAAATTGAAGATGAGTTTCCCGAGGTGAATCGGGTCTTTGCTCGTTTAAAAAGCTCATTGCAACAGACTCGGTGCAATTGGAAACCCCAGGGTAGTAGACACTACCTAGATGACTGACTACAGGGGTTAATAATGGCACAGAGTGAAGCACACTTCGGTATGAAGACCACGGGTACACGGTTGGGTTGATTTTCATAAGTTGCATAGGGTCAGTTGGGGTAACACCGATTTTAATTTCACCCCGGCAGCGTCCAAATATGTCCAGGACATTATACCATCCAGTGACCGCGTGAAAACCATTGAGCAGCACAGACAGATCAACAGTGGCAAAACCTATCACATGATCATTGGGCGCTACAGACTTCGGACCAAGATTATGTTTTTGCCAGATTCGAAAAACAATTTTTCCGGCTTTTTGATCAAATATTCCACGATCTAGCCTCACTTCTTTGGCGTCGTTCCACACAGGGCTCGGGGACGCGTCAACATGTTTTGTTTGTTCTTCTTTGACGTTGCCTTTCACTGGAAATGTTACGTAAAAGCTAACATCAAAATCTTGCAGAGCATTTATGACAGGAGGATGATGAGGGAGATACATTGCTCTTTCCACTGCGACAACAGCCGAGAAATACTCGGAAGATTCGCGGGTTTTCACTTTATTTTCTTTCTTCTCATCCTGATCAACTGCATCCGATATTTCGTCGCAGTCCGATTCAGTGTTTTCGTAAGACTTGACGTCATTTCCGGGCGCCAGACAGAGGCAAATTTGAATTGATACGTCCTCAATGTCATCACTTCCGGGTTTAAACAAAGGGTAGATATCACAAATATGCTGAGGGGCACGCAACCCCCCAATCAAAAGAAGGCTCAGCTCGATAAATGCTGACCCTACAAGTACGTCGAGATCTAGAGATTGCTTTCTTACGTTTTTATCCGTTGTGAGCCATAGCTGAATTTCAAACTTTGATTCTCGCAAATACCAAAACAAACAAGATCCAGGTTCACAGACGTAAGCTCGCTGATGGGCCAGTTTAATATTGATGACGTCATCGTTCTTCTTTTTTGACTTTGCAAACGCATGACGTAGACTTGACGTCACTGAATCTTGATCATGGAATTTATAGCGAAGATAAACGCTGTGACCTTTGACCCCGTCCTTTCCAGGAACAGAAGCAAGAATTTTTTTCGATAACCAAGCATTGGTGACGTTTAGACGAAAAGTAGCATAATTCTCGTCGGTATCAAAACTTTCGATAGGTTTTAACGAGTTTTCGGATGAAATGTGAAAAAAATGACGTAGATCGGATCCAGGAGGAGGAATCCAACCGGATTCCGCCGATCCTTTCAGGATAGATTGCAGAGCGTCGTCCGAGGTGAAGGAGATGGCAATCTGTACAAAGCCCACTTTTTTCAAGGCATGTGATTGCTGACAAGAGTTCATCAATGGGAGCCAGCTCTTGTAACCTAAAGCAAAAGAAACAATCTTAAATTTCGATTTACTGTCATCGAAGCTTCAAGAATTAATATGGATTTAAGGCATTTGCAACGTTTATCGGTCGGTTTGCGCACTGGGTTCGTTGAACCCAGACCTACCGCACATGTTATTATCAGTGTGGGAGATCTGAGTTCGATTCCCGAGCAGGTCAAATCGGCACAGTGTCGTCAACGGCTCTCCACCGCTGCAATGTTTCTTCGGAACTGTGTTGCCCATGCGCTTAGCCGCGGAGACGATCCTCGCCACTCGTTACACACTTCGGTGTAATAGCATAAGTATAATGAAGATTGAATCAGCAATTTGTTGACGAGCACTGTCGCAAGCGCAACCGATGTTTGCAACAGTGTCAGCGACTGCATTACGCTAATTTGCACCAGAAAATTAGAAATGAACAAAATGATTTTCAAATACATTGATCATATCTGTGGCAGACGGTGCAACTGGAAGTCAACTAGCAATTTAGTATTAAATATCGCATCAAACACAGCTACAAATACTTGAGCGGATGTTTCAGCTTACTTCTGGTTCCACTGTCAACGCCATAAGCCTATAAACGTGAGTCACAGCGTTGACAATGGCACCAGATGTGAGCCAAAACGTCCGCTCAAGTATTTCTATCTGCGTTCTTGGATACGATATTTGTAGTTATATTGATAGTATGTTTAGCGCTAACGCCATCATCATAATAGTCGAGACGAGCCATTCACTCATTATGACGTATGGCCCGTTAGCTCAGTTAAGCGCATCGCCATCAGTGCGAGAGGTCCAGAATTCGATTCCCACGTCGGTCAAATCGGACGCAGTGCTGCCAACGGCTCGTCACGGGTGCCATGATTCTTCGAAGCTGTGATGCCCAGGCGATAAACCCATCACTCGTTACACGCTTCGGCGTAATATCGCGAGTGTCATGAATTTTTTTTTGGATGTTTTTATGACATATTTATGATTAAATAATAACCATTTACGACAAACCTTTAACTTTGAAGAGTATGTAGCGCGTTGGAACTTTTGCTTCTCCGAGCAAAACATCATTATCCGCTGCTTTGCTGCTTGTGGAAGAGCACCTGATCAACAACAAGGTAGCTTCATGCTCGCGTTGAATCGAGTTACAACGAGAAGTACAGCATTAGGTGGTTAGGAAATAACTTTTGTTATATTATCATCCTTCTCTCACGCGAAAGCGATCAAAACGCCATAACGAGCTTGCTTTGCAGTTGCCGGCCATCTATCTACCACTCTTAGATGGGGGAATCCCTCTAACAGTGTGTTCTCAATCGCTGGTCCACGAACCGGCAGCGGTCCGTTGTCGTCTCCTTTTCAGCAGGTCTGCCCAATTAAATTGCAATAATTCGAAATTGTGCTTTTATTATAACCCACTTGGCTAGGCGCGCACAATTCTTTTTCCGTCAGCCAACATACTATTTCATGCAGTATGCGCTGCCGATTCATTTAGCTTTGCTTTTCTTGTAAAAACAACGTTGGAGGTGAGATGAAGCTTGCGCACAACCACTCATTTACGACAAGTTGTGGTAGTAGTATATGAAATGTAACAACATTACCTGAAATTCAACAGTTTGATTACCGGAATTTGATAATAAAACGGAAGCAAACGGACGGCCAAATAGGCCTATATTTCTTTTCTTACAAAAACACCATTAATGAATATCAAGTTGGTGGTCTTAGCATTTGGTTTTAACCTGACGTTTTTGGTTGGTTTTAAAGTCCAGCGGTTCAAAAAATTTATTTCGAAATTTTGCCAGTCCGCAACCTAAAACGAATGAGAATTACTGCGCTAAGTGTCTTTCCTTACGACACAACTAGTAAACTTGCCGGCTTGTTCTCCACATTGTCCCTTTAATGCTGAACGTCAAGCAGGGAAGCTGTGAATAACAACCTTTAAAGTATTATAAGTGCAGCCTATGCAATGTTGGAACATACGTAAAAAACAGCTCACTTTTGCCAGATCTTTATTTCGATATTTCCCGATTGAAGCAGAGCAGCTAGAGTTTGTGAACTCTCATCACAACGAACAACGGAGAGATGCAGATCAACACAGTAATTATATGCTGGCGTGTACGAATCCTCGACAACGCGAGTGTAGTAAGTTTGCTGCGAGATGAAACGCATTTTTTCCCAAGCCACAAAAAAGCAGCTTAGGTTTTTATGTCAGTGAATACATGCATCATGGAAGATGGCATAGTTGAGCACCAACCTGTGAAACCAGCTCCGTAGCTCAATGCCCTAACCTCTTGGGCAAAAAAAATTGATAATACAGTTGACGCAGAAGATACTGCTATCGGTGCGGGAGGTGTGAGGCTCAATTCCTGGGCCGGTTAAATCGGAGACAGTGTCGCCAAATGCTCGCCACCGATGCGATATTTCTTCGAAGCTGTGTTGCTCAGATGCTAAGCAGCGGAGATGGACTTCGCCACTCGATACTCGCTTCGCTGCAATACCGCGAGTATAATGAAGATTTGATTTAATCACAATAGGTGAATAGGCTACATGGAGTTAAGCAAATTGATGTCGGGTTTCAGTTTGTGACAAGAGAAATGTTTGTGAGTTTGCTCAAGTTATGATTATTGGCTCGCCTCCAGTGAGACAGAGCTGTACTGCCAGGCACCGCAGATGCTCCATTAAAAAGGCACGCAGACTAGGCTCATCAGAATAACGTAAAAATATGAAAAAGATCAAGTTCTGCCATTTTGAACTTACTGGGTTGGGAAGGAAAAGTGTTCTGATGACGGCGTACGTGGTGATTCCCCCCATTCCAGCACTGCCAGTCAATAACCTGACCCCTGCTTTCAACCCACAAGCTTGCAGGAGCGTGAAACGCATTTGTGCAACGTTGCAGGGCTTCTCTGGAGCTGCTTGGAGGGAAGCTTGCGGTGCAGGAGCTAAATAAATACAATCCACGAATAATAATTCTAAGCAAATATTGTTTGATGAACTTTGCTTTAAAATTTAACGAATAAACTATATTTTTTGTATTTAGTAGCATATTTATTCTCTCATGAAGAGAAAGCGATCAAAGCGCTATAACGAGCTCGCTTAGCAGTTGCCGGCCATCTGTCTACCGTATCAACATGGCGAATTGCCGATAAGTGCCTTTCCTAACGGCACAACAAGTAAATTTGCCGACTAGCTCTCCACACTGTCCCTTTAATGCTGAGCGTCAAGCCGGGAAATTGTGAATAGCTTTTTAGAGTCATTGGTTTGACCCAACTTGGAATCAAACCCGAGCCTACAGCTCCAGAGGCAGACGCTCTATTCACTCGGCCATCTGAGCCGTTTAAACTATTCAACCACTCAATAGTAAACTTATATCAATACAATTACACGCGCAAGCCAATTAACATTAACTCGAGTGCTTTGTATTTTTCCTTAATTTTGGGCTTGTTATCTTGAGGTAAGTACTGTAGAAATTGAACGTTGGACGTGAAACGTTCATCATATTTTTGACAATACATGTTTTGTCGTTTAGAGAATATTTAACCGAAGTACGGACTTACCCGGATTCACGTATTTGATTGTCAGCGAGAGATCTCCTGCAAGTTTGTTGCAAGGTTTGACGAACTTCATTGGAACTTGAAATTTTTCTTTCTTTCCTTTTCCTTTCGTAGACGACAATAAATCATAGAGTTTGTTCATCGGAAAACGACCCTGGAACCATAAGTTGACGAGTAATTCAAAAACATCATATCTTCACTATAGTCGCGGTATTGCGCCCAAGCGTGCAACCGGATCGATCTCCGCGGATTACAGGCTGGGCAACACAGCTCCGAAGAAACATAGCAACGGTGAAGACACTGTGCTCGACTTGACCGGCCCACAAATCGAACCCAAGACCTAGCGCGCCGACAGCAAAGTCTTTAACCACTAACGCCATTCAACGGAGAAATTACGGGCGACTAACCCATCAAAATCACTTACAGTCGGTACACCAGCCTTCATAATAACTATCGATAAGAACTTGACTTATGTGGTACACGTAATAGCTCGTTTGCGGCTAAGTGAGTAATTGGCGTCTGATGAAGAATGTCATTTAAGAATTAAGCAAAGCGTGAAATTTTTTGGCTGTGCGCAGGTGAACAGAGCACCTAGTCTTGCGCCGTGCAAAGCTCAAATTTAAGTTTTGCGCCTCGCTCAGCTTTGTGTAGACCAGACTAAATTCCTTCTTGCAGTATTAAGCACTTGGTTTGTGGTACAAGTGCCACTTTCCCTCACAGAAAAAACAACAAAACGCTCACGAAAATTCATAAAGATCATGTTGCTCTTCAAATGCAACAGATGAGCCAATTTAAAAGCTCACTGCCGACTATCAGTTCCAACTTCCACGCCCGTTTTAACCTGTTTCGTTGGGTTCATAATCACGGTCCCCATGGCCAATTTTCGAGAGCATTAGGCCCGTGGTTCTTACTGGGTCATTATTTTTGTGGGCTGATTTTTCGATTTTCACGGCCCACGAAAACAAGTGGCTCTTAAAAACTCACGAAATTAAAACTATCTTGGTGCAGTATTATGATCTCATCGACGTAACTAAGCGAGAATCATCATGACGTTTTCCGCGTGTCTTGATATCTTGAATCAAAGCAAGAATAATTTTGGACATGTGGACACGGGCTAGAAAGCCCACGAAGACATAGTGGGCCTAGAATTAAAAACCGCGAGGTTAATGCTCACGAAAGTTGGACACTGGACAGGGTAAAAACCATTACATCGATAAATATACAACATTCCAACAACTTCACCAACCTTGGCGAGCAATTTATCTTGATCTTTCCGACAACATTGTGACGTGTACACCTGCATGACCATTTCTTTTTCACAGTTTTCAAGATTCAATCGCAGATATCTTTCTAACGATTCATCAGGGGGCAGAAAAAACTTGTGCACCCTCTTGTGGTTCAACCGGAGATTTCGGACGCAGGGAGCGCTTGAAGTTTTGTGAAATTGCATTGAAATTGAACCTGAAACAAAAAAAACTTCATTAATTATTCTCGCGATGTTACGCCAAAGCGTGTAACGAGCGGAGGGGATCATCTCAAAGAAACATCGCAGCGGTGGCGAGCCGTTGGCGACCCTAAATCTGATTTGATCGGCTCGGGAATCAAACTCCATACCAACGAGTCACCATATCTCCGGCGTTAATAGCGATATTCGAAACGCTTATCATAACCCAAACCTCCAGCGAAACAGCGGTGTCTGACTACTCTGTTGACATAAATTAGCTGGCAATAACGTGTGCTCACGTGTCGTGACGTCACAATGCTGCTTCTGAGTAGGGAACGAATATTGGACGAAACAGCGAGACTTGCCGCTAACCTGGAACGATACAATGTTGTAGAACATGATGCAACTGTAGTTGAAACTGAACACTAACGCTGCATTTATAAACATCAACATGGTGGTGCCATACCATCCGACCTCATCACCTGAGGCAATGCAACGGTCTCGAAACCATATGCAGCGATTTCACCTGGTCCACACGCCACTTTAAGTGGGTCTAAAGACCGAGGGCTTTCTGCGTCATAATCAAATTTTTGATGCCACAATTGAAAAATATGATTGTGGCATCAAAAATTTTAATTGTGATGCAAAACCCGAGGGCTTTATTCAGCTCACTTGAATTGGACACGTGGACAAGGTAAATATGGTGTTCGAGGAAGTTGATGACAGCTGTAGCACATACAGAATAGCACTGATCCACCAACAATACACAGGTCGTCCATGACTGATGGCACTGTTATTCATACATCACAACACGATCAATGCTGGACTGTTCCAACATAAACCGAAAATCACGGGCAGCAGGGGTGTGGATAGAGAAAACTTAGGGGTGGAAATTAAGACAGGTCAAAAACTTCATGAATATGAAACGGTTGTGTCAGGACCAGGGATTTGAACTCAAACTTGCCGAACTGGGACATTTTGCCGAACTTGAACTTGAAACACAAAAATCACTGAACTTGAAGTTGCTCTCGAAGGAAGTTGATTGGGTTTTGAATTTATCCTAAACTTGACAAACGTTGCTTGAGCTTGTCATAAACTCGATAAAAATTATTGAACTCGCAAAACCAGAACTGAAGAACTCGAACTTGACTCGCGAAGTTTTAATATACTCGAACTCGATAAAAATGCTTTCGAGCCAGCAGACCTGGGTCAAGCAGCTAGGCATGCACAGCACTTCAGGCGAAGCTTTGTCAATAAAAGTTGGGGACGGTGCTAGGATAAATGTGCGTCACACATCACAGCGAAACCAATATCACAGCAACCTGTCTCTCGCATGGAACAAATCCGGCCAATCCGTGCACAGTAACATGGACTACATGCTCTACTCCGTCGCATTCATCGCTCGTACTGTCTTCACTAACTCTCATATCCGATCGGACACTTTCGTCAACCTCCGGAAATTCCGAACATTTACGAATATCGTTGATCTGACAATACCAAAATGCTTTCGCTAAATTTTTCGCTTTTGCTAAATAGAAATTTCTATCTGAACAAGATTGACAATGGTCTAAGCATAAATCGCAACCTTTTGCTAAAGTAATGTGCTTTATAAAAATGTACAAATTGCATATTGTATCTAGTTGCACATCTATCCCGCTATCAAGAGAAAGAGATCAAAGCGCTGTAACGAGCTCAATTAAGCGTCACGAGCCATCTGTCTACCATTCTAAGATGGGGAATCCCGATAAGTGCCTTTCCCAACAGCACAACAAATCAACTTGTCGGCATGTTCTCCACGCTGTCCTTTTAATGCTGAGCGTCAAGGAGGGAAGCTGTGAACACCAACTTTAGACTACTTGGTTTAACCTTAACCCAACTCTGAATCAAACCCGAGTTCACAGCTCCAGGGGCAGACGCTCTAGCACTAGGCCATCTGAGCTGCTACTGCAGGTTACCGTGATCGTAGAGCAACGACAGAGTCTCTAAAAGTTGTTGAGCAAGATATTCATTTAAAACTCCGTGGCAAAGGGTTATTTGTGAAGATTGTTTGACTGAATGACAGATAGTTTGTATGTCTCAAGTCTTGTGTTTCCAGAAAACTAAAAAAATGTCCGTCAAAGGCTTCGAACCTAGGCCCAAAAATCGATCGCTTGCAAATCCAAATCAACTTTGCAAATGCTCCATTTTCATCTTCGACAATCCTTCGCTTCAAATAACGATTACCACAATTCTCAACTCTTCAACTGTGTAAATACGAGAAAAATTCAAAAAAATCAAAAATCAAATCTTCATTACACTTGCAGTATTACGTTGAAGCGTGTAACGAGTGGCGGGTCCATCTCCGCGGGTTAGCGCCTGGACAACGCAGCTTCGAAGAAACGTCGTAGCGGTGGCGAGCCGTTGGCGACACTGTGTCTAATTAGAGCGCACCAAAAGCGATGCGTTCAACCACTGAGCGAGCCGACCAGTTTTAAAATTAAAAACACTTGATAATTTTCTGACCTGGGCTTGGGTTCCAAGAGCAAGCAACACTTTTAATTCTCCTCTATTTTCGTTTGAAAACACGTCATATATCGGCTGGAAACCGTCAAAAGCTATCAAAGGACCAGCCAGGTTAGATAGCGCCCTGCAAGAAAAAATTGTCTGACACATTTCTTTCGCGGATGATGTTCGTCTTGACCACATGCCCCGTTTCAGTGGGACACAGGCCATCATAAAAAGAATTATAATATAATTGAAAAAAGTGACAAAAAATCAAATCTTTAATAGTAGCCTATTCGCCGAAACGTGTAGCGGATCCATTTCCGCGGCATAGCAACTGAGCAACACAGCTCTGAAGAAACATTGCAGCGGTAGCGAGCTGTTAGCGGTACTGGGTCCGATTTGACTGGCCTGGGAATAAATCCAAGGCTTACCGCGCCGCTAGCTCAGCTGGCCGAGTGGTAAAGCGTCCGCATCTGGGTCTGTGGACTCGGGTTTGATTCAGAGTCGGGTCAAACCAATGACTTTTATATTGCTATTAACAGCTTTCCTGCTTGACGTTCAGCAATAAAGGGACAGTGGGGAGAGCAAGCTGGCAAGTTAACTTGTTGTGCCGTTAGGAAAGGCACTTAGCGGGATTTCCCCATCTTGGTGTAATAAACAGGAGGCCGGCAACTCCAAATCGAGCTCATTATCGCGCTATGATCGCTTTCTCGTGGTTGGAGGATAAATATGCAACTAACAATGAAAATAATAGCAATGCCTTTAAGCACTACGCCAACAGATCCGTAATAAGCCAAATATTTAATTTCAAGGGAAAACCTGTCGATTATTCAAACCGGGCATGTAGAGAGGGTAGATGCGTGGCACAGTCATTCACTTCAAAAAAAAAAAACAAAAAAACATTGTGTAGATTATTCGACAGCATAGAGGTGTTGAAATGTTTATATTTGTTGCGCCTGACTGATTCCGCCCCTGCATTTTAGTTCTGGCAATCCTGTGTTGTGTCTCTGTTCTTGTGCATTGCCAAGCGGGCATTCTATGTTTGACGGAGCTAGAATAAACAAGGAACCAACAGAGGAACAGACTTACCTGGTCTATCTTTGCATGATATTGTATTTAATTGCATGTTTATCCTTCTTTTTCGAGAAAGCGATCAAAGCGCCATAACGAGTTCGCCCAGGAGCTGCTAGCCATAAGTTCACCACTCCAAGATAGGAGAATCCCGCCAAGTGTCTTTTCCAAAGGCACAACAAGTAAACTTGCCGGTTTGTTCTCCATACTGTCCCTTTATGCTGAACGTCAAGCGAAGAAGCTGTTAATACCAATTTTTTATAGTCATTGATTTGACCCCACTCGGAATCAAACTTGAGTCTGCAGCTTCAACGGCAGACACTAGGCCATCTGAAAGTGACTAAAATCGAAACAAAAACGGACTGCTTTGACCATCCCAAGCATCGAACACAGGAAAGGTAATTAGGCCGATATTGTACGTCATCTACTCATCTAGCAACGACAAAATCAAAAACCAAAGCAATGACGTACCTCATGACGTCACCCTCTTGCAGAGCTTCGTGGAAGTAGGTCAATGGCAGCCGGACCAGTCCCAGTAATTTGTCAGAGGCCGTGGACGGAGCGGACACTTTGGTCCAAACTTCAATAATGACGCATTTTTGTCCCAGAACTTCCAACAAATTCTCGTCAACTTTGAGAGGATAAAACTGAAAATAAAAAGTGGAAGCTAGTTGAAAATTTAATTCAATTTTTGATCAACTTTCATAACCCGAACAGTTGGCGTAGTGGTATAGACATTGTTATCGGAGCGGGAGGTCAGGGGTTTAATCCCTGGGCCGGTCAAATCAGATCCAGTGTTTCCAACTGCTCGACGTTTTTCTTTGGAGCTGTGTCGTCCAGGCGTCAAGCCGCCGAGATGTATCCCGCCACTCGTTACACGCTTCGGCGTTATCCCTCGAGTATTTAATGAATACTTGATTTACACAATCTTCACGTTTTACTAGCCTGTTGTCATGTGCCAATGCGGTTAAACATCGTGTATCAATCATCTTATTTAGATACGCAATAACTAGGCTTGGCAGGGCGTCGAACCGCAACCTTACAAATCGAAAGTCGGGTTCGTAACTTACGTCAGAGAAACGAAAAGTCGGATTATGGCAATTCCACACAGTTCTTGTCTTTGAAATGTCGTCATTTCCGGTTGAAAAGCAGCCTCGACACACCAAGTAAACATTCGGAAAAAAACATTTGTTGATACTACCATCGAGCAGGCGGACAGCTGAAAGAACAAAAAACCTTGATCCCGCCCAATATAAAGAATTTCAATTGATGCAAACTTGAATCGAACCCACTGAGATCTTACGCTAAATCTTACTCTTACGCTAAATCGAAAATCTGATTAATAAAAACCCGACCAACTGATCAGAAAAATTTGACCAATAGACCTTTTTCAGGCGCCGCTAGTGGTGAAAATTTGTTGCTACGGTGGACAAGCTATCAGACTTCGCACAGTGAAAAGCATAGCTTTTATGAGACGTTTGTTGGAAAATTGCTGCAGAGAGGTTAACTGAACATATCTACTTGATATTTCAATTGTGCACATCGAGTTAGTGCAAGCATAGGATGAAGAGCAGATGATTAGTTGGAATTTGCTAGAAAACATTTTAAGCTTAGGCTAGTGGATTTCATAGGACCAACCGGTGCAAACCTGTACGAGGCTGTGCTTTAGTATGTATTGCAGCTGTACAGTACTCAGTACAATACTGATTGTGATATCAGCTATGCTATAGCTTAGATGAAATACTTTTCTCTGGACTGTCCTAATAGCAAACTAGCGTTCAGTCAATGCTGAGTTTGACTGCAACAAAATTATGAACTGCCTACCGGTACCTCATACTCTCAGAGCCCTGGCTATAGATTAGATTTTAACTTCGAAGTGGATAAGGTTACGTGATCGTAACATTTGTCTCTTTGCTCTATTGTCACTCTGGTACAACTGGGGAAAGCGTGAAGGGATAATAAAATAAACCAAAGTGACAAATGCTACGGTCATGTAACCTTAGCCAATGCCTTTTAACTTAAGCTATGGCACGCCGATCATCACAGAAAAATAAAATGAAACTGGTAGGATATGAGCTGAGCTAGGTCTGCAAACCATATTATGCTGCTAACCTGTAAACTTCATCTACAGTGCTCACGGTAGGCCTACATCAGTTATTGCATCATCCATTATCAAAGCCATAGCTTTGCCAAAAACTTTGGTTTATTTGTCACGCATTGACTACACGTTAGTTTGCAATTAGGAGAGTCCAGAGGAAAATATTTCATCTAGGCTATAACATAAGCTGATATCGCAACCAATGTTGTACAGCTGCAGTACATACACAAAGTACAGCCTCGTACAGGTTTGCAGCAGTTGGTCCTATGAAACCCACTAGTCTAGGCCCTAAGCTTAAAATATTTTCTAGCAAATTCCAACTAATCGCCCACTCTTCACCCTATGCTTGCACTAATCGATGTGCACAATTGAAATACCAAGCAGATATCTTAAATTAATCTTTCTGCTGCAATTTTCCAACCAACGTACCATAAAAGCTATGCTTTTTACTAAGCGAAGTCTGATAGCTTGTCCACCGTAGCAACAAATTTTCGCCACTAGGGGCGCCGGAAAAAGGTCTATAGCCGCGTAGCTAGACTGATTGCACTGCGGCACAAGCCTTTATTGCGTAATCCCATCGTTCCCATCCATTGTTACTATCAACACAATAGCTGTAGTAGGATGCAGCACAACTTCAGGATCAAATGATGAAATTTTGAAGGTTTGATTAAAATTCAAGCTTCAGTTTTATTTTGTTTGACATCATTTCTGTATCAAGTTTACAAAGAAAAATTCAAGTGAAACAGGAGCGGGTATTGATGATAGCGAGGTGAGTGTTTCACTGTGAGAGCTGACTAGAATCTAGCAGACGAAATCTCACACACGTACAACTCCTCAGAAATAAACAAAAATGACGATATAAAAAAACGCGTGATACTTTTTTGAAGCTCTTAAGCTTTGACTACGAATAAAGTTAGATTTTTTATTAAAGAACTACACGCGTCATGGAAAATTACCGATTTGAGCGTCGAACCAGCGAAGCCATATCTGCAGCCCTATGCACAAACCACTCGACCATTTTCATGTGAGCGCTATATTTAGTAACCGCACTGCAACCGCTTTGTTAGGATTCCACCTTCCCACTCTATGTGTCAGACTCGTGATTATTTCTTGGTTAATTTTCAAAGACGGTGAGTTGGCCGAGTGGTTGGCGCATTGCGTTCCGGAGCAGGTTTCGCAGGTTCGATCTTCAACTAGGTCATCTTCCCTGATACATGTGCTTCACTAATATAAAATTTACACTGCACTTGCACGAAGCTTTAAAAAAATCCCCAACAGCGGTTCTTTTACGAACCTCTACAAATGTGCTGCAACTGACAACGTACCCGGTATGTGTTTTGCTTCCTCCACAAAAAGATAGAGAAATGCGCAAAATGGAGTGAAAAAATTCTCATTGCTTATTTCCTTATTGAACTTTTTCGCATCACAACATTCGAAAGCATGTGGTTTTGACTGCGATCTGTTATCCAAACGAAAACTCGTCAACAAAAATGTTGTGGGGACAGAGTTGCGTCACCATACTAAAATTAGGACGTCTCAGATTCCGTACAAAGCATACGCGCTCGACCGACACCCGCACAAAGTGTTTGGCTAAACTGTTTAAAACTGACTAACCCCATTCTCAACAATTGAATCACGAGTAACAACTTTTAATGATGATTGGTTTGTACTTGCCCGTGGAGCGAAGAGGTAATCCACCAGTTCAAATCATTAACAAATCCAGGGAAGCTATGAGGGTTTAAGCCAACCATTGCTTCAAACTCATCCCCCCCCCCCAAAAAAAAAAGAAGAGTTGGACTATCTCCCTTTACCACTAAAACAATTTAAACCACACGCTTGTGATATGGAGAAACTCACTTCTTATTTTTTTCGTAGCGACACGAATTGGGAATTTGACATGTTTCCACAAGAGTATTTTTAAATGCACAAACAGGGGGGTTTCTGAGGAGTGAACACTGAAAAGAACTGGAGGATCTCCCTTCACATGAAACATCAATTGAAACCTGCATAATAACAATGACTACTTGTTTCAGTATCGGCTTCCAAGAAACTTCGGAACACAATAAATATGGGAAGCAAATAGTGTAAGAATAAAAATATAGCCACAGTAAATCTAAAAGCTGAACATTTTAGCAACGAAGACTCAGCTGTCGTCATTAGCAGCGTAAACAAGGTAGCAGAAAACCGAAAAGAAAAAACTAAAAAAATCAAATCTTTGTTATACTCGCGGTATTACACCTAACGAGTGCGAGATCCATCTCCGCAGCTCAGCACCTGGGCAACACAGCTCCGAAGAAACATCGCAGCGTGGGCGACACTGTGTCCAATTTGACCGGCAAAGGAATCGAACCTCAGATAGCGATGCCTTTTACAAATGGGGTAACCAGCCGGTAAGCAACGACCTACTTGATATATACCCTGTTAAAAATAAATTTTACAAAACTAAAAATAAAAAGCGATTTTGATAAAGAAATCTTCGTGAATTTAAATAATAATAATTAATTTTCACTAATCTAACACCCAGCTGAGTATTGAACCAATAACATTCGATTGAAAATAAATCAATCAATGATGCTGACACTACACCGTAATTACCTCCAAAACTCCCAGAGTTTGAGTATCCAGCGCACACCGACGAGTTGTAGAAAGTATTGGGATGGAACAGCAAAAAAACAACTCAGGACTTTCTACGACGCATCGAAGAGGAAGAGAGGCTCGGCCCAATATGGAAGGCTGCAAAATACATGCCTTGGTGCATAGAAATCAAAGCCGATCAATCTCTGATAATAATTTTAGTCGGAGAATACAGGGAAGAGTTAGATCATGTCAATAAATCTGCAAACCACACTTTTGTGATTATTGGAAGGTAGTTCAGCGACTGATTTGAGTGGAAACCACGTTTCAAGCATTTCCATGTTTATCCAATTTTTATATCTTTGAAAATTCTCATTAACAAGCGTTGTTTGATTGGTCCGTGACGCAGTGCCTGAACCGCCCAGTGCTAAACCAAGTCACATCTTCATTACACTCGCGGTATTACGCCGAAGCGTGTAACGAGAGGCGGATTCATCTCCGCGACTTAGCGCTTGGGCGACACAGCTCCGAAGAAACGTCACAGCGGTGACGAGCCGCTGGTAACATTGCGCAGAATACTACCGGCCCGGTAACTGAACCCCAAACCTTCGCGCCTACAGCGATTGCTTCAACCAGTGCGCCACAGTCAGCTGCCTATGTTATTTACTAGTTTTCGTATTTAGAAGCATCTTTCTCCTTCTATCATGAGAAAGCGATCAAAGCGCTATAACGAACTCGCTTAGAAGTTGCCAGCCACCTGTTTACCACTCTAAAATGGGAAAATGCCGCTAAGTGCCGTTCCCAACGCCACAACAAGTAAACTAGCCGGCTTGTTCTCCACACTGTCCTTTCAAGTTTCAACGCTGAACGTCAACCAGGAAAGTTGTGAATAACAATTTTACAGTCATTGGTTTGACCCGACTAGAAATCAAACCAGAGCATACAGCTCCAGAGGTAGACACTCTTACCACTCGGCCATCAGAGCAGTAAACGTTACGAGCTACAAAATTTACTGCAATATTACACAGCAAGCATATGTAGACTGTACCTCAGCGCAGTTACTGTCCCTCCTCATCACAGTAAAACAGAGAGTTTCACAAATCCAATTTTGAAGTGCACTTGGAGTGAAATTGATCGCAAACACCGATGATTCATCGAATCGAACACATCCGTCTGAAAGCATGTTGTAAACAGGTGAAATAAAGAAAAGCGGTTTCATAAACACCGGTGTTAAATAGATGGCTAATCATTAAACTTTTAATGGATTGATCTGAGACAATACTCGAAGCTCCGCTTGTCCGCAAGTATTTTTAATTTCAAATTTTTTCAAGCAATTTTAAATTTTGTATGATCCAAAAACTTCTGATGTCTCAAGGTTGAAACAGTAGTTCTCACCAGATTTGAGTGACTATGGTGATATTCAGATTAAATCATGCCATAAGCAAAAGCAGACGCTTTAAATAACGATACTCATTCTAACCAAAAACAGATCTAGCTGGAACCATATCTAAATATCAACAGAAGCAGCTTGTCGCATAACTATTGACCACCTGTCCATAGGTTGTTTGATTTCACGCATGCGGTCGATGATTGGCCATCTAGAGGACGAACTAATTGAGGAGGAAACTTGTACTCAACCATGTACATAAACCTGAAAATATATCGCTGATAACAATGACAGATAATATCTCGTTCAAATCGGAGTCATTTTATTGCAATGATCCGTAAATACGTTCATTTGTTTTCCTTTGACGAGCTGCTTGGAATGGAACAATCACAGACCACCCACAGTTAAGTTTCCAACCATTGCATCACAACATGCTCAGTGTTGGTAGCTGTAATTCTTCTGTAGTCTTTTTTGTCTGACTGTCGTTTTTATCGCCTTTTTTTAAATTTCTGTTCCCGACCTGGGTGTTGCAACCATTGCCACTCTTGTTTTTTTTTTAATTCCTCTTCTCCTCCCTGCATGCCATGACGCTAATCGTTTTGCTTCCTCTCTTCTTGCACCGTTGTCATATTTCCTTCATCTCATCATATCCTGTATCGTGTTGGCGGTCCGGAAATATGAGACGCCACTGTTACTTGTTTTATATTTTCATGCGAAATCATATGTTTATGATTCTATTCATTATCTTCATAACCGACTTCGCTACCAAACCGGCAGATTAGCTTAGTTGTTAAGAACACGTTATCGGTGCGGGAGGTCTTTGGTTCGCTTACAGGGCCCATCAAATCGGGCAGAGAGTCGCCAACAACTCGCTACCGCTACACTGTTTCTTCGGAGCTGTGCGGCCCAGGCACTACGCCGCGGAGATGGAAACCGCTCTTCGTTACACGCTTCGGTGTAATATCGCGAGTATCCTGAAGATCTGATTTTTTTACCTCACTACCAAACCTGAAAAACATCCATTTTTTGCATTCTTCAAGTGACCATGAGTCAGTGTTATCTGACATTTTAGCAACAAAGGACTCAGGTTTGATTCCCGAGTTGCTCAAGGATGAAACCCAGTGTGATAATAAGATTGCATGCACATAGTACGCTGGTCTGTGTCGTGGTTATCCTACCTTGAACCTTGTAACGGACAATATTGTGAAGATTTCGGACAGCACGGATCCAGGCAGCAATTGCAACGCGCGGAAGATGCTTGCAGCCTCAGTGCACGAATTGACACCCGGACCAGTCCTTGCGAACAATTGATCTGGAATAAATATCAACTGATAAATATTTAGTTGCATATTTATTCTCTTATTCCGAGAAAGCGATCAAAGCGCTACAACTAGCTCGCTTAGGAGTTGCCGGCCATCCTTTTACCACACCAAGATGGGGGAATCCAGCTATGGACCCTTTCCAAACGGCACAAGTAAACTTGCCGGCTTGCTCTCCGCAACAGTCGTTGGCTTGACCCGACTCGGAATCAAACCAGAGTTTACAGCTCAGAGGTAAACGCTCTTACCATTCAGCCGTCGAAGCTGGCAACGAAAACAGTTTGTGATATTAGCCCGCCCACCTTGCGTCTGCATTCCTCGTCCAAACTCTTGCAACGAAGAGCAGCGACAAGTTCCTTATTCAGTTTCTTTGTTTCTTGAATTAATCCTGAAAACATATTTGGAAACACGATGATGCAGCACCTTTCAAACGAATAAAAAATAGGTTTGATTACGGCGTAAATAAATAACGAAAGTTATTTTCACGTTATAATGAACAGAAAATTCAACAGATTGAGGAGAACGCGAAGTGAGTTCGCGCTCTTCGCGTCAGCAATCACCCAGTAATATATGTCAAATGCGATCGGTTCCAGCCGTGAATCGAACCCATCACGTAGGATGTGGAACCTGCGCGCAGCATGCCTATCGTTCTTTCATTTGAGAATCGAAGCCGAGAGCAGTTTAGTTTGGAATGTAGAGCTAATTACAAGAAATCGAAGCAACTTCAAGCGAGGTTTACATGAAAAAGAATGCTTTCATTGCTAATTATAAATCCGAGCAGATCCCTGTCTCTAGAGATTACTTTGGCAGTAAGTTGATACAATTGTGATGTAATTGAATCAGGACTTGAATTTAAGCCAACAACGTGATTTAAAATCGGGATAAAAACATTGTACTTGAAAAAAAAAATACCATTCAACATCTGAACTTGGCAGTTGTCGGGAGTTTGCCGGTTTGTCTCTGAAAAACAAAACAAAAATTTGACCCATATGACCCAAACCCTACGCACACCACACCAACTGCAGTTATTTGCAGAGTGGGACTATAATTATGGAAATCCAGGTGTGAATTAACCTAACGCGAAACTCCGCTAACTGACCATCCACGGGACTGCATCGAAGTGGTCGCGTTAAAGCATTGAAGCGGTAACGGGGTGATCGCGTCAGTGGATTTGACAAATGGCATTGCATTACCGTAGTAAACCATTCGGGACCGCACTGTAGAGACCTTGCTTAGGGGGTATCTCCTCATCGAGGTGGTCGTCTACCGTGATTTTGCTGCAGCTAAAATCAATTAAACTCCAACCTGGGCGTTGCATCATTTCTTCGCACCGTTCAAGCAGTTTGCATTTGTTGGGATAATTTTCCGTAACTTCACATGAAAAAGCGTCTGAACCAAAATAAAAATTTCGATCAAGTCATCCCTGCCGTTACCTCAGGGAGACATCATGCACCACGATACTCAGTTTGTGCTTTCACCAATCTTTTTGCCCCAATTTTTTCGCAACGCTTTACGAGACCCCCCGTATCATTGCCCCATTGCAACTGTTATCTCAAACACGAAAGTGAGATAATGTTTTGACATGAGACTAAACGAAAGCTCGAGCCAGCGATAACGATCGAGCTTAAAACTTTCACAATAGGAAAAGTCGACTAATTGGTGATTTAAAAAAGAAAACAACAAAAAGGTGAAAAAACAACATGAAACAATGTGATTTGAGAACATAAGCAAACTACATGTTAACTTTGGTGCCAAGTTTGAGTCGACTACCACAGTGGAAATGTTGTCATTAGCATCCATTAAACCACGAGGATGTCACAACTTAGTTTAACAGCTCAGATGACCGAGTTGGTAAGAGTCTCCTCTGAAGCTGTGGATTCGGGTTTAATTACGAGTCGAGGGAATTCAATAACTGTAAAACTTATATTGATAGCTTCCCTGCGTGAAGCTCAGTATTAAAGGATAGTGTGGAGAACAGGCCGGCAAGTTTACTAGTTGTGTCGCTGGGAAAGGCACTTAGCTGGATTCCCCCATCTCGGCGTGACAGACAGATGGCCGGCAACTCTTAAATGAGCTAGTAACAGCGCTGTAATCGCTTTCTCGAATGAGGAGGATAAATACACGTCTGAAAAGGCTTACTAAAAATACACGGTAAAATTTTCGTTGCATGAAGATACGCTAAGCCAATATCTTATTTGTTGGTCCTCACAGTCTTCTGCATAATCACCATCTGCTGAATCATCAACTACTTCCAGGTCTTCCTCATCACACACACATGCTCGCCTGCCGTACTTTCCAGTCGCGGACAACTTTGCATAGCACGCACTTCCTTTGTAGGCGGAATTCTCACAAAATTTCCTATCACACACAAAAGAGAAATACAGGGTGTTCATAAAGTCCTGATACAATTTGTCATATACTTCGGCACATATTAAGACGCGTCGTAAAATGTCGCTGTTAATTTTTAGTTCTAAGTTCGATTCTCGGAGACAATATGAATGAATCGTAAAAATGCTTAAATCAAACTTCCTGTGTTCGGTTTTGGAAATAAAATTTCCAAATTAAGAATAGCTTCGAAAAAAGCAATTTGCCACAACCAACAGTGACAAATTCTGACAGAATCCCTGCCATTGGGTCGAAAAAATGCGATGGCCAAAAGCGCAAGGAATCTTTTAATTCAAGAATAAGGATTAAAGTAAACTAAGGACAGCAGAGCTAAACCATTAGCACTTCCTCTATTATGAGACGATGCGATCTTTTATCCAAACCATTAATCAATCTTTTTCCGATAATAATGATTTTAGTGAAACAATCGAAACGTCATTTACGTAGCAACGTGGTTAAGAACATTGCTATTGATGCGTGAAGTCGGGATTCGATTCCCGGACCGATTAAATCGGACACAGTGTCGCCAACGGCAGCCACTCGCCACCGTTGCAATTTTTTTTCGGAGCTGTGTTGCCAAGGCGTTAAGCTGCGGAGATGGATACTCGTCACACACTTCGGCGTAATTCGGCGAGTATATTGAAGATTTAATGTTTGTTTTCACACTGACTGTGATTTTCGAAAACAACTGGTTTAAAACATCCACTTTTAGCTCCATAGGACTACATAATTTAATAAATTTCAACTTGAAATTTGATGTTTAAACCTTTCAAGCTCGATTCCTGGCTAGAGCTGATAAGATTTCACACCAGTCAAAGCGTTGGCGCACTTTATTGAGCATGGCTATTTTCGTTTTATTTCATTGAGCACAACTTCAGTTCGTTGTTTTCTTACGTGTTTTCGTCATTGATTCTTCCTTCACGCAGTTCTTTCTGTTTCCTCACAAAGCATTTGATTCTCGGAGGACAGGATCTAAATAACAAGCGAATGTCATGCGAAGATGTTGAATGCCATGTTTGGAACACACTCAAGATTCGCGGCAATTAATTTACAAAAATTCTTAAAAATACTATTGCCAAAAACCAAATCTTGTTATAAAGAAATAGTGCTCAAGAAATCAGCGGAATAGCTTCGGCATGGAAGGTCTGAGGTTAGATTCCCGGGCCGGTTAGATCGAACAGTGTCACCAACGGCTCGCCACTGTTGTGATGTTTCTTCGGATCCGAGCCAGCCGCGGAGATGGATCCCGCAACGCGTTACACGCTTCGGCGTAATACCGCGAGTATAATGGAGATTTAATTCTTCGAAGTAGGCCTACTCAAAAAAATCATTGAAAGCTCATCAAAAATTATTTTAAAAGTATATACTGCAAGAAGAAATAATAATAATAGATGTTGAAACAAACCATGTACAGTTTTTATTCAAAAACATAGGCCAATGTTTCGTTTGTAGCTAGTAGTGGTAGTAGTGGTGGCACGACATAGAATATCATAAAACGTAGGAAATATAGCAACGGTGCAAAGAAAGAGACAACAAAACGATTAACGTAATGGAATGCAGGCAGAAGAGTGAAAAAAAAACAAGAGTGGGCGGGTTGTAACCAGAAGTGCGGACTCGCAAACATCTTTAATCGAGTTAAAGTTTGAATTCACTACAAACTTGCAAGCAGAGTACAAGTTTTTCATTTTCAATTCATGCAAACTCGAGTTCAGTAAGTTTTACTGAGTTATGTTGAGTTCAAGCAATTTTCGTTAAGTTTAGAATACGTACAAAACTCAAATCATTTTTTTTTTTGATATAAAGTTGTAGTTCAGGGTTTTTGCTTTTCAGCGAGTTGGAGTTAGTAGCCCGGGTCGCAATATCCAGTAACAAACCAACAAGCACCACACAGTACGAACCTATAACACAACTGTTTGCAAGTTCCTAAAGCTTCCAAGTTAATCTCTTCGCAATCGCATCTTCTAGGCTTGAATGCCATTGCAACTTGTAGTTCACCTATTATCTTGCCAGATGAAGTTTTAATGGGAAAGGAACCTCTGATAGAAGTGTTGCCAGATAGCGATACAATTGCTGATACCTGCTCAATACAAACTTACTGACATAGATATAGGCCTTCCGATACACAGTAAACTAGCCTTTTTTATGTAGGCGCGACACGTCAGACGAATTGCGCCACTCATTTCTGTGTGTTATATCATTGATTTGTAAAAATGGTCGAAATACAGCCGTAAATGGTTCGACTCCCACCCAAGCTTTTGTTATGGCGCCTTTGAATAAGATGCTTAACAATAATCAACCCAGCTTTGTGGAATCTTAACGAGCAACAAATCAAAGAAATCAGAAGCAAAACTCGAGCGAAAACCTGGAAGCAAAGACAACTCCTCAGTGAGTTTCGATTTGTCCTATGTCACTGCACAGCGCCTCCGTCGCGTTCGTTCACGTGACAGGATGATAACAATGAAGGAATCAATCAATCAAACAGTTGAAATCAATTTTTAAGTGCAATTTCGGCGCTGTAATCCAGTTTAAGCTCGTCAAATCAGGCTGTGATCGCAATGAAACATAAAACAAAATATATAACACATCACTGTACAAAAGTACGTCTATATCAAAATGCACTAGTTATTCAAATACTCCTAATCTGCCAACTTACTAATGCTTTTCCAATTGGCAAGCTGTTGGGACTGAAAAGTACATCAAAAGTAGCTGAACCCATGTCTTTGAAATATGCAGCAATTTGCTGGGAGGAAGATCTGACACAATACTGAGCTCGGCACTTGATAAGCCGACTACACTTCTCAATTTGGGGCCTAAACGTAAATCATGACTAAAAATGAAATATTTATTACAATCGTGGTATTATGCCGAAGCACGTAACGAGCGGCGGCGTTCATCTCGGCGGTTTAGCGCCAGGGTAACACAACTCCAAAGAAACACCACAGAGTGGCGAGCCATTGGCGTATTATTATTATTATTATTAGAGGGCGGTGGTGCCAAAGAGGAACAACAACGTTTAAACCTCTCTGGCACATTGTGTAGGCCATCAATTAGGCCCATTACAATTTTTCACCGCTTTTTTTTTTGTTTTATTCAGATTAGTCTACTGGCCGTATTCAGCAAGCCTTCCGGCCTGCTGCAAATACTTAGCCAGTAGATTTATATTTAGCTTTTGTACCACAGATTTTATTGTGGTTTTTTCTTTACCAAACACCTTTCTTCGAAGGGCTTGGTAATAAGTACATGCTCCAATATGGTGATTTGGAGTTTCTTCTTCCAGGTTACATTTTGGACATGTCGGTGACTCGTCGCGTCCAGTGGTCTTCCTGTGTTTCTGTAAGTTGCAGTGACCAGTGAGGACTTGCAACACTTCATTTAATCTAGATCTGTTGAGACTCAAAAGTCGACGAGTTAATTGGGGCGAGGCCCACTCCACGTTTTCTTTTGTGCTCAGGCAGTCCTTTCGTTCTATCCAAGATGTTTTCCATCTTTCAACACTCCAATCCTTTATTGCAGCGCGACAGCTCGCATATGGGATTGGAACAAAAGGCTCAGGGCCGAAGCAATTAAATGCTGATCCTGATTTAGCTAGTGTATCCGCCTTCTCATTACCGTGGATGCCGGTGTGGCCCGGCGTCCATGCAACAGTGACGTGATTGTCTTCACCCAATTTATTTAGGTGTTTGATACATGATAATACTGTACTAGATTTTACAGTATTATTTTGGATTGCCAGTATCGCTGCTTGGCTATCCGCTAAAATTATTATTTCTTCATTTAGAGTTTTTTCCATGGTCAGTTTCTTCGCTACTTCAGCTATAGCGAAGACCTCTGCCTGAAAGACTGTGCTATATCTTCCCAAATGGAAAAAACTTTGGTCTGTGTGAGATCCTGATGGGTATTTTATATAGAAACTCGCACCGGCTCTTCCATTCAATTTGGACCCGTCAGTGTAGCATCTGATTATGCTTTGTTCTAAAGCACGTTCAAACTGCACTGCGTCCTTGCGTTCTAAAACAAGGCAATTGTACTGTTTTCCAAATACCTTTGTTTTGTTTATCAAATCTGAGGGCATGCTCAACAAAGACAAGTTTTCCTTTGCTTCATTGCATACGTCAACATGACTTTTAGTTTTCCCTGTTGATCCGATTGTCATGGCTGACCAAAGGCCCACACGGGATAACCTGTATAAACCTTTTAGCGCCTCTGACAATATGAATTCATTAATTGGCATGATATTCAACAGCACTTCCAGAGCACCTGTGGGGGTACTGGGGAATGCTGAAGAAATCATGAGACAGGCTAGTCTTTGTACTCTAGCAAGCTTTTTCACCAGATATTTTTTATTTAGTCCACCAACCCAGGATGTACACGCATATGTGATAACAGGTCGTATCATTGCAGTGTATATCCATCGCATGTTGGTGGGATTTAATCCCCACGCTTTGCCCACTATTTGTCTGCATTGTAATAACGCCGCAGTCGCCTTGCGAGCAATACGTGTCATGTGAGGTTTCCAGGTAAGCTTACTATTAAGGGTTACACCTAGTAGTGTTGCTTCTTTGGAAATTTCTAGCTGGCGTCCGTTTAAACGCAAGGTTCCAAAATCCGGCTTCCTTTTGTTAGTAAACAGAACTATTTCAGTCTTTTTACTGCTGAATTGAAGCTCTTGATTATGAGCCCAATTTCTTGCAATATTTAGCGCTTTTTGAGCCCTACCTTTGATCCACAGCATGTTGGTGCCAGTGACCAAAATTGCTACATCATCGGCATAGGCTTGTACATGAAGCCATTGGCGTAACTGTGTCTGTTTTGACTATCTCAAGAATCAAATCCAAAACCTCATGTGACAATAGCAACGTCTCTAACCACTTTGTCAACTAGCCGGTTATGATTCTAAAATAATGGCCAGCAATCACGTGATTGCAAAATAAGAAATTCTTACCTGAAAAACGTTCCTTGAGTAGAATCTCCCCACCATCGAAGACGAATGTACACTGAAGTGGGGAGAGGTAACTTGTAATCATTGCAATCACATGATTTCCATGAAAGCTTGCCAATGACAATATGCAAGTAGCAACTGGGTTTTCCTTTTATGGAAGGCGGCAAATCAGTGGATGGAACGACGTCTTGATACTCAACTACAAAAGCATAAAGTAGATCGCACAAACTATTTCCTTCAAAACCAGAAATCATTTTAGATGGTGTTTGATTTCTTTCATCATTTTTACCCTCTTGTCACGAGATAGTGATGTACATGCTATGCAATATGCATATAAAGAATCCAGACGCACTTAAAAGTTGCCTTTGTTTCTTGGTTTAAATGCTACGTTAAATAGATAATATTGCAACATGGTTACATACATTTTCAATTAAAAACTTGCTACTCGTGATTTCTGTGCTGTGCCTGTGCTTACACTAGCACCAACAAAAAATTGCAAAGTGAAAACACATTGTTCATGATCAAAACTCTAAATTTATGTAAAGTGTTATTGAACACACAAACGCTTACACTCACTTATTTACCCTTGAGTCATAACATAAAGCGCAGTATATCAATGTTTAAAGAAAAACAATTTGTTCCACAAATCTGAATCAGCAATATTGTGTAAACGAGGTAACAAAAATGAAAAGAATAGTAGCATAAACAAAACAATGCTCAATGCAGCTATCTGGCAGTTCCAACGCTAATAAATAAACAAACAAACATATATTTACATCTTTATTATATATGACAGCATGTCTATCCTCTTATTACAAAAAAAGTAATCAAAGCGCTATAAACAGCTTGCTTAGGAGTTGCTAGCCACCTGTCTAAAACTCTAAGATGGGAGAATCCCACTAAATGCTTTTCTCAACGGCACAAGTAAACTTGCCGGCTTGCTCTCCACACTGTCCTTTAATGCTGAGCATCAAGCAGGGAAGCTGTGAATAGCAATTTTTAAATCATTAGTTCGGCGCAACTCGAAATCAAGCCAGAGCCTGCTGCTCCAGAGGCATGCGCTCTTACGACTTGGCCATCTAACCTGTTTACTTTTACCACTCAACTCAACAAAAATTAATAAGGCAAAAGTTTGACTCCAAGTTTTTAGTCATTTGTTGCACAACGGTAACAAATATAGATACCTGTCACGGTTCTTTCTCTAGAAGACGAGTACATCTTAAGACAATTCAATAGACCAAGCTTAGCAAATTATTCGGTTGATTGGCAAAAAATTTCAAGACTACACAAAAATGCCTGGCTTGGCTGTAACCAAATAATGAATTGCCAAGCAAAAATCTTGGCTCATTTTTTTTTCTGTCAAGATTAATTCCTTGTTATACCGGTATCATCTACATACGTTAATATCTTGCATTCTCATTTTTCTTCATAATGCAAAGCAGGAATGTTTGAATTAGAACTAGGCCTACGCATTCTTAAACTACAAACTAAACAGCTAAAATTATTAAAAACAAACTGCTTTTCACAATTGCTAGAACAAAGAAGTATACTGATAAATATTATAAGTAGGGCCATTTTTTTTGACCTAAAAAAACATATTTTTGACTTTATTTTAGCAAAATTTTGACTTTATTTTGACCTAACCGCTTTTGCCTAATTACTTATGTCTTGTTGCACTTTTTTGATTAAAAATGGTTTATAATCCGCAATTTACAAACATTTCATGCATAATAAGTGCTATTTCCTTCTCAATTAACGCCTGCATATTTACTATTTCAACTTACTATTTTGGAATAATCAAATAAAACTGCACATAAAATTTTAATAGCAGCTCAAAAATTCAAAAAAATCTACGTTTTTTTATTTTTGTAAGGGTTAGGGTTAGAAAATTTTTGATGAAGAGAATTTTGACCAGTTTTAACTTTATACAAAATTTTGACTATATTTTGACTTATAAAATCTACCAAAACAGACTCCTGAAGGCCTGAAACGAACGTTAGTACATGTTTGATCATGTAATAAGGTCCTAAAAAATTTTGACTTTATTGACTTTAGCAAGCCCTAATCATAAGTATAACTCAATTCGATTCGTTTATTCGTCCATACAATCAACACCACAAATAATAACAAAGCCAATACAATCGTAGCATTTAACAACACTGAATAATTATACTCCATAATTTGATGCTTATTACTAGGTGCTAATTCGGACAGGGCAGTGAAAGACCTTGTGAAAGCCATCAAATCAAATTGTCCTGAGCTAACTGCGCAACTTTTGTGAGTACAGAACGAATGGAAAAACAAAAGCTAGACAACACATGCATGCAAAGTGAAGAAAAGTCACAAATTATGTCAAAATGATTCAGTGCGACCACGCTCAAATAGAGAAAACAACTTATTTTACCAGAGATAACTTCTTTTAATATTTATGAAGTAAAAGGTTATTAAACTGTTTAGAAAATGGTGACTGGAATTTTGTTTCATATTTTAACTTCAATGTAGTTTGGTGAGGAATAAGCATCATGCAAAATTTCCATTCTTGGCAAATAAAGATTTTTATTTGGCAATTGATCTAGTACCATGTTTATGCTGATTTTGCACACGATTGAAGATATCATCAAAATTGTTTGAAGTTTATCATTGTGATATGCATACATAAATTTAGCTACCTCTAACTCAAGGATGTCTTTATAAATTGTAGGATATGCATTGACATGTATAACGTGCACACTTTTGTGTGGCTTTCAAGAGATTTAAAATCAATAATCTTATTGTGTAACGTTTGAACCCCGTTTAGTCCAATGATTATGTCATGCATCAGAAACCGCCCTGAGCCACTAGAAAAACTTCAAAAGCAAATAGTTAGAATTACAACAAGTAGTCCTTTTAGAGCTCATACAGCACCGCTCTACAAACAATTAAATATCCTGAAACTAAATACTTTTAAGCTAGAAATAGCAATTAAACATATGTTCCACTACAATAAAAAGTTCAACATAGAGACCACTAAACACTCACAGACAACAACCATCAAACAACTGCACCATCACAACACCAGACTTTCCTCAAGAAACGATTACTTTCTCCCACGTAAAAGAACAGAAACAGGCAAACAATGATTGACATTTATTGAACCAAAAGTTTTGCAAGAAATTCCTGCTCACTTAAAAATGGCTGATATATTCCTACAAGTGTTCAAAAAGAAGTTGAAACAGCATTCAACCAACAATTACTGATATGGTATTTTATATTGTATAATAGTTCCTTGTTACAACTTTGACCATTGCTGACATGTGCCACAGCCCACAGCTTAGACATCATACTTATATACTCAGATATTATAGTACCAGTACTGTTGTGTTATATTACAGTGTCAGGCCTAATACTTCAATAACCGGAGGGTTCTGCTAATTTGGCACTGTACAAAGAACTGATTTAGCACTGTAGAACTAATTTGGCACTATAGGCACTGTAGAACTAATCTGGCACTGTACGCCAAACTGATTTAGCACTGTAGGCACTGTAGAACTAATTTGACACAGTAGGCACTGTACCTAGAACTGATTTAGCACTGCAGGCACTGTAGAACTAATTTGGCACTGTACGCCGAACTGATTTAGCACTGTAGGCACTGTAGAATTAATTTGGCACTGAAGGCACTGTACGTAGAACTGATTTAGTCATCACAACGCCTTCATTACCTATATTCAAAAACTATCAAAAAAATTCGACCTATGTAGTATAACGACGATAATGTATTAGCTTGCCATTGCTTATAGTATTAGTTTATTTGGGTCTTTTAATACTGTGCTTATAAGTTTTAATTTTCTCTGTCTTCGGGTGATGTGTTGCTTGTCTTTTCGCTTACATTGCTTGCGATTGTTTCTCTGTCTTCAGATATTGTGTTGCTTGTCTTTTCGTTTACATTGTGTGCGATTGCTTATACTTTACTTTGTTTAGTGTCTTTAATGCCGTGCTTTTAAGTTTTGATTTTCGAAAGTCTTCAGATGACGTGGTGCTTGTCTTTTTGTTTATTCATGCATTGCTGTTATGGTTTTCTTCAGTTTTTTCTTTATCTGCACATGTTAGTGTGTTTAGATGTTGGTTTAAACGCCATTATGTCCGTTACTTACAACAAACAACAATCGTGTGCAATTATAATGTTCACAGTGCTATGTGTAGATCAAGATCGTCATTTGTCTGCGACATGGCCTAGCGGTAGGCTACTGCGCACAGGTGACAGATCCTACATGACGAGTTTGATTCACGAATGGAGCCGATCGCATTTGACATTCATAACGGGTGGCTGCTGACTAAAGAGTGCAAGCTCACTTCGCAGTCTCTCTCAATTACTGTTGAATTTCAGTTCAATATAATTTGAAAATAAGCGCAGCTATAACATTTCTATTTACTTAATTATTTATTTAAGCATTTTTTTCTTTTTTTCTCCAGTTATTTTATGATGTAGATGGTAGGCTAGCAGGGTAGAGGACTTAGAAGACCCGTATGGTCATTTTCTCTATCTCCTTGCGTAAACTACTGTATATGACAAGTGACAAGTGCATTTATTTTTGTTTGGATAGACGCAACAACAAAGAAAAATAAAAAAATGTATCAACAGTTTAATTTTCATTTATATCTGCATGGTCCATCCTGTAAGAGGTTGCAAAATGACCTATTGCCCAATCCCAGCAGTAGAAATTGGCACGGTCGTCTAGTCTGCAGCTTCTCACAGTTTTCTTACAGCATAAGAAAACTATAATTCACGTTCACGTAAACAGTTGTAATAATCACAAACAGAGGTAATAATAGCAACAAAGAAAAAAAAAAAAAAAAACATATGAAAAAAAAAAGGACAACTCGAAAAAAACTCGTATATGACATAACATTATTTATTTCGTGTAACTTGATGCACCAAAGAAATAAATCATATTATTACTTTAACACTGCATTGGAAGCAGTGGTCTGCTGGTTCATGGTGGTAGCTGTTACAACGAAATTAATAAAACAAATGTCATCCTTCCTGGCCTGCTGAATGGGAAGTCAGAACAACTTCCACGTGTTGGGTCAAAGGATAGACCTTCCTCCATCACCAACAGTTGCATAGCAACTACAGCCACAGGGTACCATAGATTCATGGGAATAACCGGTATAGAGCTTCAGACAGCTGAATCAAAAGTGGTCAGCTTACCATACTTTGCAACCTTCCTTATTCCTTACAGTCAATGGTCTATGTCTGCTACACTTTCAATTGCTGTTCAATTTTTTTATACACTAATTATTGCTTTGCTTAATTATCCACGCTTCTCTCCAAGCCCAGGCTTTTGTTTTTTCGTTAGTCAAAAAGCGCAGGTTAAAATTATTGGAGCTTGGTTGCTGCCCTATGCCAGTGACAGAATTTTGTGACATAGCACTTGGGATTTTGCTTAGGGTTTTTCCCGCTTTTGAGAACTTGTTGCCGGCCATGGTTTCCGGTTTAATTATTAGGAGGAGGGGTTTAGAAGTGCCTATTTCTCCGGGAATTCTGGTTACCGGTACCGAACTTTGAAAATGGTAGTTGTGTAACCGTCTTTTAGTTCCTTTAATGTCATTCTCAATCTTCTCAAAGTAGGGGAAGTTAACGGTTACGCAATCAGTAATCACGATTCTCAAAGTTCGGTAACCGGAAATTTCCGGCGACATAGAACCGTAAAAACTTCCAAGTGAGTCGTGATGGTCTTCGAATTGTCATTCCATAATGGGTCACGTTCATATTAGACTAGTCATACTCGTGTTTAAATTTTCCAAAGTTTTACATTTTACTTAAAGCTTAGTTGGTCTTAGTGGCATCCCTCCAGTAAGGATCTACCCTTTATAAGGATCAAAATACTTAAAAGCTCCAACTCTGGGAGCTGCCCTTGGTCACCCCCAAGGAAAAGTGGTCAGAAGTTAGTTATTGGTGGTTAGTTACTAATCAGGGCCTTAATCAGTTTATAAGGCTGTTACACTGAAGTTGTTGGCACACAGCTGTAGCCTACAGTCAGAGAAGGGCATTTATTGCCCAAATAATTTATCGGCAATATCGGTAATTTATTGGAAATGTCTAAAGCAGAAAGCACCGACAGCCTTTTATAGAAACAAAGAAGCAGTCTGCTGCAGCGTGGGAAAACCGGTCAAACAAGCAGTCGGGTCGCTGGTGCAGCAGCGTTTTGATTTTGGAAATCGGGTCGGTGCTCTAGACACTTCTTAAGTTTTTACCAATTGTCATTGTTCAAAATAGTTTTGATGTATCGATTCTCGATATGACTTTTGTATCTAATACAGAATACCTATGTAATAATAGATATTTTTGTTACTGCCGCTAAATTTTTTTTTATTTATTTGAATACAACACAATGGTGAGAGAATTCACATTCAATCACACTTACAAAAATTAAACACACATTAAAATACAGGAGAGGCAACAGAATTTAAATCAAATTTATAAAGACGCAATTTAAACAAAGAAAGACTTGAAGCAGATAACAATTCTGTTCGGCAAGAAACGATTCTGTATGCACACAAACTATCGATAAAGCTAGTTAGTGGGTTGGCCCTGTCAAAAAATACATGGTATCCATAGCGTCTTGCTGCAATTTAAAAAGTCTCTCTTTGTTTTGTTTAGCAGAGTTCGTGAACTGCTTTCTTAATTCTTAAAACATTGAGAAACACATTTTTGCAATTTGACTTACAAAAAACAACTTTGACGAACACATTAATTTACTGTACCAGTGTACTGCAACATTTGTCAGAAAAAATTATCGATAACTGATATTGCTTTAAGAAATATTGCTCTTAAGACTTACTGGTAGCAACTATCACTTACAGTATTGCCTAGGGCTTTTATGAAATTATTGTTTTAGTATGGAAAGGATTTGTTGTTAACAAAATTTTGCCATCAACGGCAAAATCTTGGCAGCATTTGTTTGCTGTCTATTTTGCCACAGTGTCTATCCAAAATAGGCTTTGCCAAGAAATTAATTATATACTTCCAGTGCCTCCACGCTTTACATAAACATTGTAATGTGTTGAAGAGACAATAATATTGGTTGTGATGCATCAATGAAAATTTGGAAGCTTTTTCACGTGTTGGTGGTTTTCATGCAGATTAGGTCAATGTGTAATTTACGTGTAGATTATATAACTTATTTCATTTGGCTGTTTGGTGTGATTTTCAAAAAAAAATGATAGTGAATGTCTATTGTCCACGTCATGATATGAAATTTTCTTCTAATGTCACTCCCAATTTGTCTGTAAAAGACTTCAAACGACTTTGCGCAAAGCAATGTGGGATTTCTCATAAAGATCTGAAGTTATTTCATAACAATGAGTTATTGAACAAAGGCAATCAAACTTTGGAATTTTATCGTTTGTACAACTACAGCATGGTCTTAATGGATACTTTGGAAGACATTGATGTATTTTATGATTCCAAATCCGATCTTAATGTTTCAAGTTTGTCAGATTCTTCTGTGGATACACGTGTTTCTCACCTTGATGCTGACGATGGAGTAAGTACCAAGTTGTCTTGCTTGATTTTGATTGCGTGATTTCAAGCACTGTTCCTTGCGTGATTTCAAACACGGGTCGGTTGGCGTAGTGGATAAGTGTACTTCTTGAGAAAAATGAGAAAGTTTGGGCAAAACTTTTTCAAATTTTTCTTGAAGCTTGCAGACCAGACCAAAAATAACCACCAGATAATTCTGACCCAGGCATCTTTGCGTCCTTGGAAAAAATGGTTATGATGAATATACCTGCTTAATGGAATCTGACACGCAGCAAATGAAAGAAATCAGGAGCGAAATTCAATTGGAAAGCTAGGAAGCAAAGGCAACTCAGAGAGTCTGGGTTCATCCTATGTGAAGTGCATCCATCGATTTCTCGTGACAGGAGGAAAGAAATGAAGAGATTAATCAATCAAACAGAGTTTCTTGTTTTTGAGAACGATTAAGTTAATGTTACAACAAATAGCCTAGTAATGGTAGCTATAATATCCAAAATTTATGATCGAATCTCCATTATACTCGCTGTATTGTGCCGAAACAAGTAATGAGTGACGGGATCCATCTCCATGGCTTAACGCCTGGACAACACAGCTCCAAAAAACACTGTGATAGCAAGTCGTTGGTGACACTGTGTCCGGTTTGGCTGGTCTGGGAATCAAAACAACCCACATCTCTGGCATAAAAAGTGATGTGCTGAGCTGATCGAATAGTCTAATTTGTAATATTTGCTGTGTTATTCTTACTTGATAAAAACATATTTTACGCTCCAGTTTTTTCTTCAAGTTATTACAACTAGTGTTAATAAAAGGGTTTGGAATCATATCATTATCAGGTGCTAATGTACTGGTCTTAATAAAATAAGCAACCAGTGACCGGTGGTTCCTTTATCAAGGTAAATCACTTTTATTCAATATAGTACAAGCAAAGTTGACTTTCAGTTTTGTACTGCCTTGTCTACACTGCTGATGATGACAGCTGAATCTATGTTGTGGAAACGTTTAGTTTTGAGAATTGTTGTGGTTTTATTTTTCCTTTTTATCTATTTTTACCTTATATAATATTTATTGCATTCCAAACTTGACTTCGCACAGATTTGTTTTAGCACGACAGGTCAACCGGTTGGTTGGTAAAGTGGTTGAAGACATCACTAGCAGTGTGGTAGGACTTGGATTAAATTTCCTGGCCAGTCAGATCTGACACTGTTGCCAATTGCTTGCCTCTAGGCGTTTTCGTGTTGTCCAGGCGCTATGTCGCGGAGATGGACCTCGCCACTCGTTAAACATTTCAGCGTAATACCGCGGGGATAATGAAGATTTTATTTTAACGGTGGGTCAGTCACCCGCCAAGACATCATATTTGGTGATTTAGAGATTGCTACCTGTCTCTGGTACCTCTTCAAGTTGTGCCGTTGCTTTAGGCTTGAACTAATGAGCTGTTGTAAAACATGAAGTCCTTTGACAAAAGATCGCTTGCAATAGTTTTTGGAAGTGTGAGCGAAATTGTTGTAACCAGGGATTCGTACTCGCTGAACTCGAAAAACAAAAATTCTTTGGACTTGAACTCGATCTCGATAAAACTTGAATCAGTTTTGACCTAAACTAAACAAAAATTGCTTGAACTTGGCATAAATCTCGATAAAAATCACTGAACTCAAACTTGAACTCGCGAAAATGAAATAATATACTTGAACTCGGCGTGGAACTTTTTACTTGACTCGAGCTTTAACACGATTAAAAATGTGTTCGTTGCCCTGGTTGGAACTAAAACAATCAAATCTTCATTATACTCGTGGTTTTGCGCCGAAGCGTGTGACCAATGCCGAGATCTATCTCCGCGGCTTAGCGTCTAGGAAACACTGCTCCGAAGAAACATCGCAGCGGTGGCGAGCCGTTGGCGACACTGTTCCCAATTTGACGAGCCCTAGAATGGAACCCAAGTCCTCCCCCGCCGTTAGTGGTACCCTTAAATAACTATACCAATCTGCTGATAATACAAATTTTCATTTCAGCTTTCGCACGATTTGCCGGCAGAAAAACAGGAGCGAGTTCCTAAGTTTTTGGATGCATAAGTTTTTGGATGCATTGTTTTTGGATACAAGGCGTTTGACAGAGTTCCAAGAAAAGTGGTAGAATGGGCACTGAGAAAAAGATGTGTACCGGAGGGAATGGTGAAAGCAGTGATGAGTCTATATGAAGGGGCCACAACAAAAGTAAGAGTCGGGTCGGGATACTCTGACGAATTTTCTGTGACAGTAGGAGTACATCAAGGTTCAGTACTGTCACCATTGCTGTTTGCCATTGTAATGGATGTTGTGACAGAAAAGGCAAGAGAGGGCTTGATGAACGAAGTGCTGTACGCAGACGATTTGGTGCTAATGGGAGATTCTATGGAGGAGCTGCGTTATAAGTTTGGAAGGTGGAGAGAGTCTCTGGAATGTAAAGGTTTGAAGGTAAACAACATAAAAACGAAAGTGATGGTGAGTGGAACAGATGGAGAGATACAAAAGAGTAAGACTGATCCATGCGGAGTGTGTGGGAGAAGAGTGATGGTGAACTCTTTGCTATGTACTAAATGTGGTTGTTGGATTCATGGAAGGTGTGCGAAAATCAAGAGGGTGTCAGGGGCCCTTGCAAAAGGATTTGTCTGTGAAGTATGCAGGCGTGGGATGACGGGAACGCGGCTGCCACAGGAGAAGCTGTGTGATGGAGTGGAGACTGTTAAAAGTTTTTGCTATTTGGGCGATAGACTTAATGCGAGTGGTGGATCTGAGGCGGCGGTGACAGCAAGAACGAGAATTGGATGGTTGAAGTTCAGAGAATGTGGTGAGGTGCTCTATGGTAGAAGGTTTTCGCTTAAGATAAAAGGAAGAGTGTATCAGAGCTGTGTGCGTTCAGCGATTCTGTATGGGAGTGAAACGTGGTGTCTAACGGAAGGAGAAGTTGCGATTTTGAGAAGAACAGAGAGAGCTATGTTGAGAGCCATGTGTGGTGTTAAGTTAATGGACAAGAAAATCACGAAAGAATTGATGGAGATGTTGGGTTTGGTTGAGTCGTTGGAAATGATAGCGAAGGCGAATGCTGTGAGGTGGTATGGCCATGTGCTGAGAAGGGAAGATGGTAACATCTTGAGAAAGGCTCTAGACTTGGAAGTTATGGGTAAAAGAAGAAGAGGTCGGCCAAAAAGCACATGGAAGAGAAAAGTTGAAGAAGAAGTGAAGAAGTTGGGGTTAGAAAAGGAAGATGCCTTGGATCGAGAGAAATGGAGACGGGCGGTATGGAAATGCAGTCAAATGGGGTGAATCCGGCCACCTCCGTTGACGGGGAGAACACCGGATAATTCTGGACATCATCATCATGTCAGACAAAACGAAATTTCGAGAAACGCTTTTGAATAATCCAGAAGAAATTGAAATAATCCGAAGCATTTATCCTCCAGTTGTGGATGCATTGTTCAGAAATAATGAAAGTGATTTTAAAATTGAATTTAACGCATTTTGGTATGTGCATTTTTGGTATTTGGTATGCTGTTTCTATATTTTCCAAAAGTGTAAGGTTTAGCAAAAATCAAATCAACCGCTCAGCTCAGTTGCTATTTAAACACATCACTGTTGTAGGTCTGCGGTTCGATTCCTGGGTCAGTTAAAAGCAATACAATGTCGCCAAAGGCTCGCTACCACGTTTTTGCGGAGCTGTGTTGTCCAGTCGCTAGGCCGTATCGATAGGCCCCGTTACTCGTTTCACGCTTCAATCAATCAATCAAGTCTTTTATTCTTGAGAAAAAATGAAGATAGCGTAAGGCGACAGTTATGGAAAGAGAAATTCAAGAAAAGGAAGACACGACACAACGACAAGCGTTAAAACATGCGATATGAAGGTAGAAATACATACGAAGAACGAGAAAAACAACTCGCATGGACGTGACACCTAAAAAAAAAAAAAAAAAAGAAAAATAAAAAGAAAGAAAAGACCTAAAGACCTAAGAAAAGACCGCTTCAGCGTAATACCGCGAGTATAATAAAGATTTGATTAATTTTTGAGTTTTAGCTGTGATTTTGAGTCATTCAAAAGTTTCAATTTTGGTTTTTATTTGCATTACCAGCATTTTTTTGCTGGTTTTAAATCTGATAAACAATTGCCTTCTTTTTGTTTTTCATTTAGTACACAGAGGTTGATTATGGTGTGGCGAAGTTTTACGTGACGTATCTTGTCAAGAAACTTGATGAGAGTTTTAAACACCTCAATGGCCACGTGGCAATAGCGTCTGCCTCTTCAGTTGCTGACTCGGGTTTGACTCCGAGTCGGATCAACCCAATGACTTTAATATTGGTATTCACTGCTTCTCTGCCTGATGTTCAGCATTAAAGACACAATGTGGAGAACAAGGCGGCAAGTTGATTTGTTGTGCCGTTGGGAAAAGCACTTCGGAATTCCTCTAATCTTAAGAGTGGTAAACAGACGGCGGGCAGCTCCTAAGATAGCTCGATCGCTTTTTCGTGATAAGCGGATGAATATGCAACTAAATGCAAGAAACTAAGTACTATAAATATGCATGGTTATGCAATAATGCAAAATACAAGAATCTACTTAACTTTCTGCACGTTTCGAGTAATGCTGAGATAACTTGATAAAAATTGATGAGCCAAGAGGTTAAAGACATGGCTTTTGTCGCAGAAAGTTGGTGGTTCGATTCCCAGCTCGATTACATCGAACACAGTGCCACCAACGGCTCGCCACCGCTGCGATGTTTCTTCGTAGCTGTGTTGCCCAGGCGCTAAGTCGCGGAGATGGATCCCGCCACTCGTTACACGCTTTGGCGTAATACTGCGAGTAGAATGAAACTTTGTTAAAAATAAAGGCACTTTAATTTATGTTGGCGGAACGTCTTATTTTAACTATGAACATTCACAGCTCAGATGGCCGAGTGGTCAGAGCGTCCGCCTTGGGAGCTGGAGACTTGGGTTTGATTCCAAGTCGGGTCAAACCAATGACTTTAAAATTGGTATTCGCAGCTTCCCTGCTTGACGCTCAGCATTGAAGGGACAGTGTGGAGAACAAGCCGGCAAGTTTTCTTGTTGTGCCGTTGGGAAAGGCACTTAGCGGGATTCCCCCATCGTGGTGTGGTAGACAGATGGCAGGCAACTTCTAAGCGAGCTCGTATAGCGCATTGATCGCTTTCTCGTGATAGGAGGATAAATATGCAACTAAATACAAAAAATACATTTGGTTTTAGTTTTTGCAACAACTGCATTTTTAATGTTACATTTTAGTGCTTTGGTGGAAAGGCCACAAGTTTCAGACAGTTTGATGGACGTGGATGCGCAGCGACGCATTGCGGAAGAAATTAAACAAACAAACATTGATGAGAACATGACGTTAGCCATGGAGGAACATCCTGAAAGTTTTGTGAATGTGGTAATGCTCTGGATAAACATGAAAGTTAATGGTCATCAAGTTAAAGGTGAGAGGTTTGTATTTAGTGGCATATTTATTCTCCTATCACGAGAAACCGATCAAAGCGCTATAACGAGCTCGCTTACGAGTTGTCAGCCATCTGTCTACCCCGTTAAGATGTGAAAATCTCCCAAAGTGTTTTTTCCAACGACGCAAGTAAACTTGCCGGCTTGCTCTCCACTCTGTCCCTTCAATGCTGAGCGTCAAGCAGGGAAGCTGTGAATACCAATTTTAAAGTCATTGGTTTGACCCGACTCGTAATCAAACCCATGTCAACAGTTCCCGCCGCAGACGCTCATACCACTCAAACATCGTGATTCTATCGATTTTTACAAATCCAAATTTGTTTTCTTTTTTCGGTTATGTTTCCACTTTACCGGCCTGATAGCTCAGTTATAAACAATAAACATAAGCTATCGGTGCGGGAGGTTCGATTGCCGCGCCGTTTAAATCGGCACAGTGTGCCCACTGCAACGCTTCTTGGAGCTGCGTTGCTCAGGCGCTAAGCCGCGGAAATGGACCCCGTCGATCGTTATACGCTTCGCGTAATACCGCAAGTGTAAGGAAGGCTTAATTTTTTATTTTTTTGTGCCTCCACTTTGACTGAATCATGGCGTTAAACAAACTGTCGAGACCAACAATATTGCAATGACTTTAGAATTGATAATCACCCCTGCTTGAAGCTCTGCATTAAAAGGATAGAGTGGCGAACAAGCTGACAAGTTTGAAACTACTTTGCGGATTCCCACAGCTTAGAGTGGTAGACAAGCAGCAGGCAATTCCTTAACTACATCGTTATAGCGCTTTGATCGCTTTTTGAAGATTAGAGGATAAGTATGCAACTGAATACAAAAGATATTGGTAAAGACATTAACTGCTGCAATGCTCAGTATTAGCAGCGATGCCTTCAATTGCAATAATGATGACTTAACAATTACTATTTGATTTATGCGTCACACAACAATTACAGTAAGCTGCTGTATAAGTGCCACTTATAAAGTGGTGACGATTTATTCTAAAAACCTCGAATTACTTCACACTCCTGAAATGGCGCACTTTCTTCGAATTTATTGGGATACGTTGTTTGCGGAGATGCTATGAGAGTCGCCACGCCCCTAATTCCTGTAAATTTTTATTAAGTGCGAATTTTCCCAATTATGATTTAAAATAAAAATTCGCCCGAAGCTTTAAAACAATGTTTGATTCAATTTCTGCGTCAAAGTCGAGTTTCCAGAAAATGAAACTTTTGTATTGCACCAAAATATTCACCATTTTGATTCAAATTAAGGCAGAAATCACTTGTCTAGTTTCAAGCTTAAAAAAAAAGATTGAAAATTTTGTCCAAGATTTCCTGTTTTTTCAAATTTTGCACCTTAAGGGACAAGTGCACAGAATGGTAAAAATTTGTCACAGCTCTCCACATCGTTATAACGCCATTAGACAAACCAACCTCGTCATACGCGACACAGCGAATTTTCTGATAAAAAAGTATCAAATCTTTGTTACACTCGCGATATTACGACGAAGCGTGTAACGTGTGGCGGGCCCATCTCCGCGGCTTAGCGTCTGGGCAACACTGCTCCAAAGAATCATCGCAGCGGTGGTGAGCCGTTGGCGACAGTGTGTCCGATTTGACCGGCCTGCATGGGAATAGAACCCCTGACCTTCCGCACTCGGTGTTTTTACCCACTGCACCTACTAACCCGTCATTTCTGATGACACTTGCATAATTATGTTTGACAGCGTTTGTTGATACTGGAGCGCAGACAACGATTATGAGTTCTAGTTGTGCGGAACGGTGTGATATAATGCGACTGATTGACAGGAGATTTGAAGGGATGGCTGTAGGAGTTGGAACGCAGAAAATAATCGGCAGAATTCATCTTGCTCAAATTCAAATTGAAGATGCCTATTTACAATGCTCTTTCTCGGTGATAGAAAATCAAGGCATGGATGTACTTGTGGGGTTGGATATGCTGAGGAGGTGTTTATAATTGCTCGTTAAATAAGTCGTTCGCTGTATGTTGGGAAAACTGGAATTTAATCATCCCGGGTCGGTTGGCGTAGTGGATAAAGACATTGCTATCGGCGCGAGAGGTCTGGGTTCGATTCTTGAGCCGGTCGAATCGACCAGTTTTGCCAGCAGCTTGCCACTGCGGAGATGGATCCCGCCACTCGTCACACGCTTTGGCGTAATACCGGGAGTATAATAAAAATAGATGATTTGTTTTTTTGATGAACCGGTATTTAGAACATCTAAAATTGACAGGATATAAAAGGCAAAATGCAAAGTTAATGACACGGTGTAGAATTTATGTGGTGTCATGAAGAATGATTGTTGTTTCGACCATAAATTACAGCAAGGATCAATCAATCCCCTTGCGTTTCTCTTACTGGTTGATGGGTTTTCACCCTTAGAAGACTAATTCTGTGTTTGAAGTTATTACTTTGCACCCTGCTTACCTACATCAAAATCCAATCTTCATTATGCTCGCGATATTACGCGGAAGCGTGTAACGAGTGGCGGGGTCCATCTCCGTGGCATAGCGCCTGGATAACATAGAAACAGCCCAGCGGTGGCGAGACTGCATCCGATTTGACTGGCCCGGGAAAGAAACCCCTGACCTCTCGTACCTATAGCGATGTCGTGACAACTCCTCCAACCGATCAAATTTTGTGTAATTAGAAGAAAGTTTGTGCATCTTCAGACATTCGTGTGTTGTCGACTTGAGCAAGAACGTTTTGGTGATCGGAACAAGCTACACGAAAACGTATTTCCTGCCAGACAGTGAGCAGCCACCCTTGTTGCAATTTTACAGCTCAGCGTTCTCAAATGCTGCAGGTACAGACATGTTGTCCGTAGCATGTTTGGGGGAGGCCGTTGTGCAATGAGACTTCGTCTTTTAGCAATAAAAGAACTTATTTTAAAATGCCATGTGACTGAAGTATGCCAGACTCTATTGATAGCTTTTTCAGTTTCTGGCCTGCCCTTTTTGAAATTTCTCGCTACGCCGCTGTACGTTGTAATGTATCATTTCTATGCGTGAAATGCGATAAAAGGCAATCTTTATTTTTCTCTCTTTTTTGGTATCTCGTGAGTCGGTGTAACATTGAGGTGGGGAACTGGCATGGTAGTGTGGGCTTTGTTACAGGTAATTGCACAATATTTGGAGCGGGCCAAAGCATCTTTAAATTTTCAAATCCACCTTAAAATACCCACAGTGAAGTTACATATCAAATATTAATGGAAAAATAACTTGTATACACTGCAAAATCAAAGACTATTTGGTGCGTTACAAATATATGAATATATTTTAGTTTTAAAGAAAGTTGGACGTTTCGATACTGTGTTGTACAGTACACTCAACTAGTTCCACGTGGGTTACATTGAAAAAATAAGCGAGCCGCATGTTCCCCTACTCTGGTCTAAAATATTAACTTCCGGTAGTTACGACCTTGTGGCTCTTGTTGAAGGCGACAGCACCCGCTATTTCCACCGTTAATAATAATTTAACAGCTCAGATGGCCGAGTGGTGAGAGCGTCCGCCCATAGAGCTGTAAACTCGGGTTTAATTCCAAGTCTGGTCAAATCAATGACTCGAAAATTGGTATTGACAGCTTCCCTGCTTGACGCTCAGCATTATAGGGACAGTGTGGAGAACAAGCCGGCAAGTTTACTTGTGTGTTTGAGAAAACACTTGGCAGGATTCCCCATCTTGAGTGGTAGACAGAAGGCAGGTAACTCCTAAGCGAGCTCGTTATAGTGCTTTGATCGTTTTCTTGTGATAGAAGGATAGATAAATCAAATTTTAGGTAGGCTCTTTTGTTTATCGACCCTCGAAAGACTTGTTTTATACGAAAACTAACTAAACTTACGGTACTTCAGGTGGACTTCTTCCTTAAATGAAGACCGAAGCCAAGAATCATCGAAAAAAATTGCAAAATATTCTTGTTTTTTTGTTTAAGCTAATGAATGTGGAAGTTTAAAACTCTCTTGAAGTTGCGAAGTCAAAAAAATGTGGGACATGGGCCAACATTTGATTCTCATAGCTGCACGTTCAGTTGGTCTTCGGTTGGAAGTTAATTTCTGGCTTCATTTCACATTGTGCTATCTTTTTTTTTTCACAGATTTTCTCAATCTTCGAACTTTCCTCAAGCGTCTAGTCCAAATCTCATAAGATTTCTTTAATTCTCGTTTAGATTTGCTGTCAGTGTAGTTTGTTTTTCGTCACTGTGTTTTTACGTTGAATTTAGTGTTTGCACTGTTTCAAGTGTGCGCCTACAAGAAATTTAAAAAACTGCAACAATAAACATAAAATCAACAAAAAATTTTTATGCTGCATCGATCTTCACTAATCAGCGGAAGACCAGAGACTGCGCGAGAGTTTGCTGCTTCAAGCAAAGCCCGAGCGGTTTGCTTAGCGTTGAACTACTGCAGCTTCGACACTCGGTCAAGTCATGGCATAGACTTGAAAAATATCCACAGCTGCGTATCGCAGCAATTACCGCATTTTACGGATCATAAAGCGCACTGTCAAAAATTGCCGGGTTTGCTTTTAAGCATAAGGCGTACCGGACTACAAGACGCAACGGCTTTTGTGAAGTACCGGATTATCGTATTCCGCTCATCGAACAAAAATACTCGATATTTTAATGGCAATAAAGCACTAACCGATTTTTTCATTGGTGGACTTCTTCATTAGAGGCGCACGATTAATTTTTGAGAAAAAAAATTTAACAGTGCGCCTAAAATGGTCCGCAAGATACGGCAGTAGGTAGTTTGGAGATTGATAAAAATCTAGATCTTGAACAAGGCAATAAGTATTCTAATCTTCGTTACTTTTCAGCAGGATTTGCTGAAGGCGTTCTGCCGGTGTATGAAGCCGAAAAACTTACCGCACCAGCTGCTTGTTGCTTTTAAAAAAGTACCGTAGTTCTTTTGAAAGCTATTTGAACTGCATAATCGACCGGTTTTTATGACCTTATCCTCAGTGGAATACATGCAGTTGTAATCAAAGATGGGTATTTATCGATATAATTTATCGGCGATAATTTTTTACCGATATCGCTTTCGTAATATACTTTGTTATCGCCGATAACTTATCGCGATAAACGATTGTTTGTGCACACTGTGTAAAGTTAGCGAGTTAGCGCTATGGAAAAAATACACGATGTTCGTGAAGTCTAGTTGCAATTTAGCAAAATCTCTCTTTGTTTTGTTTGATGCCACGGCAGAGCCCGTGAATTGTTCTCTTTTCTAGAAAAACATTTTTGCAATTCGACTTACAATAAAAAAACTTCGTCAAACACATCGAAAATTTACCACAACATTTATCGGAAAAATTCATCGGCGATAAATCATCGATTACCGATATCGCTTTAAGAAATTGAGATTTATCGATTATTGGTATTGCCCAGCAGTGGCGGCTCGTGACTATTTTAAACAGGTAGGCTACATGATTAGAAAAGCTGGCCAGAATAAATACTCGCTCTGAAATGAAAAAAAACTCTTTTATTTCACTAGCAAGGCGGTAGGCTTTAGGCTATACACAACTGCAGGAACACTGGCAGGTTTCCCATGAACTATTATTACTCTACAATTTTTTTTTATCACGCCACTGTACCAATAGCTGATTCTGTGCGTACCTGTAGCCTAGGTAACCTGCACCTGTAGTCTGCATGAATAAACACAAGTTTGGCCGAAACAAAATTTTCTATTTAAGTACACTACCGGTACTCTGCTATTGTACCTAGTCGACTACATCTAGTGGGCTACAAAAAAGCTACCACTAGTCTACAAACCTAGCTAAGCTGCGGTACCGGTCAATCAACAGCTTAAAAGTTTTTCTTTTTACGCAATCTATTAGTTCAAATAAGGTATAACTAAAGTCTACTAGCCTTTACCACTGTATTACAAGCTTAAGCAGTATGCAACCCGTAACATCCCATATCTTTCATTAAACCCAGTATCTCTATGTGATTGCAACTAAATAGAGCCAATCTCTAAGCTTTACACCTCAATAACCACCAAAAAGGCTGCTTTGACACAGCCTTAACACGTCTCACTGAACGTAATTCAAACTTCCATAAAGCATTGATGACGTAACACCACAGGGTTCGTTCTTGCTACGAAAGGCTGTGGCTGTCTTTACGTGTTGCCATTTTTTGTACAAAAATTATTTTTTTCAAAAAAAATATTGTCGATAGTTGTATGAAAGACAAGAATAGGTAAAAAAATTTTGCTTCTTAAAAAAAAAATAAGGAGGTGATAAACTGGGTAGGCTGCAGCCTTTGCAGCCTTCACTACGAGCCGCCCCTGTTGCCCAGAGCTTTTTTGAAGTTATCGGTTATCGTTATCGCTTTAATACAGAAAGGTTTATCGTGCCCATCAGTCACTGGTTGTAATCAGCGCTGCTAACGTAACTCGGTCTGTTTTGCCGAACTTGAAAAAGTTGATCGAGTTTGGAACTTAGCCTAAGCTTGACGAAAATTAACTTAGCCTAAACCCGATAAAAACTACTTGAATTCAGCACAATGTTGGTAAACATTACCGAACTCGAGACTTAACTTGCGAAATTACAGATGAAGAACTTTAATTTGATTTGCAAATTTTTAGTGAATTCTATTAAAAATTGCTTGAGAGTTTGCAGCCCTTGTTGTCATCAAACTTACAGTACTTGCAGAGTACGCTGGCGCCAAGCCATTTTCAAGTTAAACTACGCACAGCACATTATTGCGAAGCTTTCGAACCAAGTTTTAAAAAAGATAACACCACAAACATACAAAAGAATTATCTTGGAATTGCAGTTTTGTGAAAGACTGAGGGATGTAAACATAACAAGTGGGTTAAAATAATACCAAATACTCGAGGTTTCACAAAGGTCTGCAATCACTTTTCTCAGTGTGAACCGCTTATCAACTTGTAATCAACTGACAAACCAATCAATAACAGTGAACCTAAGCTGTGATTAAGGGTTGAACACCAGTCATAACAGGTACAGCGTTGTTGGTAGTGGAATTCATTATTTATGGCCGAATAATGCATTTTTCGAAATTCGACCAACCGTAATAGCAAGTTAGCATTTAATGCACGGAGACGACCAACAGATGGTCGAGGAACTGACCAATCGCCGCAGTCTGGGAATAATCCGACCAAAATATTTGCACCAAACAAAACTGGGATCAAAACAAAAAAAAACTGAAAATTCAAGAAGTTTTTCACCGAGAAGCACGGGTTTCGTGCTACACCGATTTGTCCCAATTTTTTTAAAGTCCAAGAAAAAGCAAGCTGGCGGTGAAATTAGAACATAATCCGCCGTCGAAATGATTCCCAAGAGCAGAGGAAAGTCTACGTACAGCAACACGTTTTCAGGCAAATTGTTAAAAAACGGATTCGAACAAGAAACATTCGCGTCAATTCAAGGCTCGTTTCTTCGACTTAACATAAGGACGACGAATCGGCTAAAAACTGGTCCGCAAGCATCATTCCTAGCGAGATGATGAAGTCAAACCTCTATAATAACCAGTCTGGTAACCAGCCATGTACCAGCTTACGAGCATTGACGACATTGCTTCTTTAGAAAGATTTTTTGAATCTCTTGGCATATTTCTTAAGCCGGGTATGTCGGGTCCAATATCATTTAAAGTTGGCATAAAAGGTAGCGGCGAATCATATTCCACTTCGACATCATCAGAATTGAGAGAACGGTTTTGTCTACGACGTCCTATTCTCTGCCGTTTGTTGGTTTTCTTTATACCCGAAGTTTCCTGTTGATTTGCATCTAAATCAACCCCCGCGTCCGTCCATAAGCTCTCCGGATGAATATCTTTAAGAGCAACAACTTCATCATCATCATAATCAACGTAATTCACAACAGCAGTCCCTTGAGCAACATGGATTTCTTTAATAGAAGCTTTATAGAAGCGTTGATCGTCTTGATAAAATGCCATACAAGAATCTCCTACTTTCCATTTGCACAATTTTCGTTCTTCGGCTGCAACGAAAGAAAAAGTGAAGAATAAACACGTCATAGCCAATGCAACAGACATGGGATAGTGAAAACCAATGAACCGAAGCTCTCTCTCATGCTGATCTAATAACTATTCACCACAGTAACTGAAAGAAACATAGACTGGCTGATCATTCATCATGAGGCGTCCCACTCGGACCGCGAGCTCGAACTCGGCTTTTTTGCCGGACTCTAATTTGGAGACGGAAAATACAAATCCCTAAACTCGAACTCTTTCTGGAAAATGGCGATGGAGGTTTAAACTTACCCTAAATTCGACAAATTTTACTTGAACTTAGCAAAAACCTAGCAAATTTTTAGTGGTATCGGCTAGCAAATTTTAAGTGATATCGAAACAGATTAAAAATGTTGCGAGTTGCAGCACTGGTCTAACCAATCGCTCACTTTGGCGCCAACGTACACAAAATTTAGAAAAAGTAGTCAACATCCATCAAGTAAAGACCTACAGTAAAAATTGAGCCTCGGTTTGCAATTAAAAAAAGGTCTTAATGGCTAACAAGTGCACATTTTGTTGTGTACAATGCACAAGAATATAAAAGATATCCATCACCTTATAATTTACACTTACAGCTAGGGCTGTTATCAAACAAGGTTTTTTAAACTTATCAAATAACAAATAATTTTTGACGATTGAAATCAAATAGTTAACAATAATTGTTTATTGCTGCGAATGCGGGCGCATGAAGCACAAAGTATGTACCATGAAATCGCTTAACGAAGATCTCAACTTAGCAATAAATAGTCCAGCAGTATTGAAGCATCTTTCCGCTTCAACTGAAGATGGTGGAAGCGTGTTCAGACAAATTTTCAGTCTTTTGAGCGCTTTGGGACACAGATTTTGTGTGGTCAGCATGTGGAATGGTGCATGGATGCGCAATGCACACTCACACAAGTGCTGTTGTTACGCTCTTTGCTCATGCTTGCATCACAAGACGTGTTTTGACGTCTTCAAGTAGTAAATTCCAAGTGAATAAAATTCTTTGATTACTTGAAATTCGGCCAAAAATTATTTGATAATGTTTCAAACAATTTAAATTTTCAAATAATCAAATATTCAATTGTTAGATAACAGCTCTACTTACAGCCCAGCACCGATATGGTACTACCGTCAAATCTGGTTAATTACATACCTATAATCACATCTGCTTTATCGCACAAATATAATATATCCCAAACTATAGTCAGTCGTTTGGTTTACAAAGTAATTTGGCTAATCGCATGGTGGTTTATCGCATAATCCACTCAATAGAATAGACTTGAACGGCATTCTATTAAATTAGGAAAATTATGCAACAAACGTTAACGACAAAAACACAACTTTCTGAGCAAAAGCAAACTGTTTCAATGCTCAAATGAACTCACTGAGGGCCCATGTCTCAAAAAATCAAAACCGCCACTGATTAGAAATCAAAAACAACGCGTGTGATGTGATTGATGTTCTTCAAAAGACAATCAATGATACAGAACGAAATCACGCACGCCATTTCTACTTCTGTATAAATGCATAATTTGCTTAATCGCATAAAAAGATTTGTCAAATCGACTACTGGTATGCAATTAAGCTGATTTGACTGTATTGCATAATCATATAACTAAGCTCACCATAGAAGAGATTGGCAAAGCAAAGAGTTCATAGCTCAAACCCTTGCTTGAAATTGAGCTAAGCACATATGAAACATAGATTACACCTTAATTATGTTTAGCATTAAAACATTGCACCATTCAGTAATCCTTACATTATATGCACATGAAATGACAATTTACGATGTACTTATATACCTTTTTTTCGTTTCCTTGCTTTTCTGGCAGCATTTTTTGACTTTGCAGCAGGTTTTGCATCATTTTTCTCGATATTATTTTTTACTTCAACCCCAGGATTTCTTTTCCATACAACTTCGCCTATTTCTGAAACATCGTCATTTTCTTCCATTATAATATTATCGGTATTTGATACTGCTGAATCGTATGCTTTTATGATTGCTAAATCATCCCAACCTGCTGGATCATTTGCTTCAAAACCAACTTTACTTCGTCGAAACACCAACTTCGACTTACTTTCCGTCATTTACTATTGAAAAAAATATTCTCAATATTTTCATTATAAGACAAAGCACTTAAAATTATGTCTGTGCAGGTTAACAATAATTACTACAATCGTATAACTGAGCAATGCACACAAGAATTAATCAATTTTTTTACATGCCAACAGCATAAAAAGTTTGAAGTGGCTACTATTACGGGCTCATAACATTGGTTGCTTTGGTTCGCAAAATTTCCCAATTTTGCAATAAGCTTGTGGATTGAATGGTGATTTTTAGTCAAATTAAAATCAAAGTTTTCAATATTTTAGAGCAAACCAAAAGTCTTATACTCCAGATTTTCAACTGCACAAGGAGGCAAAAATCAAATCAAACTTTCTTTAGATCCTCCACACTCTAAATCTTTTATGGGCAAATTTTTATTAAAATATAGTTTGTTAGGACAAATTCACACTTGCTAAAACTTAGAAGGAACAATCTGACAGTGGCTGTCTCCTGTTGCAATTCCATTGCATATATTTTTATTTTTGTAAATAAGATCAGTTTATAGCTACAAAAAAACGTGACTGATTGAAACCATTTTGGAGTGAGACTACAGGATCAACCTTGTACCAGGGGGTACGGGTGCCATCATGTATACTCTTTTGCAGTTCTATACCCAGTACCGGTATATAGCTCCTTAACTGGTCTATTACTGTTAGCTGCATGCTACAACCTGACAATGCTATTCTGTCCTCATCTAATAGATCTAGTCTATGCTTTACAATTTATTTTAAGCTAATTCATTAGTTTCTGATAGATACCAGTAATATTAGAAAATTGGCAGCCGCTATTTGTACAGGCTCGTACAAATAAGTGCTTGGTTTATTTTATTTGCTTCACACTAACCCCAATGGTACAAGAGCGTGACGAAGTAGTAAAATAAACCAAAAAGACAAATGTTACGGGCCCATACAAATAGCCACTTCCTAAAAAATTAGGGTAAGGCACTAGGCCACTACCATTACCAACTTAGCTATACCCACCTAACCCACACTGCACAAAAGCCAGTAAGTGTAAGCTGTACCAGCTAAACGGTATGCAACAGATCTACCTTGCACAGCTTTGTACTTACTGGTACCCTGTCACATGTTCGATTTATGTGGACTTGATAAGCCTATCATAATCACTGAATTACTTCTTTAAATTATGATATCAAAAATTTAATTGTGATGCAGAAAGCCCACAAGTTCAAATTTATTCATGCATGCGAAAGAGCCTATTGGCGTAAGAAACAAGTGCCCACATCAACATCAATGTATGCCTAAAGCCAGTGATGGAGTCGAGTACTTAACTTCCAAGTACGAGTACTGCAAAAAACTTCGAGTACAAGTACTGATATTGAAAAATGCACTGGAGTACGAGTACCGTAAAAAAGTTCGAGTACGAGTACTTTTACAAATTTTGCAAAAGAAAAATTTTTCAGTTGTAACAGCTCAGAGTTTGTCGCAAAAACATAAACGAATACGTTTTTTCAGTATTTGGGATGTTGAGAAGGCGCATTAATTTATTTACGAGTTCTATTGGTTGTAGTTTGCTATCAAAAGTTTATCTTGTTTGTTAATTTGTTACTTCTAGCAAAAGCCAAACGTACTTGTGTACTCGGCACTTTTTTTGACTGAGTACCGAGTACATTGACCTTCGAGTACGAGTACTAACCAGTAACCAAGTACCAAGGGTTGCGAGTTAAAGTACCCCAAAAGTGGTACTCGTGTACTCCATTACTGTCTAAAGCCCACATAAATTGGATATGTGGACAGGGTAACTGTGCAGTGAGTAGTAGGTACAGTACTATTAGACTAGCCCTATCACAGATCAGCAGATGGGGCTTGTTTCAATTAAGTCGTGGTTTGGGGTTAAGGTTTGAGGTTGAGCCGTTAGGGTTAGGCAGTAGCAACGCAAGCGTGCTTCAGCTACAATAGTTGGTACCACAAACTTAAAATCTCGCGACAATTAACACTTTATATATGAATCGAAAACCAGTCGATCTAACGCCCGGGTGCCAGAAGCGTTTTGCACATGAACAATCATTCTTTTGACCTTTGGCTACATTGGTGACAACCAGACATGATCTGGACAATGCAACCTAAGCACGACGCAATCTTCGACTTGGATTTCTTCCGTTCTTCCTTTCCGTCTTGACGGGTACGACGATGCTCTGCAACCACACCTTCAACTGTCCAAGAACTTTAAACAGACATCCACATCTTCCACGGAGTAAACAGGCCTACAACATCAAGCTTCACTCACAGCGGAAAAGGGGAAGTAATGGTACTGGCACAGCAGCAATGCTCGCTTCAACTAGACTATAGTACAATAGTTGGTATCGGTACCACTGTACCACAACCCAAAAACATCGCAACAATTATTACTTCATGTGTGAATCAAAACCAAGTCAATCTAACACCCAGGCACCAGAAGTGCACATGAACAACTGTTCTTTTAACCCTTGGCTACAAGGCCCTAACCCCTACAACAATATTCACTAGTGCCCTTTTGGTCTTTGTGCTCATGATTAGCTTACAAACTACCAGTAACTTACTCTGCCCTTCCATATTTAGCAGACTTTTAGTCTAATTTCAACTTCAATAGCAAAAAGCCTGAGCTTTTTAATCCAATGACTCAACCTAAAACTTGTACTGCTGGACAATCCCAAGTTACCGTACGTACCGGTACCAGATACAAACCAAAGATACCGACGTCCTTGCCTGATCCAGGGTTGCCAGATATTTTTACTTCAAATAGCAAAAAGTAGCTAATTCCACTTAAAAGTAGCCCAAATTTTTGACGCACTCTTCATAACCAGTAACCTCGAAATCCAAGAAAACAGCATAATTTTAGTAACCATATAACATTTTTGCTAAGACATTTGCACATCTTTTGCAATTTTGTCTCTTACCTCTGTACCTGTCGGTATTGCTAAAACCTGCAGGAGCGCATGGAGCACAAGGACCGTCTTTGCCAAAGTCCGTAGAACTCACGTATAAGTTGAGCAAACAGGTTTTGGCGGGAAACACTGTAGGTGAAAATGTGTCCCAAAGAAACAGGTTGAGCATTGTAGTAAAGCATAGTTTGTAGGTGTTTGGGGCTAATAGACAGGTTTAGACTAAAGCTGTTGGAAATTAATTCATAAAAAGTAGTAGTTAGGTAGTTATGGAACATATAAGGTCAGTTTAGCTGCAAAAGTAAGCTTAGCTATGCTGTATGGCCTGTATTAAATATGAAAATGAAGATTTCAACTTCGCCTCAGATTTGTAGAGGGGAGATAATGTCGGCTTAAATATTTATTCCAGAAATGTTTATGTGATTAAAGTGATTCTGTTCTTGGTCGTTAGATGCCTAATTGTGCACTATTGGTTTAACAGAAGCCTTGTCAAATTGAAAATAAAATAATTGCAATAGTATTGTTTATTTTCCGGTTTGACCTCCGTTCAGCGTTAGGATCTGCTGTTAGCAGGAAAGCACTTGGAGTGTGCGTATCCTTGTGGCAGAGGATGCGCGCGTTGGACTTTTGATTAGGCTACGATAAACCGATTTAGATTGCAGAAGCCAGCTTATATGAAGGATATACCCAAGGCAAGGCAGCGACAACCACACATGATTTAAAAATAAATTTTAGCATTTTTTCTTCAAAATCAATTTAACTTGTTCAAAAAGTAACAGTGATCCTGTCGGATAGGTCGGTTGCAAAGACGTCGCTTTCAGTGTGGGGATCCGGGCGGGTCAAATCACGCAGCTCGCCACAGCCGCAACGTTTTTTCGGAGCTTTGTTGCCCATGCGTTAACCCTCGAAGAAGGGCCCCGCCACTCGTTACACGATTGGGCCCAGTCTACAATACCGCGATTACATTAAAGATTTGATCTTTTTAAAAGAGTAACAGTGTTGAATGAATTGCTTTTTCCCTTAAATGAAGACCATTCGAACCATGTTTTGGGTCGGCAGAAAAAGATATAAGTGATCAGTAAATTACAGGTAATGTTAAACATGATCGACTAATAATTAATGACATGAGAGTCCGAAGTTATCCAAAGCACTAGTCTATGAAGAGCTAGGGGCCTAGGATTGTCATTACGTTTTGTGGTCTGTCATCGGCGCAACGCAGCAAGCCTATAGGCCTACTATACAATTGAATGTCACTTGATTGCTGGCATATCTTTATTGATGGTTTTTGTTATTGGTGCACGCTTAACATTTCAATTCGCGCAAGAAATGTTTCTGCTCAATATTTTTGGCCAGTTATCGATACCCTATGCTATAATTGCAGGCTTACAGCCATATTTCCATTACCTGCTTTTGTATCATCAAAATGCTTTTTATAATGTACTCATGTCATGATAGACCAAACTAGCATTCTCACTCAATTTTTCGTTAAGTTGCTATACTGTAATTTAGATTAAAAACGTCTGCAGAGCGTCGTCACTAAATCGTAATCACTGATTGTCTGAACTCTGACTTCTCAAACCAGAAGTAACCATTTTCGCTTCCTTACTACCGTAACCGATTCGTGGCTTTTGGACGACTGAATGCTTTTACAATAAGCAGGGAGTCGAACCGAACCCGAACCTAAACCGCGAACCGGTAAAAACCGCTTATTTTTGGTGAACCCGAACCAAACCTGAACCATTTAAATTTAAGATCATTGAAACTGAACCGAACCCGAACCTTTAATATTTCAAATATGTGAACCTGAACCGAACCCGAATCTTTAATATTTCAAATCTGTGAACCTGAACCGAACCCGAACCTTTAAAATTTTATGCAAGTAAACCGGAACCGAACCCGAACCTATAATATTCTATGAACGTAAATCTGAACAGAAATCGTTTAGTAACAATGTTCGAACCTGAGCTGATTCTTAAAAAATACTAATAAATATCTCTAGACATGTGCTGCGATGCGTAACATTCTTTCTGCTTACTTAGAGTTTTTTCTCGTTCTTCCGGTAACTTTACAATAACCTCAACTAAATCTAGTCAGGTTTTTTATTTGTTGACGTTTCGTTGGTACTGACGACCAAGATCATCAGAACGATAAAGCACTGACCTATTCCAACCTTTGCAACATTCTTTCTGCTTTTCAAAATTTAATGAATTTTTACATTTTTATTTAACCTTAATTGATTCGGGCATGCAATTTATAATTCGTTATTTTAATGACATAAGACCCCTAATTTAGTTTTTGGCCAAATTAAAGATTTTGAAGTGAACCCGAATCTGAACCGCGAACCGGTAAAAACCGCTTTTTTTCGGTAAACCCGAGCCAAACCTGAACCTTTAAAATTTGGATTTAGTGAACCTGAACCGAACCTGAACCTTAAAAATTTAGTTTCGATGAACCCGAACCGAACCCGAACCTTTAAATTTTGGTGCAACCGAACCGAACCTGAACCCAAATTTTTAAAAAGTCTTGAACCTGAACCGGAACTGAACCGTTAAAAATAAAATTTCTTGAACCTGAACCGGAACCGGAGCGACATTTTAAACGGTTCGACTCCCTGACAATAAGGACACATTTTTGTTTTCTTCAAGCGTTAACTAAGTCAAAATTAAGTGTCTAATAATCGCTTTTTGAACATTAAAACTGACTTGTACGACAGATTACATCAATAGCTTTGTAATAAAACTTATTTTTTAAAAAAATATGGAAAAATGACTGAGTTATACCATTTTTTGTAACAAGTCATGATCATTTTACATACAGTAGAAAAAGATGCGCGCTAATCATTTTTCTGGACACATTTTTTTGTCCATTGTCGCTTGACAATGGAACGAATGATTTGCTCAACTTATACGTGAGTTCTACGGACTTTGGTCTTTGCAAGTGAGTTAGGAGCACAAAGACCGCTAGAGGCGCTAGTGAGTTCTTACTAAGATTAGGGTTCAGTTAGAGTTAGGGGTTAGGGTTAGTAATAACTCACTAGCCCCCCTAGCGGTCCTTGCATAGGAGACGGAAGCGGGGTGCCGGGGGGCCCTAATTCACACGTTTATTTCTACAATATTGCCTCTGCATGAATGTATTTGACACCTAATAGGCCTATTCAGGGGCGTGCCCAGAAATTCGAAAAGGGATGGGCCGCAATTTCCTGTTTACACGTTTCCTCTGAAAATATCGGTGAAGACAAAAAAAAAGGTCTTCACGACTTCCGACGTCCAATTTACCCCCCAAAGTCAAGTGAAGACCAAAAAAAAAAACGTCAACGCGTCCTCAGATGTCTTATGTTTTCACTGTTTCGCTGACTGCAGATATATATCTGCTTATATTTCAGCGGGGGGAGGGGGGCGCGACTCCAGCGGCTCCCTCCTCTGAATACGCCCCTGCCTACCATCGAAATTGAAACCCAGGAAAGAGCTTTAATCCTGTGATGTCTTCTTTAAAATTTTGTTTGTGGGGTGGAACAGAAACTAGAGGCAAGAACCGTGGGTCTGAAGCCCACATAAAAATTGATAAATTGGACACTTGTCCCATGTGGACAGGCTAAATATAGGTTATAAGCATAGGGCCGGACTTACGTATGGGCTAAGCAGGCTGAAACCTAGAGCCTCGGAGAAAAAGAGGGGCCCCATCACGAGCAATGAAGACCTTTTTTTTTCTCTTCACCGATACTTTCAGTGGAAAACAGAACATCTGAGGACGTGTATAGGGCCTACCTTTTTTTGCTCTTCACTATACCGATGTTTTCAGTAAAAACAAAACATCTAAGGACGTGAAAACATTTTTTTTGCTCTTCCAATCAGTGTGATCCAATAACCAGGGTTGGAAATCGATGATGAAAAAGTAAAGAACTATTCGATACTCGATACCGCAAAAAAAGTAGCGAATTAGGCTACTACATTCGATGACAAAAATAAAAAGTAGAGAATATCGATCAATCGATAACTTTAAATCGATACTTTTCTCCCACTCAGTTGACAGCGTCAACATACTGTATAATGCTAATGGGGGGGCTTGGCTTCAGGTTAGGCAAAGTGGAGAATGTCGGTGTCAAAAACATAGCTATGGGGCGCCGGCTACACTGGGACGTGTCACCGGATATTTCCGATTTATATATATATATCGGATAAATTCGTCGTTTGGAAAAAATATACGTTTTGTGACCCATGTTTTTGAGCTTATTTAGACTCAAAAAGCATCGTTCACAAAACTTATAGTTTTTTCAAACGGCGCCCCATATATATCGGACAAATTATGGTCTAAATAAGCTCAAAAAATATGGTTCACAAAACGTATAGTTTTTTTCCAAACGACGAATTTGTCCGATATCTAAATCGAAAATATCCGACTTATTTTGCGAGTGTTTTTTGGTCAGACTTAGAGAGCAATTTGTTCGATATATAAGTCGGATATTTCCTATATATATCTCGGACTAATTATAGCCTAAATAAGCTCAAAAACCATGGGTCACAAAATAGTTTTTTCCAAAAGGCGTGTGGCGCGCCGTTTGGAAAAAAATTTTGCCTGACTTATTTCGCGTGTATTTTGGTCCGACTTGGAGTACAATTTGTCCGATATATAAGTAGCCTAAGATATTTCCAATATATATTATCGGACAAACTGTGGTTTAAATAAGCCTAAAAAACATGGTTCACAGAACGAATAGTTTTTTTCCAAACGGCGCCCCATACATCTATAGCATATTATGATGGGCAGTTTAAAACAGGAATACTAGAAGAGAGAGAGAGAGAGAACATGTTTTATTCGGCAGGTAGAAAATATAGCACACAGTAACACATCACACGTTAAAAATGCGATACATAATCTAAAGCCGTGGAATGCAGCGCAAGAGCAAAGCTCACCGAGGCAACTGCCACCACAAACCTTGAAATCACAATGTGCTATCTTCAAAAATTATCAACGAAAACGAAAAAAGCAAAATCATTGAGCAAAATGAGATTACTTATACGCTGAAGCAAACTATTCACAAAAATATCACTCACTTTTCCTTTTTCACTATAAAAAAGATCAAATATCACTTCTTCGCTTAAGTAGCCTACTTTTTACCTTTGATCTTGGCCTACTTCAGATGCTGTTGACTATAAACCTTTTCTACAATGTTCGAAACACAAAAGTATTCCTACCAGTATCAGATGTAATCTTTTGAATAAAAAAAAAGCTGGTGAACAAAAATTCAAAAACTGCTTTATTAGCCTCACTACTGTATTGGACTGTCTGGCCCTGGACTGCCGGGCCCTGGCCTGCCTTCTACAAAGCGATACCAAGTGACCAAACGTCAAGCAAACGTTTTCTCGTGTTATATTTTGGAATGAAATAAAAAATGACAGTGCATGGGTCTTCGGAATTTCCCGCACGCCAAGTGTTCTTAGGCAAATGTAAAAAAAATATTTACCTGCAAACACCACCAAAAACAGATGAGGTACCGGTACTAAAAATAACAAAAAATAAAACTTTTGAAAGAACTTATTCCGAAAAAACAATATCGATTAATTAATATCGATTTACCACGCAAAAAAGTAGGGAAAAGCCCCAAATGATAATGAAAAAAAAAGTAGAGAATTTTTGCATTCGATGACGAAAAAGTAGAGAATATCGATTTCTCATCGATATTTCCAGATATCAGTAGGCGTAGGCCTACCACTGAAACCCTTAAAATGGAAAAAAATTTTCGGGATTCCGACATAAATTTCCCGGAAAATGGGAAACTTCAAAATCCCAGATTTCCCGGGAAATTTTCCGTCCCGACTTACCGGGAGGAAACACCAGAATGGATTGAAAAAACAAACAGATCACATGGCAGAGTGGTGAGTAAGAGCAGGGATTAAAAGCGTCTGCTTGTGAAGCTATAGCCTATAGACTCACGTTTGGTTCTAAGTCGGGTCAAACTGATGACTTCAAAATTGCTATTGACGGCTTTCTTACTTGACGCTCAGCAGTGAAGGAACAGTGTAGAAAATAAGCAGGCACGTTTACCTGTTGTGCTGCTGGGAAACACGCTTGGCGGAATTCTCCCATCTTAGAATGGTAGACAGATGGCCGGCGGGCGGCAACTCCTTAACAAGCTTATTGTAGCGCCTTGGTCGCTTTCTCGTGATGGAAGGACAAATGCTAGAAATAAAAATGTGTATAATATGTAAAAGCAAATCAACATATTTTACGATATTGTACGCTAAAGATGGCACGGGCTGACTTTTTTGCGATCCACACCGCCCATGGTCCGAAACCTTTTACGTAGTAACCGTAGCCTAACCGTAACCTACCACCAGTGATGGAGTCGAGTACTCCACCTTCGAGTACGAGTATCGAGTACTTACCTTGAGAATCTTCGAGTACGAGTACTGGTGGTTGACTTCGAGTACAAGAACGAGTATTTCAAGCTCGAGTACGAGTACCGAGTACATTTTTTGCAGTTAAACTTTACACTTTAAAATCAGTTGCAGGCATTTGCTGCATAAATTGGTACCACTTTTCTTTAAGTTGTTTATTTAAATGTTTATTACCAGTTTGAACTCTGGATTTAAGCGTTAAAACTAGAGTCGGAGCTGGAGCCGATTGACTGATTTCTAGGTCATCTACCTCATTGTCATGAAAATGAAGCGAAGTCATGCTTGTGGTGTATGGTAGATACTACACTTCACTATGCACAGTTTAATGTCAAATCTACGCTTGCTTTGAGGACGCGAGATACAAGAATCAAAACAAGAGTAGGATTTTGATATTAAGCTTTGACAAGAGCCGGACCTAGAATCGGAGTTTGTTTAATTGGAAAAACATTGGAGTCGGGGTCTCAAAAAAAGAGTCTCTGGACACGGAGACACCTCTGGCTTGGCCGAGGAAAGAGGAATCGGATTTCCAATAAACATAGGCTAGGTAGGCCTACCGGTAAAAGCGGAATGGATAAAAAAAACACATCGCCAAATTTCAACACCGGTATATTCCGCGTTTTTTTCGCAAGGAATTAATCAAAGCGAAAAGTCAATGGGGCGCCTTTCTCTAACTGCTTTCGATGATTCACCACAAAGCAAGATACGTGACATGATAAGCGACGGCTGGAAGCAGGGTCCAAGTTTGTTAGGGGGCCTAGCTTTTTTAGGATCTAATTTCGACGTCAGCAGTAGATCTTTTGCAGGTAACGCGATATAACGGCCTTGTTTGTGGTACGCCTCTGATCGAAAAGCCCTGGGCCCTATCATGGGAGGCCCCGTCCTATGCATCCCTTGATCCGACCGTGGGTGAAGAGATACTGTATGTAGAAATCAATAAGCTACTAAATCTTTCCACAATTTGGTCTTTATCTATTGCGAAACAAACGTTTAACTCATTACTCCGCCATAAACGCGTTATTTAATCGCAACTTTGAATCGTTAAAATAATTATGTGAGCTTATAACATAATAATCATGATATTAGAACCCCACGCGCATCGTTGAAATCATCAGCTGCAGAACTTACACTGCTTTTATTTAAAGGTGGTTTCGTATGAATGGTTCGATCTATGGTTGGAGATCGCGTTTAAAATAATAGTGTATTTTCATAATAGCGTTTAGCTCAAAGAACGTAAGTTCACTTTGTAGGCGTTACCCTTTTCAACTTTTTCATTCCTGAACTGTTAGTTGCTGGCAATGGCCTGTTATATAATTGTTGGCAATGGCAATGGCAACTGCTACTGGCAATTGACTATTATAGGAGTCCAATGCCAGAAAGTGAGAAATCTACAGGATAACAAAAAATGCACAACCTTCTGTAGAGCCAAATGTACTACGGTGGATTATCCTCGGATAAAACTTACACAGGGGTTATACCTGATGATTCACTCAACTTACAATAGAAACGTACGTAGGCTTGGTACTGGTAGGCTATATCACCGGCAAAGGCTGCTAGTCTCATGACAATCAAAATCGCGTACGCAACGCGAGTTCTTTTCATCGCTAAACAGCTGCAATCCACACGATTCTGACTTTTCTGCACTTTATTATATTCCACAGGTGGACGGCAAAATCTTCGTTTGATTGTAACATCTCACAATCACGATCAAATCATAAATATGAGAGCCAAGAAACAGCTAAACACATTTGGGCAGACCTTTCGGCTTACTTCTGATGTCATTGCAAACGCTGTAAGCCTTCACTGAGCTAGGCCATGCACCATGGTGCACAAGAAGGAAAATCATGAAATATAACCAACAGTGAACCAAACCGTTCGCCCAAATGATTTTAGCTGTGTTCTTGACTGTTTTATTTAGGATGAAATGCACCAACGCAAACTAAGTTAACTCTAAATTAAAGCTAATCGTGAGTAACCTACACATAGATTAACTTTTTTTTGCATATTTATTCTCCTATCACGAGAAAGCGATCATAGCTCTACAACGAGCTCGTTCAGGAGTTGCCAGCCATCTGTCTACCACACCAAGATGGGAAATCCCACTAAGTGCCTTTCCTAACGGCACAACATTGGTAAACTTGCAGGCTTGTTTTCCACACTGTCCCTTCAACGCTAACAGTCAAGCAGGGAAGCTGTGAATACCAATCGTAAAGTCATTGGTTTGACCCGAATCGGAATCAAATCCGAGTCTACAGCTCCAGATGCGGACGCTCTCAACCACTCAGGCATCTGAGCTGTAGTTAACTCCCATGCACCAACTCGATTTATCTTGAGGTTACCTAATCATTAGATTAAACGCAAAGCCATCAACCTTTCGTGCATTGTCTCAGTTTTTTGGGTCCGATAAAAATTTGGAAGTGGTGATTTTCACGGAAATTGGGGATACCGTGACCGTAATTTTATTTTCGGTGTTCGGTAACGAGTTTTTGAAAAGTTTTGGGATTTCACGTGCAGGGCTGAAATTTCCTGCAAAGCAGTTGCGTAGACCGAAATTTTGTAAGAGGAGAGAACATGAAGAAATTTTCCCTTTTTACGATGCAGTTTTTCTTGCAGTATCTGAACGAGACAGGCTTTAAACGTGTGTCGAAAAAGACCTGAGGGGGTTGCGCTCATAGGAGTCCCCTCTTGAGATACGCTACTGAGTACTGATAAATACATCGCTAATCAACTCCCAGTTGTGCCGTTTGCCATCACGTTTTTTACATCACACGTTTGATTATATTGCAGTTTCAAGATCTTCGTTGTTTAAAAAATTGGAAGCGTATTCAAATAGAAAAAAAAATTGAAGACACAAACTTATGTGCTATTTCTGCTAACTTCATTAACACACACAAAAATACCCCACTTACTGTTTTACAAGTAAACCACAAACACCAGGCCTGCAAGGCTTAGTTCAGGCGAGTATAGAATAAATATCTCCATTTGCACATAATTATGAAAACATGGTCTAGCTCTATAACCACTGAACTTAACTGCAACACGGAGAAAAGTCAAAGTTGTCGACTCATCAAATAACACTTAGTTTGCTACCGAATTAGCGTGGAACGTTGACGCAGCAGTTACGACAGTGGTTTTCAACCAGGGTCCGGCCACTACAATATAGGGGCTCCGCAAGTGTAGGCCTATAGGCCAACAAACAAATTCGAGAATCTATATTATTATTATGTGCTCATAATACTAAAAGCAGAAGAAGTTTCAGTTTTCACCGTTAGACAGACTGATGTCTGAATGTTGTGCGATTGTACATGAACGCAGATCATGAAATTTGCGTTATGAAAACACAACCGCTGGTTATAAAGCAACCGCATGTGGACACTATCCTGTTTAACTTCGCTGTAAAACCAATGACGTTTTGTTGTTGTTTTCTGCCCTTATCTGATTATCGCATTTTACTTTTTCTATTATTTCATTTTAGGTCAGGATTGTTCTAAGTTTTGAGAGTATTACCACTGCAGAGACGGCACCAGAGCAGTCGACTTAGGGGGGCCAAGCGTTTATCAGGGGGATCCAAAGTTTGAAATTTAGCACAAAAGCCTCTGTTTTCAATAGAGAAAGCTTGTAAATTTGGGGGCCAAGCGTGTCGATTGTGAATTGGGAGGCTACCTCTGGCCTTCCCCCTTGGCGCCAGGCCTGATTACCGATACACCGGCGCAAATTTACTACTTGTATTTTCGCGTTTTTGCTACTTCTTCCTGCGCAAACTTTTTACTTGGCTGAAATTGATGTATTTAGGTTTGGGAAGCAATAAAAATATAACATCAGAAAAAATTTAGGTTGATTTTTCAGCCCTAAAAATGTAAAGGCTGGTCTCGACCCCGTGGCTCGAGAGGTTCACTTTTGATCATAAGGTTACGGGTGCAAACCTGGGTCTGCCTGATGAGCGGTCAAATCGTGAAACTAGTCGTAGAATTGGGTTTTACAGCGTTTATTTAGTAAGTCTTCCCACGCCTACCATAATATCTGTTTATACGAGTATGTTCATATACACTACCCATGTTTTTAAAAAAGTTACATAGAACAACACCACGCTGGCACTGGGGTAATACAAATCTAATTACTTGCTAAAAACAAAAAAACGATCAAGAATGTCGCTGAATAAAACACTGTAAAAGCGAAATGGCATTTTGGAAAAAAAAACATCATTTTTTATATAAACAAAACTATACAAACCAGAACGGGCAAACTAAAATACCACGTCAAATATAATCTCAAGCAAAACACGTTACACAGCATAGTTAGGGGTCAATTCTGTTCCGGTTACAATTTATGCAAAATTTCAGCAAAAAGAATATCACAAATTTGTTGTTGGTGTGCTAAAAAAAATGTAATCTGTTAGCACTTTGATTACGACTATATACTGCGGAGATGATGAAATGTAGCGAGAATGGGAGGGTTTCGAGGGGTCCCTAGGACCCCATGAGGAGCCACAGGGCGTCATTATGAGGCCACAAAAACGGCTTCCACTACGTAAAAAAAATCAAAACTAGATACTTCAATTGCGCAACAGCACAGCACAAGTATTAAAAATCTCTGGAAGGAGACCACGGGCCATGAAACATAAAACCAGGGCATTGAACGGTTTGAAATATTGCTCCGGTTTAGGTTCAGGTTCCGCAAAATTTATTTTTAGCGGTTTACCTCCGGTTCAGTTTTTTCGTCGTTTGATTTTGCAGTTCAGGTTAAAACTGAAAATATTTACATGATCGGGTTCAGGTTCGGTTCAGGTTCACAGAAGCAAGAATTTAAAGGTTTAAATTCGGTTTGGGTTCAAGAATTTGAAACCGCCAATTCGATTTATACTCTAGTACACAGCTACAAGCGTATTTTTTTCAAAAATACTTATTGTATTTAGGCTGACTGTACTTTTTAAGATGCTGCTATAGCTCATATCAGCGGCAGAAATAACCTCAGATTTAATTCAGATACCCTTAACCTCTGTTGTGTTAAAGCCACCAATCATTCTTAGGAAAAATCTTCGTAACAAAATTATTTCAACGGTTCAAATCCGGTTAAAGTTCAAGAACTTTCAGAACCTTGGGTTTAGGTTCGAGTTGATTCACGTCTTGCGGTGTGGGTTCAATAAAAAGAAGCGGTTAGTACGGGTTTTCGGTTAACGTTCCGGTTCGTTTCGACGCCCTGCTTAAAACTCCAGACAGTTTATGACTAAGGTTTTTCCTAATCAATGTTTATTGTTCATGTGGTTTGGTTTGATTGTTTGTGACTAGATTGTTTACTTGCTATATTATGATAAACACGTGCTTGTTACTTTGTTGCAGCTTGTGCTAAAATGTCCAAACTTTTACACAAACTGCTAAATGTTTTCATGGAATGTTTTGTTATATTGTTAAGATCGTTTGCTGAAAAATAAATAACGTTTTTGAAAAGTTTACGAATCAGGGCGGTGTTGCAGTTGTAACTCACAAAGGTCAATGCATTGAAGTTCTTCGGCAACACTACTATTAGCGCCTGCATTTTGATAGATTAAATATGATTTCTGAAAATACCCTAGCGCTTCGATGTATTGGCTTAAATCATAATAGCAACATCCCATGTTGTGAAGTGTGAGCGCGACATCAGAATCTGTTTCCTCGTTCAACGATATTTTTTGGTAGATTTTTAATGATCTCTGCAAATTGTCAAGCCCTTCAGTGTATTGATGCAAATCATTAAGACATAATCCAATGTTGTTCAATGTCCTTGCAATATCAGGATCTGTTTCCTCGTTCAACGATATTTTTTGGTAGATTCTTAGTGATCTCTGCAAATATTCGAGCCCTTCCGTGTATTTAAGCAAACTTTTAAGACATGATCCAATGTTGTTCAATGTCGATGCAACGTCAGGATCTGTTTCCTCGTTCAACGATATTCTTTGGTAGATTCTTAAAGATCTCTGCGAATAATCAAGTCCTTCACTGTATTGATGTAAACTTTTAAAACAGCTTGCAATGTTGTTTAATGTCGATGCAACATCACGATCTGTTTCCTCATTCAACGATATTTTTTGGTAAATTTTTAGTGATTTCTGCAAATATTCAAGTCCTTCAGTGTATTGATGCAAATCATTAAGACATAATCCGATGTTGTTCAATGTCACTGCAATATCACGATCTGTTTCCTCGATCAACGATATTTTTTGTTTTATTTTTAGTGATTTCTTCAAATATTCAAGTCCTTCAGTGTATTGATGCAAATCATTAAGACATAATCCGATGTTGTTCAATGTCACTGCAATATAAGGATCTGTTTCCTCATTCAACGATATTTTTTGGTAAATTTTTAGTGATTTCTTCAAATATTCAAGTCCTTCAGTGTATTGATGCAAATCATTAAGACATAATCCGATGTTGTTCAATGTCACTGCAATATAAGGATCTGTTTCCTCATTCAACGATATTTTTTGTTTTATTTTTAGTGATCGCTTCAAATATTCAAGTCCTTCAGTGTATTGATGCAAATTATTAAGACATAATCCGATGTTGTTCAATGTCACTGCAATATAAGGATCTGTTTCCTCGATTAACGATATTTTTTGGTAGATTTTAAGGGATCTTTGATAACAATCAAGTCCTTCAGTGTATTGGTGCAAATCATTAAAACATAATCCAATGTTGTTCAATGTCAATGCAACATCACGTTCTGTTTCGTCGTTCAACGATATTTTTTGTTTTATTTTTAGTGATCGCTTCAAATATTCAAGTCCTTCAGCGTATTGATGCATACTTCTAAGACATAATCCAATGTTGTTCAATGTTCTCGCACCAACATGATCTGTTTCCTCGTTCAACGATATTTTTTGGTAGATTCTTAGTGATCTATGATAATATTCAAGTCCTTCACTGTATTGATTCAAACTTTTAAGACATAGCCCGATGTTGTTCAATGTCTTTGCAACATCAGCATCTGTTTCCTCATTCAACGATATTCTTTGGTAGATTTTTAGCGATCTCTGCAAATATTCAAGTCCTTCAGTGTATTCATGCAAATTGTAGAGACAATTTCCAATGTTGTTCAATGTCGATGCAACGTCAGGATCTGTTTCCTCGTTCAACGATATTTTTTGATAAATTTTTAACGAACTCTGATGATATTTAAGAGCGTCAGCGGGTTTTGAAATATTTCCTAGGCATTTCCCGATATTAGTGAATGTTCGTGCAATATTTTTATGGTTGTTTGTTGAGCTTTGTTTTTCTTTGGGAGTTTGAAATGAATCCTGAGGCCTCCTCGCAGGAACAGATTTAGATGATGACGAATGAGAACTTTCAGCAGCAGAAGTTTCACCGCTTTCGACTTCTGTGGTTTGTTGTTGCTGATAAAACTCTAATAAATGCTTGTAAAACTCCAAACCTTCATCATATACTTTGGACTTGTACAAATGATCAGCCAATATTTCAAACGTTCCAGTATGATTGTTTGTCTTATCATCTTCGACACATTTTCGCATGTTTTTTAAGTGTTCACCAAGTTGATTGAGACAATCATCGAAGCTAAAATCGTCGATATTCCACATAGTTCGCGATGTTTCACTCTCATACTCTGCATTTACACCAAACGCATAGCACGTTGCGATGTTAATCAGTTGAGGGTCAGTGTAAAAATGTAGTTTAGTCAATCGTAACAACTTGGCTACTTCACACTGAAGACAATAAACAACTTGAAAGTAACGAATTGTGTTTGATTGACCAGCTACGTTCAAGAAGTTTTTGATGCCGCCTTTGTCCGCTTTGATTTCAATCAAATCACGTTGTGATTTATGTCCCATGTAAACGCGAAGTCGCATCTCGCATGCAATTGCCACTGCAAACAGCAAGCTGTGTTTTGTTTGTGGTGTTATGTTGTTTTGTTCTGCCATTTTCTTTACTATGTCAAAACATGAATTTTGTGAAATGTTGTGAAACCGACCCATTGCTCCGATGAACAACGTGGAGCTTCGATAAACCATTTGTTTGATGTTAATTGTGTCATTATTACGTAACTTAGCAATGCAAAGACGAATGGAAAACTTGTTCAAATCATCTTTTACTAGTGTTGTGATTTCTTCACGTGTTTCTTGATGTGTTTTTGTGTGCAAATGAGTTATAATGCCCTCCACGAACTGATCGTATATTTCTCGACTGCCATACACAAAACAGGTTTTTGTCAGCAAATCGCTCAAATGATACCCTTCTTTCAAATCGCTTTCGGAACTAAGATATTTTAACATATTATTGAAGGGTTGAATCAATTCCACTGCCCAGGGTTTGTTTTTGGTTGGTCCCCTTCCTAAGGGATACTTACTAGCATGCGGCATCATCCCATCCAGGGATATGCCGCGTGTGTGGGAATCGAAAAACCAGTCTCCCAGTTTCGAGTCCTTGTCATTCAAACTGGGAATATGCAAAGCTGGTATGATTGTTTCCTGAACATTTAAAATAACGATATGGAAAATCAACGTAAACCACCGAAAGTAATCCAAATGTTGAGGTCTGCAGTTTGCTTCTTCCAGTGTAATCATATGTTCAAAATCGGAATATGGAGTGGCTTCTTCACGGGCAAGTGATCCCATTCCCATGACAGTGTATTGGCACGGGGGCTTTCCCATGACGTTTTCACAATATTCGCACAAGTTTGCCATGGTTTTCATGTAAGTGTCAGTGATCTTGGTTTGTATGAACTGGATATTTGATATTTTGTCTTCCTCAAGTTTGGTCGTGATTTCATTTAGTGCTGATTTGGTCGAAATTTTGTTTTTGGTCGATTTTGAGTTTGATAGAAATTGATCGACTTCATTTCTGAGTTGAGTAAACGACGATTTGACTTCTTTGGCTTTCTCAATCAAATCTGCTGTTTGATTAGCTGCTTCAGCTTGTTGCAAAATATGTTTGCACAGATCAGCCAAATCTTGTGTAATCTCGGAAATGTTGGAAGGTTTTCTAATGATGGCAGCGTTTAGTAAACCAGCACTTTTGATTAATGAAAACTTGTCAGGACTTCGCTGTCGATAGATTAGTCCCAACTCGTGAATTATTTTCGTTGATTCAGAGGGGTCGACTTCTCTGCCCGAATCATCGCAGACGTTTTTCAGCTGTTGAGCGAGTTCGTATTCACGCTGAAGAAGTTCATCTTCCACATGAACAGGAGTATTTTTCGGACAAGCAAGTACCGTTTCCTGATCGGCCGTTGTGTCGTCGCTTCTCTGTTGACTGCTCATGATAATTATCGGTACAAATTTACAAACAGTTAATTACTAGTTCAAACGTAATCACTCAAACATCTGCAATAATCAGCACGTCTGATCGTGAATGTATCATTTTGACTCTGTCCTGAATCATTACGATTTTAAAAGTATTTGGCGGTTTTCGGTATAAGCAAAATTAAGTTTCATTAGTGCAGTATGAAAAACATAGGTAGTTTGGTCATGAGGAAAGGAGATCAGATGAGCATGTAGGTAGAAAGATGTTACGGACGCAGTAAGAGACGCAGAGGCAGACCTAAGCGAAGATATATGCACGGGTTAAATGAGGACATGAATGTATCTGGTGTAACTGTGAAAGATGCAAGTAACAGGTCAAGTTGGAAGAAAGCAATCTGCTGTGGCGACCCTTATAATCGGGATAAGCCTAAAGAAAAAGAAGTGCAGGATGAATATAATGACACTGTTTTTCCGTCTTTCATAGCGATGGATGTGTTAGACAGCAATCAATACTGATGAGTGCTGAGGATTAAAAAGTCGGAACAGTGTGCACTATTTTCATTAAAGTTCATGTCATATAATTTATTGATGGAAAAGTTTGCTGCATATTTGATTTACTTTACTATTAATTTTTTGCACGGCACACAACATGCTGCCTGACCAAAATATTGTTACTGTTAAGGTGCGATCACATTAACTGAGACGTTGAGACCTTTGAGACACTGTGCAGGTTTATCTTATTGTGATATGACTTTGTGGGAATGTGATGTTGCAATAAGATAAACCTGCACAATGTCTCAAAGGTCTCAACGTCTCAGTTTCTGTGATCGGACTTTTAACCAAGTACAAATTAATATTTTGCTCCGCAATGACGGTTTTATATTAGCAACACATGCTTTGCCTCGTTCTTCTAGTGAGAGCGCATTGTGTTTATGACTCACTGGGTGGCGTATCATATCGCTAACGGCGCGGAAGGTCTTGGGTTCGGTTTCCGGCCGGTCAAATCGGACACCGTCGCCCATGACTCGCCACTGCTGCGACCATTCTGAGTTGCCCAGCCGTTGTGCCGCGGAGATGGGTCCCACTACCAGTTACACATCTCGGCGTAATGCTACTACAGTGTAATGAAAACTTGTTTTTTTTTTTTATTTATAGTTAGAGTGTGAACGAACGCCTGAAAAATTACTTTCGTGTGCGAGAATAATAGCACAATCATTGAGTCATGCTGCTATGTAGTTACTGTTCAGTCTATGCGCAATAATTTGCACGATTTCTGGAAGCGCTTGCTAAAATGAAATGTCAAAAAGTTTTTGTTTATTGTTAGTTTTTCAAAGGCACATAAAATGCAATATTACACACATGCACCTTAAAGAAAAATGTGGCAAAGCCTTTAAAGAAAAACTTTTTTTGGCTTTATCGCGAAAAGCTGCGCGATCCATTGTCGTACATCACGATGCACAACTTCCACGCAATTTAGAATTTAATATTCGCGCAATTCAACCCGAAAAAGCGTTTTGGGTATTTAAGGTGAGCGAGCACGCAGTTAGGGCTTTCTGCATCACAATTAAATTTTTGATGTCATAACGGTAATTCTAAAATGTTCAACTCCCAACCTAGTCTCCTTGTTGCGTTCTTGGATAAGATGCTTCACGATGATTATCTCTGCTTGGTGGAATTTGGCAAGCAGCAAATTAAAGAAGTCAGAAGCAAAATTTAACCGGAAAACACTGAAATAAAGGCAACTCTAAAGCGAATCTGGGTTCATCCTAAGCATAGCACCTCCGCCGCTTTCTCGTGATAGGAGGATAAAGATAAAGAAATTAAATCGATCATCATTAGAAATCATCAAAATCTAAAAAAGTAATTTTGACATCAAGCCCACATTAATGTGAGCTTAAAGCCCTCATAAATTGGACTTGTAGACAGGGTAAGTGTCATTTAAACTTTCATAATTGTGTTCTCTACTTATTTGGGATCATACTTTGCACATCAACATTTTCACTGAATTGCTAAGCTAGGCTTTAGTAGTGGTAATTCTAAACTGTCGTTTCCAGTATAACAATTTCTTCAGTAATAATTATTTTTAGCAGAAATTCTCACAGGTGGAGCAGCGCAACTATTTTTTGCTAAAGGGTCTCCTCTACCAGTAAAAATATTCGGCTAAAACAATAATGTCACTGAAAAAAGTATCACTGGGTGTCATCATTGGCTAAAATGATATTTAATGAGGGGGAAGTCGTAAGGGCCGTCGTCGAAAGGAGGAGGGGATATTAAAATTTGTTCTAATACGCCTTAAAATAATGTAGAGCGCTTGAAAATAGGCCAAAATGTGTCTACAAGCCGTCATATGGAAGGAGGAAGGGGTTGGTTGAAAACGTCAGAATATCGTTGTTTTAGAGGGAGGGGGTCTAATACTGTAGCGACGTCCACTCGCTACATTCCCCTTTATTTAAACTGATGATGCCTGGAAGACAACGCCTACTCGTTCAAGCCTCAAACGCAAATCGGTCAAAGAAGCATTCTCAGACTGGACAATGACAACTTCACCCGCTGTTTTAGATTCAAGGTTCCTTTGTGCACGTGCATGATGGTGATACAAGCTCCTTTTCATCACATAGACTTTGGAACTGGTTCTCGGACGCTGTCAGTTTTTATATATATATACAAGCCTACAGTATCTATTTATTCGATTTATCTTTTGCTTCTGGGATCTAGTCAGTTTATATACATTACCTTTTTGTTTTTTTGATAACTTGCGTCATCCGGGCAGTTGACTGGCATTGCTGCATCATCGCACGTGCTAGCTGCAGTATAAAAAGCCTGTGCGCCATTATTTGCTCTTTTGTTGGACGTGAAATAAGCTCTGTGAATGTGCTGGATTGAAGCATCGTGATCAGTTATTGCTTACAATGGTTTTTTATCCAGTTTAATCGTGATACATTGTGGTGCGTCAATGTGTGTGGGGTCGGTGTAAGAAGAAGAGAAACGAGTACGACCAACAAACAATATTGCACTGGATTTGAACGGGATCCAGTACTATTTAGTCGACGCGCTTCAGTACCGATGTTTTTAAGGGAGGGTGTCTAAATGTCCTAAAAAACGTCATATTATGATATTTCAACTTCCCTTTTTCAGTTTTGGTTAATGTAGGCCTATGCCTAAACGCGAAATGGCTTCAACCTTTTATATTGCATTTAACCTTCGAAGACTTGTAAATTGCACAGAGGTGTAAGAAACCCCAAAACTTTGGAGCCCCATCTGGTCGGAAAAACATTAAGGGCTAGTAAGAGATGCCATCATGCATGCGCATTAAACTGTAATATTAAAATTTTAACTTAACAGGCTCCTAATAATATTTTGGTCTCGCATACTTTCATTACCTATCCTTATTTTGCTTTTCCCTCTCTAATTAACACTTTATGTCGGTGTGGTTTTGCGCTACTATAACCTGTTTATTTTAAGCGAAATACACTTGGCAAGCAGATGTCGCAAATGTCTTCGTTCAAATGTTATATTTTTCGAAAAAACAAGAATTACAGGTTTAAAAATGTTCGTTCCACTGGATCTTGATGAGCGATGAACGTTGGAGGCATATCAAATGATAGGTTTAAACTCAGAGTTTTAAGGTTGTTTTTGAGAAGTTGTTAAACTTCTTCTTTATCTACAGATGATGTCAGAAACCTCGTGCTTGAGTTTGAGCTGTATTTTTTCCGGGTATAGCTTCAATTCTGCAGCGATAATTTTCCCGTATACCTTTTGCATTACCACTTTTTTTGTTGCTTTGCTCCTCTTAAATCTGAGTTCGTTCAACACCTCGTCTTGGTTCCGATGTTTTCCGCGAAAAGTTTTTTTTTTTCAGCCTGACTATTTGCTGATTGCAACTTGCTCTCCGTGTCGCAGATAAATAAATCGAAACTTCGGGGTTAGGTTCAGTTGAACTTTCATTTTCTTCGGATAATGAACGTTTTTCACGGCAATCTGATTCAAACTGCGAACGTAGGCCTACACTGCTGTTAAAATTTCCAGCCATTACATTTGTTTTGGTGAGTTTTTGGCGAGTATAAATAACACGGGTCATACCATTGCAAAAATTTGTAATCATCCAAACATTTCTGAGCATTTAAAACTTGTTCTGAGCCAACTCTAGACTTGCTTGAGGTTTTTACGTTCATCCGTTTTCTGCTGTGCCTGTTCAGCAAAACATCTCACTCGTGTTTACAACAGTGCCTGGCTGCTTCCCAAGAATTTGGTCTATCTTAACCACGCATTTTTTCCTGCAATTTATCGTTGTAGCTTGCTTCTGCCTTATCATAAAGGCAAGGGTATTTAGTACGTGTAAAGATGTGACGATCGTGACGACGATTTTTTTATTTTTATCCTCCTGTCACGAGAAAGCGACTGAGGCGCTGTGCATAGGACGAATCCAGACTCGCTTAGGAGTTGCCCTTGTTTCCAAGTTTTCCGCTTGAACTTAGCTTATCCTAGGATGCAACAACGAGGCTTGGATGGGAGTTGAACCATCAACCTTGCGATCATGACCGTCGTAAAAACGACGCTCCCAACAATTCAGCCACGCTGCCGACGCATTTTTTGATAAATTATCATTGAAATTATCATCACTGAAATTGAAATTGAAGAATGAAAGTACCGCCGACTGCTCCACCTCTGACTGCTCATAATTCTCACTCATTAATAATTTTTTTTCAGGGATAATTTTCAATGATAATTTTATTACTTTCGGCGATAATTTCGAAATTCTTACTGATGAAATTCTCACTGCTCTGCTCCACCAGTGCAGATTTTGAAATTCTTTCTGAGTTTCAGTGATAATTACCGTGATCATTTAAACTAATCACTGGAGGAGCCCTAGCATTAATCAACAAAAAACTAATTACCCAATCATAACTGCCGCGCCCCCGCTTTTTCACGGGCGCACGGGTTTGGCAGAGAGGTTTTTGTAGGCTCTTGTGACTGGTATGGGTGCAAACCGCAAGCAAAATAATTCTCAGCGATATATGGCGGTCACACAACTGCACTGATTTAATCATTCGTCAAAACCTTATGCAATTAACGATAGAACAAGTAAGCTCAAATCATATATTTTTTTGATGGAACAGTTAACAGTAAATTTAACTTAATACATTTTAATGTTTTTCACTGCACACCGCATGCTACCTAGTGACCAAAATGTTTTAACTCTTTTATTTGAGACGTTTGGCAGGTTTATCTAAGTGTCTTATTATGATATGACTTTGTGAGGATGTGATGTCATAATAAAACAAATCTGCAAAATGTCTTAAAGGTCTCAGTGTGATTGCACCAGTGATCTCATAGTTCGATTCATCTAAAAACAATGACTAATTTTGCTGCTGAGTAACACGTAAGCTTCACGAGAAAGCAATGCCTGTCAGGTGAAAATGTTTCACCCAACTCATGCAAAACTGATTCATGATCGGCTAATGCACGGATTATCAAACTTTTTGCGCAAAGATTGGACAAACCATTTTTATTTTAAGATGGAAGAATAAATCAAATCTTCATTATACTCGCCGTATTACGTCGAAGCGTGTAACGAGTTGCGGGGCCCATCTCCGCGGCTTAGCGCCTGGGCAACACAGCTCCGAAGAAACGTGGCAACGGTGGCGAGTCGTTGGCGAGACTGTGTACTGTAGATTTGACCGGCCCAGGAATCGAACCCCAAACCTCCCGCACCGATAGCGTGAGCTTAGCAACTGAGCTAACGGCAGCCACAGTAAATCTCAAAACTTGACGTTCCGACGACATAGATTCAGCTGTCATCATCAGCAGAGTATGGAAGGCAGTACAAAACGATCCTTATTTTACTGCGAACAAGAAGTACTGAATTATTAAGGTTTTCAGTAATATCAATCCTGTTAATTTTTTTTTGTTCATTTCTAGTTTCATTTCTTTACTTTTTCGATGAAGTACACACTGATGTTCCGTCCATTGAACAAATAAATAAAAATCGCTTATTTATTTCGTGAAACTCAGTTGGCCGCGTGGTAAGAGAGTCTGCCTCTGGAGCCTAACGCTCGGATTCGATTCCGAGTCGGGTTAAACCAATAACTTTAACATTGGTATTCACAGTTTCCCAGCAGTTTGACGCTCAACATTAAAGCGATAGTGTGGAGAACAAGTCGGCAAGTTCACTATCTCGGTGTGGTGGACAGGTGGCAGCTACTCCCAAGCGAACTCGTTATAGCGCTTTGATCGCTTTTTCGTAATAGAAGGATAAATAAGCGACTAAACTAACTTATAGGTTTCACTGAATTTCTGGTGATGCACACTTGCTGCATTTCCGAGTTTAGTCATCAGACTCGCAACTGCCACTGTTCGGAACCGATTCCGTGCTTTCCTACCTTGTAAACACTTGATGAAAGTCAGAGTTGGAGCGTCGCAGGCAGAAAAACTTGCACTGTTTTAAACCTCCAGCACTCCTATGGCTGAGCAATGACCGCATTGGCTTATCTTGCCATGAAATCTAGCAGCGACGCTGAGGAAATATTTTAGCAATCGTATTTAAGTTTAGTTTATTATTTTTGCCTCCAGCGATAACAAAAAACGCATACTTAAAGAATATACTGTAAGTAAAAAATGAAAACGGTCGATTAGCGACTGGGACACTGCGAGCAGACGACCTTAACTGTCATCAAGTCGAGCAGCCATCCTTCCCTACAGCATTGGAAGTATACACACTATACAGTGGCAAAATTTAAGAATATAACATCAGGAGACGTGTAAAAACTAAAAAGAAAAGGACCACGCTGCGGTTCTTCACGCATTGACATGAAGGAAACAATGAAATCATTTAAATACTGCTTGAAACAATGTAAAAAGAACGAAGATCAACTTCGTTCACATTCAATTACCAATTCATTAAAAAAAGATTTCACCAAAAAGTCATTTTGGAGCCTAATAAATGGCTCAGGTATGCGTAAAAAGAAAGAAAACAAATTTCTGGAGTTTGTTGGTGGTGCGTCTAGCCCTGAAGCCATCTCCAGAATGTGGAGTCATCACTATCATTCCCTATTAAACTGTTTAACTCCATCCAAAGAAAAGTTATTTGTTGATTCGGACATTAGTTCTTGCATTGAAAGTTACTTAAATAATGTTATGTGCTCTGTCCCAGTTACATTTGTATTCAGTGATGGGCACGATAAACTTTTCTGTACTAAAGCGATAACAATAAGCGATCACTTTAAAACACTTTTAAAAATTTTACAGTCACCAACGAATTTTTGCGGTTTTCACATAAAAAACACTCAGTCTAGCGAACTATTTATCGCAAAGGGGCATGCAGTGAGTGCAGTCACTATGGACAATACAAAAATGCTTTCGCAGCTTATGTCTAAAAGCAGAAGCTTGGCTAAAATAAATGAAAGGAGGCTGCAACCAATTAGTTTGATAAATTATAGACTAAAAGTTAGTTAGGTTTTGGGACCTTATTACAGGGCCAAAGGGGGGCATGGCACCGGAGCCTCTCCCTGCGTGCGCCTATGACGTCAATTCGCCTGTAACGGCAGTTTTTTAAAATTCCATAGAGGTGCCGTTATCGACGAATTCTACTACCAATATTGTTAACAATTGATTTCTGAATAGAAATAAATTCAATAACGATGCGAATCAGTGCTTCCAGAAAGTGCTGGATAACTGAGTTCAGTTAGAGCAAATATGAAAATTCACTCACCACAGTTTAATAACATCTATTTAAAACCAGACAGTCTGTTTCACCCAAAAGGGATCATTAGGGGTATCTTACTCAAATGAAATCTATTCTATTTAAATAAGATAGACTGAAACAGACTGGCGGGTTTTAAATAGATGTTTCTAAACTGTGGTGAATTTGTAGAAATAGATTTAAATTTCTTAGCAACATACCTATTTAATGATCTTTCAAAAACTTTTACAAATGTGTTGCAAATAACGAAATTTTAAAAAATTATAAAAAAATTTCTCAACGCCAGAGCTGGGCAAACTGCGGGCCGCATGCAGATCTTTTTTTTGTTTCTTACCGATTTTTAGTGGAAAAATAGATCTATCTAGACGACATAAAAAAAATTTATTTCTGCGTCATTGAATCAAAGTAAAACTATAGACCTGCAAATTCTGAGAAAAATGTAGATTTGGATTCATCTAAAAGTTCTGAGTATGCTGCTACTGATACACCAACCTCTACTGAAAGTGGCATTAAAAATGAAAACATTCTCCTGCAACACAATGGTGAAATTCACTAACCAAGAACCTTTGCTACATTTTTTTCGCATATAGGCTATAAGCTCTTTCACGTCCTTAGCATTGTTCGAATGTAGCAACGTAACCAGATAAGCAGAGATGTGACAAAAGCCTCTGCTCTCCACGGTGAGTTTTTGATGATGATACGTAGGGACTTACTTGTAAACAGTAAGTCCCTACAGATACTCTTTATACCTAGCCTCGTAACTAATGAAAAAGACGAACAGATTATTATACATGTTGCCATACATGAGAATGCTTGTTTTGGTAAGCGTGCCGCTGTCACCTCGTTGAAATCACCGACGTGTTCGCTTGCAGTATCAAAATTCGCGTGAGACTGCAATTCAGACCTTACACTAGCACCACATGCGACAAAAAGCTTGATAAGGCTTTAATTTCGTTGCTTTGCAAGGCCAAAACCAAAACAAAAATTAATTCTTAAGAAAAAAATTTTCGCTTCAAAAGTACCGAAATCGGTACCGAGTAACGATATCGTAGTTACTTTTTTAAAAATGTATCGTTATTGGTACTGTTTTGGCAAAGTATCGGTACCGATGTCGTCGTTACTTTTAAAGTACCGAGTGCCCAGCTCTGCACTTTAATACCTCTAAACTACTATAATTGTAATGTAGTATCTTTACGTCATAACGATGTGACGTCACTGAAACCCCCCATTGAAAAATCCTGCGTACGCCACTGTTTGCTGATGATCTGTGCTGTTTTTCTCCTACTCGTGATGGGTTACAACTGCTTGTTGATGCGTGCTTTGAATTTGCTGCTAAAATGATATTATCTTCAATAATTGTAAAAAATCTTTTGGCATCTTATTTCCTACACTTATTAAAAAATTTTATGGTAGGGGAAGGTGACATTAGTTGAGCCGGTTTTATAGTTGATTCATCGCTAATTTCTTTTTTAATAGCCAAAATGCAGCTTTTATGACGCACTTTCGATTGTGTCAGCCTCGTGCTGTTGCATCTTAAACGAAGAATTCTGCAGCAGGTAATGTGTTTTTATGCAGCAAAAAAACAAATTTTTAGAAAAAATGCTTCGTTCGATTTTCTTGAAAAGTATAGCAGAGGAAGATATGAAAGTATAGTACTGCTAGCTTTCTTGCTTGTTAGCAATTTTTTGTTGCTAAAACTTCGCTGGGTTGCAATATGAGGACTGGCGAAATATTCGATTTTATGTCGGGGGATGCGAATTCCATAGTTGAGCCGCGTGGTAAATTGTTAATTGAGCCAGGGTTGAGCCATGTAACTCAACTATGGTTTTATTTGGAAACAGCTGTGATATATAGTTTATTCTTCAAGGTTACCTTGTATTCTTGCTTATAATCGAATTTTACAACTTTCAATTGCCAAACGCAAAACTGAACGAGGAAAGGTGCCGATTTCTGAAGGCCGCAACCGACAGAGGAGAAAATAAAATTTCCATCAAGAAAGGTGCTGAAAAACATGGGATTGACGGAATGACGTTAAAAAGATACCTTGAAAAAGTAGCCAAAGACGGTACAGATAATGCCACTATGGAGTACTCTTCACACAGAAAAGTATTTACTGCCGCAATGGAAACCGATTTGGCCCAACATCTCATGGACCTTAGCAACAGATTTTATGGTTTAACTCCCAGTAAAGTCAGGTCCTTACAGCATGGGAATACGCTTCTAAAAATAATATAAATTGGCCTCAATATTGGATTACCAAAAAAAATGTCGGGCAAGAAATGGTTGAACAACTTTATGCATGGTTATAAGCTATCACTAAGAGTGCGGAAGAAATTTCGGCGGCAAGAGCAACCGCATTTAACGGGCACAACGTGTCCATCTTTTTTAATAACTTGTAGCTACTCCGTAATGGAGCAGTACAAGTTTGACCCGGGACACATCTATAACATGGATAAAACTGGCTGCTCCACCGTTCAAAATTACAATTCGTTTCGTTACCTTGTGTGAATTAAACGACTTTTGAACCAGGTTAATACAACGCTTAGATAGGAGGATTCAGTGGCTCAACTAAAGAAAAAAGGTTCCTTGGTTGAGCCAAACGTACGACCATCTTTAACTTGTTTTTACGGCCATAATTTCATCGTTTGGCAATAATGCATTACTTAAACTAAACACCCTACTTAAAGCATGTAGTTTTCGGTAATATCTTTGTTGAAGAGCTATTCCATATGGTGAAGGCAAGAGTGAAAGAAAGAAAAATTGACTCAACCAAGGGCACCTTTTCCAACACACCCCAATTGACTCTTAATTCAAACAAAATTGATCTTGTTGAATCTGTTAAATATCTTGGCGTACGTATCTGCAATTCAGCGACTGACGAGGAGGATATCGCTAGGCAGGTTCGATCTCTTTATTGTTACGCCAATATGCTGAAGCATCGTTTTTTTAGATGTTCAACTACTGTAAAAAATCTCCTTTTTCGAGCTTACTGTACTTCTTTTTATGCTTGCCAACTGTGGTGCAAGTTTTCTTGTAAATCTATTAATCGGCTACTTGTAGCGTATAATGATAGTTTCCGCATTCTCCACAATGTGCCACGATGCTGCAGTGTTTGAACATTACAAATAGAACATGGTATTAACACATTTGATGCTATTTTACGCAAATTCGCTTTTTTATTCGTTCGCCGTTGCTCTAGTAGGCCTACAGTTAACAAATTTATTCAAGCTGTGATGTCATCAGGGTGTTATTATGATTCAGTCTTTTTTATCAAATTACAGTAATCTTATGTATGCTGCTTAAACGCTGCCTGCCTTTTTTTGAGTGTGATTCTTTGTAAATATGCTTGTTTTTCGTTTTTTTTTTGCGTTTTGTTGCTTGTTTTATTTTCCTCTGAACCAAGCGGTTTTAGTAATGTTTGAGACCGTTTTTTGTGTCTGACCCAAATAAATACATAACAAAAGTATGAGATTATTTTTAGGTTAAATGGTAATGTTTGAAGAAAATGCAATTTTTTTTAGCTTGTGAGTAACTTTAATATTTCGATTTGGCAGCTCTGAATTACCAATTTTTATCAATTATCGTCTTAGTTTCATTCTCGCCTCGTGCTACAGCAGGATTACCTCGTGTATAACCTTTTCAACCTTCGCTATGTTTGCTTCTAAAACTTCCGTAAATGACGGTTTTATATTAGCAGTACCTGCACATGCTTTGCATCGTTCTTCTAATAAGCACGCACTGTGTTTATGACTGGATAGTTATATATTTACAGTAACATCGAGTATGAACACCTGAAACATCACTTCCGTGTGCGAGAATAATATTATAATCATCGAGTCATGTTGCTGCTGTAGTCAATGTTCAGTCTACCCGCAATTTGTAGGCTTTCTGAAAGCATTTACTGAAACGAAATGTCAAGAGTTTTCCGGGTTTTATTGCGAATAGCTGGGCGATCCATTGACAAACATCACAATGCAAAACTTCCATGGAGTTTTACAACTAAATATTCGCGTAATTCAACCCATACGAACGCCTATTGATTAATACGTACGCCTACAGATTAATTACTTCGTAGGCCTACTGGTTAATTACCTTTAATTATCAAACCCCAGACATTCTGCACCCACAGCTTGCGCTAACAACTCAGCTAACCGGCAAGCATTATTCTTGGCGAAATTGTTCTGGGTTGCAACTTATCTGTGCAAAATTTCAATGAGAACAATTTCAACAAGAAAAATATAACGCATTTGTTGTTGGTGTTGGAAAGAACTTGAATCATTAAACTTTAATTGATATGAATTTATGATACATACTATAGGCATGATGCAATGTTATACATATGATAAGGCAAGGTTTCTTATAACGACAGCAACGTAGCTTATCAAAAGGCCACGAGCGAAATGCCTCGACCACACAAAAAACAAAACTAGATATTGTCATTGCACCGCAGGGAGATACAAGTTCAGAGAACCTTAGGAAGGGGGCCACGGAGCCAGTGGCGTAGTGCAACCAAAAAATTTGGGGGGAGCGAGTTGAAACTAGGACTGATTTCTAATTGCAGCCCTTGCCAGAGCCACGGAAAAATATTGGCAGGAGCGAATCCAAATATTACGCATGTTTGCAAAATTGCAAGCCCATAGCAAGTGCTATTACTCATATACAGTAGGCCTAAGGCCATTCCCGTTCAACAGGGTTGCAAACTCGAACTTGAACAAGGCGTTTCTTCCCGAACTCAAAATCGGAATTCGAATTGGAACTCCATCTGAAATAGCACATGGCGGATTTAGCATTCAATTTGGCCTAAACTCAAAAAAGTGGCTCAAAGCTCTGTGAAAACTACTAAAATGTAGCATGAAATCGGTAAGATTTACTGAACTCAAACTTGCACTTACAAAAACTGAAAATGACAAAGTGGAACTGAAACTTGTAAACTGTTGGTGAACTCGATGAACAACGCCTCAAGTTTGCCATTTACGTTGGTATAATATTGACTTCCGGCAAATGGCCTTCATTGGCATGGAATTGTCTACTGACAAATACAGGTTAGGGCACAAATGCACAAGAAACCTTCCGCATTAATAGCGAACTCTTTTAACACTACACTATAATCGCCCGATTTTTTGAGAAATTTTATTAAAATATAAAAAACTAAATTGACACCGCTTTAAGTGCCAAAAGTAAGATAAAAATACTGCCAAAGACGACCATAGATCAACAAAAGATTTGAAGAGGCCTAGAGGCGGAACGAGGGGAGAGACAACATTGTTTTTTCGTACCGTAAGCTGACTATCTCAGGAGCTAGAGTTCTTCGTTTCCCATAGACACCCCGATTATGAGTTTGAAAGCATCTGATATCGACGCTGTGATTTGGCAGAAAAATGCTTAGATAATATCGACGCTGTTTTTGACTTTAATCGGATGATTAGGGATTCCTCTCGCGCATAATTTATTTTAGTTTAAAAACATTTTGGTAGGGAGGGCAGTTTTTCTTATGCTCCAATATCTTCACTTTTCAAATTTCAAGCGAGAAACTGCCCCCTTCATGATGAGTGCACCGTATATTGACTGTTTATAACAAGGTTTAGCCTATATGCGTTGTTTATATTAATGTTGGTTCTTGAAAAGTTTTTTTGGAGAGAAGGAATTGCTTGTTTTACCCCCTGGGTGCACCCTGTTTTTGTGACGTTGCGACAGCTAGCCAGCCTACTTTAGTCAATTAACCTTCCTATGGCCCAAAAATCATTTCAACTAAAATTTTTTTAGAAAATTTTTAACCACGGCCTTACAGCTTGAGTTTCTGTGAAACCTTTTCTCTCCTTAAATGAAACGCAAAGCATTAAGCAAAAGTGTGAATGAACTACCTTTGTCGTTTCCTTAATTATGGCATTATATAGCTTAATCATGGTTAGCTGCGATTTAGGCTGGAAACATTACAATACGATGCACTTTAACAGAGCTGGGCAGTACCGCGGTACTGTAACGCGGTACTTTTTTAGTACCGTTATCGGTACCGTCGGTACTTTTTAAAAAATGTACCGTTTTTGGTACCGTCGTTACTTTTTAGACCGTTTTACTCGATATTTTGGTAACTTTTTTTGAATAAACTAAAGAAAGCAAAAGCGAAAAACGTTTCGGTTTTTTCCGCGAAAAGCATCTTCGAAAAGCACCGCGAAACCACGTTGTTGTAGATTAGTGATCGGCAACCACAGGGCTGCGACCCCGTGCGAAGTTTGTGACCAGTCCGTACGCGTTTTCAGAATAAATGCTTTGAATTTGAAACATTTTGAAACGTTGGACGCAATTTCAGTCACCAACGAATTTTTGCGGTTTTCACATAAAAAACACTCAGTCTAGCGAACTATTTATCGCAAAGGGGCATGCAGTGAGTGCAGTCACTATGGACAATACAAAAATGCTTTCGCAGCTTATGTCTAAAAGCAGAAGCTTGGCTAAAATAAATGAAAGGAGGCTGCAACCATTATTAGTTTGATAAATTATAGACTAAAAGTTAGGTTTTGGGACCTTATTACAGGGCCAAAGGGGGGCATGGCGCCGGAGCCTCTCCCTGCGTGCGCCTATGACGTCAATTCGCCTGTAACGGCAGTTTTTTAAAATTCCATAGAGGTGCCGTTATCGACGAATTCTACTACCAATATTGTTAACAATTGATTTCTGAATGGAAATAAATTCAATAACGATGCGAATCAGTGCTTCCAGAAAGTGCTGGATAACTGAGTTCAGTTAGAGCAAATATGAAAATTCACTCACCACAGTTTAATAACATCTATCTAAAACCAGACAGTCTGTTTCACCCAAAAGGGATCATCAGGGGTATCTTACTCAAATGAAATCTATTCTATTTGAATAAGATAGACTGAAACAGACTGGCGGGTTTTAAATAGATGTTTCTAAACTGTGGTGAATTTGTAGAAATAGATTTAAATTTCTTAGCAACATACCTATTTAATGATCTTTCAAAAACTTTTACAAATGTGTTGCAAATAACGAAATTTTAAAAAATTATAAAAAAATTTCTCAACGCCAGAGCTGGGCAAACTGCGGGCCGCATGCAGATCTTTTTTTTGTTTCTTACCGATTTTTAGTGGAAAAATAGATCTGCGGACGTGTAGTGCTTTGTGGGGGCAATTTGGACCCACACTTTCCAAAAAGGGGAATTGTGTAAGAAAGGTTGAATACCACTGATCTAGACGACATGGAAAAAATTTATTTCTGCGTCATTGAATCAAAGTAAAACTATAGACCTGCAAATTCTGAGAAAAATGTAGATTTGGATTCATCTAAAAGTTCTGAGTATGCTGCTACTGATACACCAACCTCTACTGAAAGTGGCATTAAAAATGAAAACATTCTCCTGCAACACAATGATGAAATTCACTCACCAAGAACCTTTGCTACATTTTTTTCGCATATAGGCTATAAGCTCTTTCACGTCCTTAGCATTGTTCGAATGTAGCAACGTAACCAGATAAGCAGAGATGTGACAAAAACCTCTGCTCTCCACGGTGAGTTTTTGATGATGATACGTAGGGACTTACTTGTAAACAGTAAGTCCCTACAGATACTCTTTATACCTAGCCTCGTAACTAATGAAAAAGACGAACAGATAATTATACATGTTGCCATACATGAGAATGCTTGTTTTGGTAAGCGTGCCGCTGTCACCTCGTTGAAATCACCGACGTGTTCGCTTGCAGTATCAAGATTCGCGTGAGACTGCAAATCAGACCTTACACTAGCACCACATGCGACAAAAAGCTTGATAAGGCTTTAATTTCGTTGCTTTGCAAGGCCAAAACCAAAACAAAAATTAATTCTTAAGAAAAAAATTTTCGCTTCAAAAGTACCGAAAATCGGTACCGAGTAACGATATCGTAGTTACTTTTTTAAAAATGTATCGTTATCGGTACTGTTTTGGCAAAGTATCGGTACCGATGTCGTCGTTACTTTTAAAGTATCGAGTGCCCAGCTCTGCACTTTAATACCTCTAAACTACTATAATTGTAATGTAGTATCTTTACGTCATAACGATGTGACGTCACTGAAACCCCCCATTGAAAAATCCTGCGTACGCCACTGTTTGCTGATGATCTGTACTGTTTTTCTCCTACTCTTGATGGTTACAACTGCTTGTTGATGCGTGCTTTGAATTTGCTGCTAAAATGATATTATCTTCAATAATTGTAAAAAATCTTTTGGCATCTTATTTCCTACAATTCGGAAAAAAGTTTATGGTAGGGGAAGGTGACATTAGTTGAGCCGGTTTTATAGTTGATTCATCGCTAATTTCTTTTTTTAATAGCCAAAATGCAGCTTTTACGAGTATGACGCACTTTCGATTGTGTCAGCCTCGTGCTGTTGCATCTTAAACGAAAAATTCTGCAGCAGGTAGTGTGTTTTTATGCAGCAAAAAAACAAATTAAAAAAAAAATGCTTCGTTCGATTTTCTTGAAAAGTATAGCAGAGGAAGATATGAAAGTAGTACTGCTAGCTTTCTTGCTTGTTAGCAATTTTTTGTTGCTAAAACTTCGCTGGGTTGCAATGTGAGGACTGGCGAAATATTCGATTTTATGTCGGGGGATGCGAATTCCATAGTTGAGCCGCGTGGTAAATTGTTAGTTGAGCCAGGGTTGAGCCATGTAACTCAACTATGGTTTTATTTGGAAACAGCTGTGATATATAGTTTATTCTTCAAGGTTACCTTGTATTCTTGCTTATAATCGAATTTTACAACTTTCAATTGCCAAACGCAAAACTGAACGAGGAAAGGTGCCGATTTCTGAAGGCCGCAACCGACAGAGGAGAAAATAAAATTTCCATCAAGAAAGGTGCTGAAAAACATGGGATTGACGGAATGACGTTAAAAAGATACCTTGAAAAAGTAGCCAAAGACGGTACAGATAATGCCACTATGGGGTACTCTTCACACAGAAAAGTATTTACTGCCGCAATGGAAACCGATTTGGCCCAACATCTCATGGACCTTAGCAACAGATTTTATGGTTTGACTCCCAGTAAAGTCAGGTCCTTACAGCATGGGAATACGCTTCTAAAAATAATATAAATTGGCCTCAATATTGGATTACCAAAAAAATGGCGGGCAAGAAATGGTTGAACAACTTTATGCATGGTTATAAGCTATCACTAAGAGTGCGGAAGAAATTTCGGCGGCAAGAGCAACCGCATTTAACGAGCACAACGTGTCCATCTTTTTTAATAACTTGTAGCTACTCCGTAATGGAGCAGTACAAGTTTGACCCGGGACACATCTATAACATGGATAAAACTGGCTGCTCCACCGTTCAAAATTACAATTCGTTTCGTTACCTTGTGTGAATTAAACGACTTTTGAACCAGGTTAATGCAACGCTTAAATAGGAGGATTCAGTGGCTCAACTAAAGAAGAAAGGTTCCTTGGTTGAGCCAAACGTATGACCATCTTTAACTTGTTTTTACGGCCATAATTTCATCGTTTGGCAATAATGCATTACTTAAACTAAACACCCTACTTAAAGCATGTAGTTTTCGGCAATATCTTTGTTGAAGAGCTATTCCATATGGTGAAGGCAAGAGTGAAAGAAAGAAAAATTGACTCAACCAAGGGCACCTTTTCCAACACACCCCAATTGACTCTTAATTCAAACAAAATTGATCTTGTTGAATCTGTTAAATATCTTGGCGTACGTATCTGCAATTCAGCGACTGACGACGAGGATATCGCTAGGCAGGTTCGATCTCTTTATTGTTACGGCAATATGCTGAAGCATCGTTTTTTTAGATGTTCAACTACTGTAAAAAATCTCCTTTTTCGAGCTTACTGTACTTCTTTTTATGCTTGCCAACTGTGGTGCAAGTTTTCTTGTAAATCTATTAATCGGCTACTTGTAGCGTATAATGATAGTTTCCGCATTCTCCACAATGTGCCACGATGCTGCAGTGTTTGAACATTACAAATAGAACATGGTATTAACACATTTGATGCTATTTTACGCAAATTCGCTTTTTTGTTCGTTCGCCGTTGCTCTAGTAGGCCTACAGTTAACAAATTTATTCAAGCTGTGATGTCATCAGGGTGTTATTATGATTCAGTCTTTTTTATCAAATTACAGTAATCTTATGTATGCTGCTTAAACGCTGCCTGCCTTTTTTTGAGTGTGATTCTTTGTAAATATACTTGTTTTTCGTTTTTTTTTTGCGTTATGTTGCTTGTTTTATTTTCCTCTGAACCAAGCGGTTTTAGCAATGTTTGAGACCGTTTTTTGTGTCTGACCCAATAAATAAATAACAAAAATATGAGATTATTTTTAGGTTAAATGGTAATGCTTGAAGAAAATGCAATTTTTTTTAGCTTAAGTTTTGGCTTGTGAGTAACTTTAATATTTCGATTTAGCAGCTCTGAATTACCAATTTTTATCAATTATCGTCTTAGCTTCATTCTCGCCTCATGCTACAGCAGGATTACCTCGTGTATAATCTTTTCAACCTTCGCTATGTTTGCTCCTAAAACTTCAGTAAATGACGGTTTTATATTAGCAGTACCTGCACATGCTTTGCATCGTTCTTCTAATAAGTACGCGCTGTGTTTATGACTGGATAGTTATATATTTACAGTAACATAGAGTATGAACACCTGAAACATCACTTCCGTGTGCGAGAATAATATTATAATCATCGAGTCATGTTGCTGCTGTAGTCAATGTTCAGTCTACCCGCAATTTGTAGGCTTTCTGAAAGCATTTACTGAAACGAAATGTCAAGAGTTTTCCGGGTTTTATTGCGAATAGCTGGGCGATCCATTGACAAACATCACAATGCAAAACTTCCATGGAGTTTTACAACTAAATAATCGCGTAATTCAACCCATACGAACGCCTATTGATTAATACGTACGCCTACAGATTAATTACTTCGTAGGCCTACTGGTTAATTACCTTTAATTATCAAACCCCAGACATTCTGCACCCACAGCTTGCGCTAACAACTCAGCTAACCGGCAAGCATTATTCTTGGCGAAATTGTTCTGGGTTGCAACTTATCTGTGCAAAATTTCAATGAGAATAATTTCAACAAGAAAAATATAACGCATTTGTTGTTGGTGTTGGAAAGAACTTGAATAATTAAACTTTAATTGATATGAATTTATGATGCATACTATAGGCATGATGCAATGTTATACATATGATAAGGCAAGGTTTCTTATAACGACAGCAACGTAGCTTATCAAAAGGCCACGAGCAAAATGCCTCGACCACACAAAAAACAAAACTAAATATTGTCATTGCACCGCAGGGAGATACAAGTTCAGAGAACCTTAGGAAGGGGGCCACGGAGCCAGTGGCGTAGTGCAACCAAAAAATTTGGGGGGGGGAGCGAGTTGAAACTAGGACTAATTTCTAATTACAGCCCTTGCCAGAGCCACGGAAAAATATTGGCAGGAGCGAATCCAAATATTACGCATGTTTGCAAAATTGCAAGCCCATAGCAAGTGCTATTACTCATATACAGTAGGCCTAAGGCCATTCCCGTTCAACAGGGTTGCAAACTCGAACTTGAACTAGGCGTTTCTTCCCGAACTCAAAATCGGAATTCGAATTGGATTTTGAAGTCCCTCAAAATTTTAACAATGTAGCGGAAAAAAATTAGTACCGGTATCACATGAAAGAAATCAACCCCCCTATTTTGCCAGCCGATCCACCCAAAAAATACTTCAGTCGAATCCCAACGCTAATTTGCTACGAGACCCGCTTAAACTTAATCTGAGCGCATTTGATCTAAAATATAGATATTCGACATGTTTGCTAGAATATGGGGTTCGATGAATCTTCGGTTAGAATTCAGAGCTTCCACAACAGGGACAGGTTCAACAGCGATGGGTTTCGGCCGCTTAGCAAAGTTTATGAACCACTTCCTTAAGTTCTTACCTACGTAAGTTTTACTTTATTCAAACTATTTATGTTATTTGCTAGTTGCATCGTACACGGCTGAACCATAAATCGAGCACCACTTTGGCACTAATCTGCTAGACTTTGCAGTAAAGGTTTCCGTTTCTTTTTTTACATCTCATGCCGCTTCCTTCTCTTTATTTCGTAATTAGTAGCCTCACTGCCTACGTTGACGAATTTTCATCTCCCAGACTCTCAAGTCAACTATCCTGTCTGTCTACATGTTCGGGACGGAACAGTAGTTTTAACTACATAATAGCCAACATAGTGAACTGACATATTTTAAGCTGATGAGTTGTCGTAATATTTGCGTTTGTGCAATGTCGAGAACAAAACCTCATTGTTTTATTCGCCGTCTCACTGCGGTCATGTGTTTCCTTTTTCCTTAAACTGTAATTATTTTTGTACTACTTTACCGCCAATAAATGTTGATGATGATGATTATCACAGCAGTAGACTACAAACGAAAACATACGGTGTAACCAGAGTTTTGGTGTAACGAAAACTACCGGTAGGCCTACTAAAATCGTACAAAATGTAGTAGGTTTTATGTAGTGACGAGTCGAAGCGAACAAATAAAGCAAACTGCAAACTAGCATCTGTGTTTGAACAGGGTTACAAGGGAGGGGGAGAGGAAAATTATTAGTATTAAAGATGAAAGGTCACCTAAAATTTATTTATTTATTTTTTTAATTAAAAAAAAAAACTTAATAAAACACAAAAATTTGGGGGGCCTCAGAAGCACGACGCCACTGCACGGAGCATTAAAATTTAAGGACCACTGGACTACGGGGTATAATAAACAATCGATAAGATCAAAACCCCAAACAATTTGTGACTAAAATTTTTCCTGATCAGTGTTTATTGTTCACGTGGTATGGTTTGATTGTTTGTGACAAGACTGTTTACTTGCTATATTATGATAAACACGTGCTTGTTTCTCTGTTGCAGCTTGTGTTAAAATATTCGAACTTTACACAAACTGTTATTGATTGTTTTTATTGAATGTTTATTTTATTCCTAAGATCGTTTGTTAAAAAATAAACAGCATTTCCAACACGTTTTCCAATCACCGCGCTGTTGTAGTTCTATCTCACAAAGTTTAATCCATTGAAGTTCTTCGGTAACACCCCTATCATCGTCTGCATTTTGATAGATTAAAAATGATCTCTGAAAATATTGCAGCGCTTCAATGTATTGGCTTAAATCATAAAAGCAACTTCCTACGTTGTGAAGTGTCACTGCAACATCAGAATCTGTTTCCTCGTTCAACGATATCTTTTGTTTTATTTTTAGTGATCTTTGATAATATTCAAGTCCTTCAGTGTACTGATGCAAATTATTAAGACATGATCCAATGTTGTTTAATATCACTGCAACATCAGGATCTGTTTCCTCGTTCAACGATATTTTTTGGTAGATTTTTAGCGACCTCTGATAATATTCAAATCCTTCAGGGTATTGATGCAAACTCATATGACAGTTTCCAACGTTGTTCAATGTCTTTGCAACAGCAGGATCTGTTTCCTCGTTCAACGATATTTTTTGTTTTATTTTTAATGATCTCTGATAATATTCAAGCCCTTCAGTGTATTGACGCAAATTTCTGAGACATAATCCAATGTTGTTCGATATCGTTGCAACATCGGGATCTGTTTCCTCGTTCAACGATATTTTTTGGTAGATTTTTAGGGATCTGTGCAAATATTCAAGTCCTTCAGCGTATTGATGCAAACTTTTATGGCATAATCCAATGTTGTTCAATGTCCTTGCAACATCGGGATCTGTTTCCTCGTTCAACGATGTTTTTTGGCAAATTTTTAGTGATCTCTGCAAATATTCGAGTCCTTCACTGTATTGATGCAGATTAGTAAGACAAGATCCTATGTTGTTCAATGTCACTGCAACTTCAGGATCTGTCTCCTGGTTCAACGATATTTTTTGGTAGATTTTTAGCGATCTCTGCAAATATTCAAGTCCTTCAGCGCATTCATGCAAACTTATATGACAGTTTCCAATGTTGTTCAATGTCCCTGCAACATTTGGATCTGTTTCCTCGTTCAACGATATTTTTCGGTAGATTTTTAGTGATCTCTGATGACGTTTAAGAGCGTCAGCGGGTTTTGACATATTTTGTAGGCAAATCCCGATATTAGTGAATGTTCGTGCGACATTTTCATCGTTGTTTGTTGAGCTTTGTTTTTCTTTGGGAGTTTGGGATGAATCCTGACGTTTCCTGGCAGGAACAGATTCAGATGATGACGAATGAGAACTTTCAGCAGCAGAAGATTCACCGCTTTCGACTTCCGTGGTTTGTTGTTGCTGATAAAACTCCAACACACGCTTGTAGAATTCCAAACTTTCATCATATACTTTGGATTTCTGTAAATGACGAGCTAATGTTTCAAACGTTTCAGCATGATCGTGCGACTTATCATCTTCAACACACTTTCGCATGTTTTTTAAGTGTTCACCAAGTTGATTGAGACAATCATCGAAGCTAAAATCGTCGATATTCCACATTGTTCTCGATGTTTCACTCTCATACTTTGCATTTATACCAAACGCATAACAGGTTGCGATGTTAATCAGTTGAGGATCAGTGTAAAAATGTAGTTTAGTCAATCGTAACAACTTGGCTACTTCACACTGAAGACAATAAACAACTTGAAAGTAACGTATTGTGTTTGATTGACCAGCTACGTTCAAGAAGTTTTTGATGCCGCCTTTGTCCGCTTTGATTTCAATCAAATCACGTTGTGATTTATGCCACATATACACGCGAAGTCGCATCTCGCATGCAATTGCCACTGCAAACAGCAGGCTGTGTTTTGTTTGTGGTGTTATGTTGTTTTGTTCTGCCATTTTCTTTACTATGTCAAAACATGAATTTTGTGAAATGTTGTGAAACCGACCCATTGCTCCGATGAACAACGTGGAGCTTCGATAAACCATTTGTTTAATGTTAATTGTGTCATTATTACGTAACTTAACAACGCAAAGACGAGTCGAAAACTTGTTCAAATCATCTTTTACTAGTGTTGTGATTTCTTCACGTGTTTCTTGATGTGTTTTTGTGTGCAAATGAGTTATAATGCCCTCCACGAACTGATCGTATATTTCTCGACTGCCATACACAAAACAGGTTTTTGTCAGCAAATCGCTCAAATGATACCCTTCTTTCAAATCGCTTTCGGAACTAAGATATTTTAACATATTATTGAAGGGTTGAATCAATTCCACTGCCCAGGGTTTGTTTTTGGTTGGTCCCCTTCCTAAGGGATACTTACTAGCATGCGGCATCATCCCATCCAGGGATATGCCGCGTGTGTGGGAATCGAAAAACCAGTCTCCCAGTTTCGAGTCCTTGTCATTCAAACTGGGAATATGCAAAGCTGGTATGATTGTTTCCTGGACGTTCAAAATAACGATATGAAAAATCAACGTAAACCACCGAAAGTAATCCAAATGTTGAGGTCTGTAGTTTGCTTCTTCCAGTGTAATCATGTGTTCAAAATCGGAATATGGCGTTGCTTCTTCACGGGCGAGTGATCCCATTCCCATGACAGTGTACTGGCACGGGGGCTTTCCCATGACGTTTTCACAATATTCGCATAAGTTTGCCATGGTTTTCATGTAAGTGTCAGTGATCTTGGTTTGTATGAACTGGATATTTGATATTTTGTCTTCTTCAAGTTTGGTCGTGATTTCATTTAGTGCTGATTCGGTCGAAATTTTGTTTTTGGTCGATTTTGAGTTTGATAGAAATTGATCGACTTCATTTCTGAGTTGAGTAAACGACGATTTGACTTCTTTGGCTTTCTCAATCAAATCTGCTGTGTGATTAGCTGCTTCAGCTTGTTGCAAAATATGTTTGCACAGATCTGCCAAATCTTGTTTAATCTCGGAAACGTTGGAAGGTTTTCTAATAATGGCAGCGTTTAATAAACCAGCACTTTTGATTAATGAAAACTTATCAGGACTTCGCTGTCGATAGATTAGTCCCAACTCGTGAATTATTGTCGCCGATTTAGAGGGAACGATTTCTCTGCCCGAATCATCGCAGACGTTTTTCAGCTGTTGAGCGAGTTCGTATTCACGCTGAAGAAGTTCATCTTCCACTTGAGCAGGATTATTTTTTGGATGAGCAAGTACCGTTTCCTGATTGGCTGTTGTCTCCTCGCCTCTCTGTTGACTGCTCATGATAATTATTCCGTGTAAATTTACAAACAATTATGCTAATTATTAGTTCAAACATAGGCTAATCAGTGAAGTACCTGCAATAACCGACTTGTATGATCTTGAATGCGTCATTTTGACTATGTCCCGGATTTTGCATGCAGTTGCGGTTCTCGGTATAAGCAAAAATTAAGTTTCATCCGTGAAGAGTGAAAGATTTGGGTGATTTGGTCATGTGCAAAGGAGACCAGAAGAATATGCAGGGAGAATGATGTTATGATGCAGTAACCAGGTACGAGACGTAGAGGCAGACCTAAGCGAAGATATACGGATGGGTTAAATGAGGACATTGTAGCTGGTGTAACTGTGAAAGATGCAAGTGACAAGTCAAGTTGGGAGAAAGCAACCTGCTCTGGCGACCCCTAATCGGGGAAAGCCAAAAGAAGAAGAAAAAGAAGTGCAGGATGAATATGATGACAAAGTTTCAAAGCGATGGATGCGTTAGTCAGCAAACTAATTGGTGAGTGCTAAGAATCAAACAATCGGAGCAGCGTGCACTATTTTCATTAAAGCTCATGTCATAAATTTTATTGGTGGGAAAGTTTGCAGTAAATTTTATTTATTCTACTGTTAGTTTTTTCATTGCACACAACATGATAACTGGTGACCAAAATATTGTGAAATTATTGCACCCAATTCATGCTAGGCTGATTTATGATCTGCTAATGCAGAGGTTTTCTAAGGCGAGGATCGGACAAACGGTCCTTATTAATTGCGAACAAAATGAATTGTGAATTCTTTCTGTAATAAACAGGTTGTTTAGCTTTTTTTTTGTTTTCCGTTTCATTTCTTTTTCAATGAAGTACAAACTAATGTTCCACTTTGCAATCAAGGTTTTATATTAGCAACACATGATTAGCCGTTCTTCTAGCAAGCACGCATTGTGTTTACGACTCACTGGGTGGCGTGGTAGTTGAAGATATTGCTACGGCGCGGAAGGTCTCAGATTCGATTTCCGGCCGGTCAAATCGGCCACCGTCGCCAACGACTCGTCACTGCTGCAACCAGGCACTGTGCCACAGAGATGGCCCCTCTACTTGTTACACGGGGCGTAATGCTGCTAGTGTAAAGAAGATCTCTTTTTTTATGAATTTTATTTTGCAACGAGTATGAACGAACGCCTGAAAACTACTTCCGTGTGCGAGAGTAATTACAATCATCGAGTCATGCTGCTACTATATGTAGTTGATGTTCAGTCTATGTGCAATAATTTTCACGCTTTCTGGAAGCGTTTGCTAAAATGAAATGTCAAAAAGTTTTTCTGACTTTATTGCGAAAAGCTGCGCGATCCATTGACGAACATCACGATGCAAAACTTCCATGCTTCGTTTAGAATTTAACATGCGCGCTATTCAACACACAAAAGCGTTTTGGGTATTTAAGGTGGGCGAGCACACAGCGTCATTTAAACTTGTATAATTGTGTTCTCTGCTTAATTGGGATCCTACTTTGCGCACCAACACTTTCACTGAATTGCTAATCAACTGAGTAATCATAACTGCCATGTCGCCCGCTTTTTCACCGGCGAACGGGTTTGGCAGAGTTTTTTGCAGGTTCTTGTCCAAAAAAATTTTTCTCAGGGACATATAGTATACGAGTATATCGGTCACACAACTGCACTGATGAGAACTAATTGATTACCGGTTAGCTCAGTACTAAGCGCGCGCTATCAGTGCGGAAAGACTGGGGTTTGATTCCCGGCCAGATTAAATCGGCACAGTGTTGCCAAGTGCTCGCCGACGGATTTTTACGGTTGTCACATAAAAAAAACACTCATTTCAGCACACTTTCTTATCGAAAAAGGACATACCGATACCTGCAGTGAGTGCAGTCACTATTAGTCTATTATAGTGTCAGACAGTACAAAATATTTCACTACTGGTAGTTCACTTCTAAAAGCAGAAGCTGGGCTAAATTATATAAAAGGAGGTTGCAATCATTATTAGTTTTGGCGCATATGATGGGATGACGTGTATTATAGGTGTGTTCTAGTTATATCTTTCACAACGCATGCAAAATGTTGGGTCATGTCTAGTATCAGCCCCGACGCTTTTTCTGTCTGCCAATCTTAACCTAACCTAAATTCTGTTTTCTAATTTCTAACTACAGATCAAGAAACTGACCTTACTCTTGGGTCGAAGCGATTGATTGAAGCAAAAATCAAAACAATAATGGAATTTATAGTAAAAGAAAGGGGGGTATGAGGCTAGTTTGAAGGATGAAAGTGAAATGGCACTGGCTAATTTTTTAATTATCAATTTTTCAAATTATAACTAGTAATACATCTCAGAAAATTTGGGGGAAAAGGGGGGCGGGCCAGGAGCGTATTTAGGGGGGGCCATAGCCCCACCTTTTGACTTTGTCTTTTAGTAAAAAAGAACAAAACTAATGGTGCCAAGTGACTGCAATATGCCAAACTCTTTTGATGGTTTCTGTAACTTATGGCCAGGGGCGGATCCAGGGGAGTAGGATGAGGGGTATGCATCCTCCCACCAGCCATTTTCAAAAATGCTATTGGTGCATACCATTTTGTCCTGGTGTCGAACCTCTTCCCAATCTTCGACAGCAATAAACCTTTCGCCTTAAGCACGCATAGTCGAAAATGTGCGAACAAAATGCATCATATATATTTGGCAAAGCACTCAGAATTAAGGGCAAAAAATTTAAACAAAATTTGCGAGAAAATTATACAAAAAGCACTAAAATGGCCATTACAGCATGTAAATTTTCAAAAATTTTTCTGGAGAGCATGCCCCCGGTCCCCCTAGAGCTATTCTTGTTTCTCAATCAGCTTCAAATTTGTTCTGCCGAAAAAAAATACGAACTAGGGCGGGCTTCCCCGGGCCCCTATGGCATGACGCCACTGCCACTGAACAAACCAAAAAATCGCTTATTGATTTTGTAAAACTCAGGCTCCCGAGTAGTAAGAGTGTCTCGATTTCGAATCCGAGTCGAGTTAAACCAATAACTTTAACATTGGTATTCACAGTTTCCCAGCAGTTTGACGCTCAACATTAATGCGATGGTGTGGAGAACAAGTCGGTAAGTTTACTATCTTGGTGTGGTGGACAGATGGTGGCTACTCCCAAGCGAACTCGTTATCGCGCTTTGATCGCTTTCTCGTCATAGAAGGATAAATATGCGACTAAACTAACTTACGAGTTTCGCTGAATTTCTGGTGCTGCAGACTTACTGCATTTCTGAGTTAAGACATTAGACTCGCAACGGCTACCGCTCGGGACCGATTCCGTACTACCTATCTGGTAAATCCTTGGTGAAAATCAAAGTTGATGCGTCGCAGGCAGATGGACTTGTACTTGTTTCAAACGTCAAGCACTCCTACGGCTGAGCAATGACCGTATCGGCTTGTTTTACTGTGAAATCTAGCTGCATAGATGAGAAAATATTTTTAGGAAATTTTTTTAGTAGGCTAAAGAAGGAAACGATGAGAAGGAAATAATGACAAGTTTTATCAACCATCGTCTCAACATCATTCTCGTCACGTGCTGCAGCCGAATTACCTCGTTTATAACTTTTTTCAACCTTCGCTATGTTAGCTTGTTGCTTCTGAAACTTCACTTACGACGGTTTTATATTAGCTGTGCTTTGCCACCGTTCTTCAAGTAAGCACGCCTTGTGTTTAGTGAGTGGCAAGTTATAGCCTATTTAGCCTCGAGCATGAAATGAACGCCTGAAATTTAGTTTCGTAAGTGAAAAAACTTTTGCAATCATCGAGTCATGCTGCTATGTAGTTAATAAAATATCGTTTAGCCTATGCGCAATAATTAGCACGATTTTCGAAAACGTAATGTCAGAAGTTTTTTGGCATTAACGCGAAAAGCTGAGCGATCCATCGACGTACATCACGATGCAAAACTTCCATGCTTCTTTTAGAATTTAATATTCGCGCTTTCCAACACGAAAAGTGTGTTGGTTATTTAACCTATGGTGGGTGAGTACACAGCGTCATATCAGCTTTTATAATTGTGTTCTCTGGTGGCATGGGCGTCCGCAGAAATTTTTGCAGGGGGGGGGGGCAAAAAATTTTAATAAGATCAGTGTTACGCAACGCTTTTACAGCACCAGCCTGACTTATTTAACTTTGTTTAAAGTAATGCAATAAAATAACCCACTTGAAAACTGGTGCTATCTACGATCACCACATTTGCATGAAAACAGTTGCTCATTGAGCGAAAAAAAAAAAAAACAACAATCGCGCCTTTTGCCAACCGTTGCAGCATTATGAACACATATTGAATGCTACAGCAGTACAGTTGTCTGCTATTCGGTACAAAGAGCTTGATAGCGTATGCCAGCAGGAAAGCAATGAACAAGCAAGGCCAAAGTCAATCATAGATTTAATACAAAACAAGCGAATAGAATTATAGTTTGGTATAATTTAAATGGGAAGTGATGACTCTGATGTGTTTGCTAGGGTAGGGTGACCATTGCGAAGCCACGAAAATGGAGGACATTAATATCTAAAAATGATTCACACGAAAGATTACAAAATTAACTTAATCGTTACTGTATCAGAATTTTAGCTGACTGAAAACTACTGTCAATACATATCTGACTTGTTTTTTCGAAGGCACTTGAATTACTCCAATTTAACAGAAATTATTTTAGCAACATTAAGTTCAAATGAATTTCAAATTGATAATGGAACAAAGAAAACAAGCTTTTTGGCGTGGGCGAAGCATGCTAGCATTAGGAAACTCACGTAAAACGAAGAACAAAAGGCTTCATTGCCCCTAAGCATTTCAAAAGCCGATATTTTAGCTCTTTTCTGGACAGATGCAATAATTGTTTATTTTTGAGCAAACGTGTGATCTATAGCAGGGGTTCTTAACCTTTTTTGTATTCTTTAGCCCTTTCCGATTGAAAAAAGTATAATTTACCCCAGAACAACACTTCCACCTTTTTAATACTGAAAATTGAAGTTTGTTTTAGTATATACTTCAGAAAAATTTCCCTCTCGGTAGGCAAAATTTACCCCCGGTTAAGAACCCCTGATCTATACGCTACGTTCGATCTTCAAAGCCCAAACTACCTCTTATTTCATTCGGATTAAAGAATTACGCTCACTAGAATGACGCCATAGAGTGCATAAGCATTTAATTGATCGTGTGGGTTTAAACATTGAGTCGTAACAATTAATTGTAACTACAGCAGGCCTATAAGCATTTAAACCTAAGACAACGCAAAAAGAAAGTAAAATATTTTCTAATCGGTTTGGGATTTTTACAATCGATTGTCAAGCCTTTTGAGACAATTAATATTTGCACAATAGCACAAAAGGAGGACTTCTGCTTGTCCGGCATCGGCCGATGCCGGATGGCGGACGAAGGACGCAAATGCCGGACTGTCCGGCGCAATGCCGGACGTATGGCCACCCTACTGTTTGCGTTGCTATCACTGTTCCCTCTAAGATTTTAACTAGTGCGAATTTGGCCGAACAGTGGCGGCTCGTGCCCAAAAAAAGCAAGAGGTGCTGCTAGCAACAAATTTTGACAAGCCTGCTAAACTGTGGTAATCCCAACGCCTATTACAGAAACTCTCTGATACATAACAATTTACAAGAATGATTTCATGCTAAAACCATAGAAAGAGTTACCAAGCTAGTAATACCTTAATACTGATGTTCAAGTAAGGCTGCGGTAGGTAACACAAAACACAGAACAGTACCAATAGATTTGGTAAAAACAATACAAATTTTCTTAGTTGTTTTTTTATGTTATAATGCACACTACATACATGTGGGTAAATTGAGGGCTATTATCCAAAAATTCAAGTCTGTTTTAAAACATTTTAGAGACCTGGCATGGATCCCCAAATATATGTAATATACATAAACCAGGTACCGGTATACATATACCTGAAATCAGGGAAAATTGTAGAGGAAAATAGTTTTTTTTGATGCTACTAAAATCTTCGTTAAAAAAAACTGCCAAACCTGCCCTTGCTCGAGCAAACTATAGCATCCTTGATCCAGTTACCACTACATGTTTCTGCAACCATCAACCAACTTTAGCCTAATCTTATCACAAGAGTATCAATTGTCTGGCAGTGGTCTAAACCAGACATGGGCAAACTACGGCCCGCGGGCCAAGTCCGGCCCGCCGGTTATTTTATTCTGGCCCGCCGGCACTTACACAAACTTAAATTCCTACCGTGAATTTAGCGGAAGACCTTTTTCCTTTAGAAATCATGGATACCAGTGATTTTCAAAAAATAAGCCTCAACGGTGCAAAATTGGAATAAAAAACGAAGTGAAAACCCCTTATTTTGGAGATCACATTCGTACGTGAACCGTGATCTCCAAAAAAAAGGTCTTCACTTTGTTTTCCAATCAGCGTGCGGCCCGCGGCTTCAACAGTTTTACCAAATCTGGCCCTTCGTGTGATATAATTGTCCACCCCTGGTCTAAACTATCTAGGCTACACATCCTGGTACCAGTAGCCTACCATTACCAGTGCTGATTAGCCTACAGTTAGGCTACTGATATCTGTCTGCCTAGTCTAAAATAGAAAGCCTGCCCAGTCTAAATCTGCATCAAGTACCAACTATCATAGAGCTCTTACACAAACTAACTCCCTCAGATGCAGCAGCCTAGCAGGGCTAAAATCCAGTCCCGTTATGCCATGAGCTAGAGATAGTCGGAATTCCCTTTGATCTGCCAACATAGCAGGTCATACAAAAATTGAACGGCGAGTCCAAAAACGTCATCAATAGGCTTTGTCGCGTCACCGTTTGGCTCAGTTGCATCAGGGGCTGACTCAATTAAAGAAAGTAAAATCCATTTTTTTCAAAAGTCAATGTTTTGGAGCATTTACAAACGTAGGCTATCTATATATGCATGCATATAAGCTATATTTATTTCTTGTGAGGGGTTTTGACGAGAATAGGTGCCGCGGTACTGCCCAACACTGTTAATGAGTTTGTTTCGTTTCGATTTTGATTCATGCACGCCTAGATAATCCAGCTTTTCTAGGACGTTGTTATATACGGTAGCCTTGCAAAGATCTCATTTTTTTCTCCCTAGGCTTTTTATGCTAAGCGTCTAGCTGGGAATAATTAGGAAAAAACTCACAAAAAATAAATAATGCGGTTTAAGTTTGCGGAACTGTAACGTGCATTTGCGGTTGCGGAAGTTGAAAAATTGTCGCCAATGTATCGCAAACTTGTGAAATTACGGTTGCGGGCCACCTCTTGCAGTTTTGCGATATTTGCGATTGCGGATTTGAGTGTAAATTTGCGGTGCTCAGCTCTGCATATCGAAACCTGCAGTGATGTGCTGTCACTACTATAGTGTCATACAACACAAAAATATATTAGTAGTCCTAAAATAGTAGTCCTTAGTTGTCTTAAAACAGAAGCTGGGCTAAAATAAATAAAAGAAGGCTGCAATCATTATTAGTTTTGACGCATTTAGTGGAATGACGTGTATAGGTAGGTATGTTCTAGGCTAAAACCTTTAACAACGCATGCAAAATGTTTTTTAAATTCTAACCACAGATCAAAAAACTAACTTTACTCCTGAGTCGAAACGATTGATTGAAGCAAAAATTAAAAAACAAAACAATGGAATTTAAAGTATAAGAAAGAGGGGGGGCTATGGGGTTAGTTTGAAAGGTGAAAACATGATGGCAATGGCTATTATTATCTCACCCCGCGGACCCCAATGACACAACGTCACTGAGCCCGAGATCAAACCTCAGTGAATTTGTTCGAGACCGAGGCTTCGAGACCCAAGTTTTACAAACAAAGCTTGTCTGACCGAATGGCCTGCGCATTGGGCTGGGGAGCTGGTTTCGCGGGTTTGATGTACGCCTGGGCCATCTACCATGATGCACATACTTCACTACAATAAAAACCTTAGCTGTGCATGCGTGGCTTCGTAAAAATAGTACTAACGCTCTTCGTTTTTGAAGCAAACATGCATATGCAATAAAATGTTCATAAAAATTCAAGCTTAGGCCACAATTTTTATTTGCTACACTGGTCGTACTTTAACCTATTTCAATCTTCACTGGCCTTGTAAAGGATTACTCTTAAACGTAAAACGTTTTATAAAAAAGTTATAATTTTCAAAAAAGGCAAGGCATATGTTCAAGTTCATCATTCTGAGTCTGCAGTTTTTACTGTACCGGTACTCTAGTAGATCTGCTCTATAATATGTAAAAACAATTACCATGAGCCTGGCCAGAATGACTTCCCATGATAAAAAGCTTATCGTACTGCCATGCTCAGTCCACATGCAAGCGCTCTAAACGAAAAATTCAGGGCATCGCGAAACAGGAAAGCAAAAAGGTAGACAGCTGCAATTAGCACCTCTAACAAAGATATAATATCAAACAACATCGCCGGCGCGACATTCTCTTCTTCAGACTGCTTTACATCACTGCTTTACGTCTGATTGCTTTGCATGGCTATGAAGCAAATCATGAAGTAAATAAACAACAGTTGATTGAAACTTTGAAGAAAAGTGTAAAGTAGCTTTCTTCCATCATCCTACCAGAGTTGTCAAATCTCAACGATCTCCCGCTGAGAATCCAATTATCACAGATTAAATTTTCTACCAAAAGCTTGGTTGCTCACGATTTCAATTAAAAGCCTTAAGGAGAGATTGTGAGAAACAAAATCTTAAATTGTCAAAATTTTGCTTTTCTCGATGTACAGTAACTTTGAGGTTTTCTCATCATGCATTGTCTGCTTTTATTTCTCCGCCGCGCGAGTTTACCGATGCTTATCCTTAGTTGGACTATTTTTCAAACCAAGTTGGGTTTTGTGAAAACAATCGCAAAGTTCAATTTTGAAAAATATCGAGTCCTCGAGCTGAGGACAGCGCAAAATCCAAGGCCTAGGAGAGCCGAGGCCAAGGACAAAACGGTCGAGGCCAAGGCCAAGGACTTCACAAACCTGTCCTCGAGGTCAAGAATATCCTCGAGGGCTACATCACTGGTAATTCAAGGTCAGGAATATTTTTTTTTAATTAAGAGCTTATATGGTAACACACTTTCATTTAACACCAAAAAATTGAGCACTTTCAACTAATCTGCTTTAAAATCATAACAGCAATGTGCGAAAATTGAAAAATTTTGCTCAAAATTTCTCTTTTTCTCAAACTTTGCACTTTAGAGGGAAGGAACACTGGTTGCTACAATGCCCTATACAGTGCAATATTTGCTAATTTTTCTTTGTAAAAAAGAACAGATTGTCATCCTCTTTAAAAATGCCAACAAATTTTTGACGGATTACTAGTAAGAATCTAAGTACAATTGGGAAAAAGTTTGCTTCCACCCGGCTTGTCGTTGCGCATGGCTTTTCGTACGTTTTGCTTTGGGCTCTGTACGGTAAAGCAGTTTCGTGAAGCGCGGTCAAGGTGGACCCACAGCATGAAAATCCATTGTTTTTTTGTGCCGGTGATCACACAAGTAAAAACTGTTAATAGTAGGCCTATTCCTACAGATGCCGTAACCGCTACACACTAAATTAAATTGTCAACCTCAGAATCAAACCTTAAAAAACATACGGCATAATTTTCAGCGCTTTAGCAACTAATAAACTGGTAATGAAGCTTTGTTCGAGTTCGGCAGCGAGGCGCAGTGGTTTGGAGCAAAGACTGATGGTTCAACTCCACCCCTACCTCGTTGCAACTGCGAGTCTGGATTGGTCCCATGCATAGCGCTACCGTCGCTTTCTCGTGACAGAAGGATAAAATGAAGAAATCAATCAACATAGGCATAAATAGCCTAACTTTTGTTTATTTATAAAGAACAAAAATTGGAACCTAAATATTTTAATTTGCTGGTATCTGTTCTCACATCATCACAATTGGTTCAACTAGTATATACAGAAAACAATTAATTATCTAAAATCAATCTTGACGTAATTGTACGTTGAAGTCAGTCAAATCAATAACGCCCATCCAAAATCCGGGGGGGGGAGGGCAAGCGCCCCCTCTTGCCCTCCCCCCCCAGCGGATGCCCTTGTCTGGTAGTGACATATATATTTCTTCCCTATGTCTCTTTTTTAAAAAGGTGTTTTTTGTTGGAAAATATTTTCGCATGTATCCAAATAAGCGTATTGGCTGCTGAACTATTTATAATCGTTTTTTTGTAGTGGCAGATGCAGAGCCGGCACCAGAGTAGTCAATTTAGCGGCCAAGCTTATATCCGGTGGACAAAGTTTGGATCAATTTTTGTCGGCTAAATTACAAAAACGTTTTGTAGCTACCTATTTCATGACACAATCTTTTTTATTGACGAAAACTTTGCAACGAGCTGACATTGATTTGTTATGTTCTTTCAACTGCTTTGTTTATGTCTGGTTCAAAACTAACAAGATTAAAGTTCTGAAACGGCTTGGAAATTGGCCAGATATGAACCCTGAAGAGAACGCATAGAATCAACTCAAAGATGAAATACACAATGTCCCAATATTTTATCAGGTGTGGTTTCACTCGTCAAAGATCAAAAAAATGTGCCATGACCTTATTAATAGGAATGCCGAAACGTGTCGAAGCCCTAGAAAACGCAAAAGGAGACCAAACCAAGTACTAGAGGTGTTAAACTGTTCAATTTTAAATGTTGTTTTATTTTGATTTGGTGTCATTATGCATGCAAGAAAAATAAACCAAAATCAAAACAAAGTTGCGATTTTTTAAAAAAACTTGCAATAATATATCAGAAAAACCGCGAAGTGTCTTTCCCAACAGCACAACAAGTAAACTTGCCGGCTTGTTCTCCACACTGTCCCTTTAATGCTGAGCGTCAAGCAGGGAAGCTGTGAAGAGCAATTTTCAAAGTCATTGGTTTTGACCCGACTCTGAATCAAACCCAAGTCTACAACTTCCGAGGCAGACGCTCTCACCACTCTGCCATCTGAACTGTTTAATCAGTCTTTAAGACGAATTAAAACTCTGATCCGGGTCACATTAAAAATCAAGAGAGCCGCACGTGGCCCACGGGCCGCACGTTTCCTTCTCCTGCCCTGAGCCAATACTTTGGAACTAATTTGGTCAATATAATCCCGTCTAGCTTTGATCAAACATAATTTGCTTCCATCAAACACTTATCGATTCCGCAAGCAATTTTTATTACAGCTCCATAAACAAACAACACTAATTGCACGCAAAATAAATATATCCAAGCATTGTGTGTAACGTCAGCAAATAAACAAACAAACACAAAACAGAATAACAACCAAATTTAAAAAGAATACAAAAAAAAAATTCACTCCACAAACTTAATTAGAAAAGATTCCGCTACCATAGAAACAGACAGAAAATTACCAAACACTATTAAAACAAATACAGCGGCAACCTAATCAAATCAACAAAACAGAAAATCAAACACGTTGAATGTGCAGTTCAAAAATCTCAAAGTTCCAAAAGTGCAACGAAGTTGAAACTTACTGCGGATGGATACAGAACGACTCACTTCTACAGAATCACGAAATATACGGAAAATGTTGTGGTTAATTTTTACCATTTTAGAAAATACAATAAAAATTCCTATCACACGGCGATTATTTCGAATTTTTAATCGCTTCAGCTACATTTTAACGCAAATCTTCAAACGCAAACTTAAATCTTGTAAAAAATAATTTAATGAGACAAAAAATAAATACAAACTCCAAGTTAATTGGGCAAACGCTTCGCTACCGCTCGGCAGCTTCATCAGTATCTGTGATGGCAAGGTAGACTAGAAGGTCAAACTAAAAACTACTAAAATCCTTCAAAAATTATTTGCGTTCTTGCAGTAAAATTGTCTGCAATTACGATAGTTAAATAGTAATTGCAGACAGTTTCATTATTAAGAAGGATGCAAATAATTTCTTGGGGCAACAAAAGGTTCATCTACTAGATAACTTGGAGTTTGCATTGATTTTCCTGATTAAGGTATTTCCACTGAAAGCATAAATGCTTGAATCCGCAGTCGGATCCTCCAAGACCAGTAAAAAATCATTGACCGAGTTTTTGCATGTGGATATAAATCTCGTAGATAGAACTGTCAGCAACCGTCAACACTGGAGAGTATTTCAAAGGATAAATTACAAACGCTCAACGAAGAAACATTTAGCGTGAATCTGGCTGCAATCAAACAAGAAATTCGTTCAAAAAGAGAAACTCATTGAATTTAAATCTTCATTAAAATCAATCAAAAAGTGATAAACAGTTTTCATGTAAAAGTATAAGCGAAAACTAAAATAAAGACGTGATTTTTGTTTTTGCCGTAACATGTTTTCACCCGTAATGTCTGCATTGCTATCCTTTAACGTGAATAATTACAATTAACCACTCATGAGTCATCATATGTGCAGAGTACAAGGGCGCCCGTGTTGCGAAATATCGCTGAAAGCTATCCTTCGACGTTAGCAGTAAAAATAGACTCCCCACACCAACTTTGTATAAAAATAAAACAACAAATTAAAACATAAATATGAAACTATTGCTAACAGCAGTTGAGCGTTGCACCCAAGAAAAGATTTTGCTTTTACCACGTGAAATTGGCGAATAACTCAATTAATCTGCATAATTTCCTGCAGTCTGGGCAAACCCAAGCAAAACCGAGTTTCACTTTCAACCACGAAAAAATTTCAACGAGATAAGCAATGAAGGCTTTGCCGAAGGCTATCCAGTCCAGCTATAAGGCTAGAATAGACCGACTATCATTAGGCAGGTGACATGTCACTGGTCAACGCGGGTGTGGGTTCGAATCCCACTGGTATCAAGACTTTTCTGATCATATTTGATCTAGCTAAGATCTTAGTGGGTTAAATTCAAGGTTAATTCAGTAACTGAAATTTAACCATGAAAGGATTTCTTTGTAACAATTGTCGAAATACAGTAGAAAAAGAAATACAGTAGAACTCGCCTATAACTGCTTCGGCTATAACGTCAATTCGCTTACAACGTCACATTTCGCTTGGTCCCGGCAAAATTCCTATCATTTGTGTACGTTTCAGTTCGCCTATAACGGCATCGCTTATAACGTCAATTCGAACATAACGGCGTTTTTTTATCCCCCAGACTATTTTGTTCGCTTTTAACGGCATTCGACCCCTATGTCGCACAAATGAACAAGCGCTTTCAGTGCGCACGACGCCTATTGACGTAGTGGCATTTGCAACTGTTAATTACACACTTTTCCCTCTGCTTGCGACCTAATTTCGCTACTGCAAAGTTGTAAGATGAGAGCCTACGTATTGTGCTGAGACAAAACAGTTAGTCTTTTGTTGACAAAACGACTTTACGGTACTTTTGAAGCAATCATTATACAACTTTCTTGTTTTCATTAAACAATAAACCTCACAGGAATAAAAAAAAACAAATCATCATTATTCACGCCGTAATATGCCGAGTTTGCGGGGCCCATCTCGGCGGCTTGGCGCCTGGGCAACACAGAAGTGACGTCGCAGCGGTGGCGAGCCGCTAACAACACTGCGTCCGACTTCATCGGCCAGGGAATCGAACCCTAGACCTCCCGCACCGATAGCGATGTCGTTACCACTACGTCAATCGGCCGGTCACCTCACAGGATTACAAGGTACCGTAATTAAGCTAAAAAAGCAGTTTTAGGGCGATTGGGGGCAATTCGGCTACAACGTCAATTTGCCTATAACGGCAGTTTTTTCAGATCCCCCAGAGGTGCCGTTGTAGACGAGTTCTACTGTACCGCGAACCAGAGCATACAACGAATTACTCCATTGCTTTGCCATAAACATATAACAACTCATTCCGTCGAAGTCCAAAGAAAACGTAAGCAGAGGACTTACCAGTTAGGCTATGGGAGCAAAACTACTTGAATCAGGGGCGTCCAACTATTTTGAGCAACGGGCAATACGGCCCAGAAAAGCTAAAAATATATGGGTGGGCAGTTCGGTCACTCCTGGTGCCAATCTTTTTTTCTGCATCATGGTTTAAGACCCAGCATAGCGTTTGGCGTTGACAATGGCACCAGATGTGAGTCGAAACGTTCGCCAAAGTGTTCTTAGCAGTTTCTGAACTGCACTGTATGTAATTAAATTGCTGACAACCTACCAACTGTACCGGGCCATATTCACTTTTCAAAACTTTACCTTAGTACCGTTGCGACATTAAGCGATTACAAAAACAACGTAAAAAATCATGGTTCAGTTTTTCGTTTTTTTTTGTTTCTTGCTTGCATACTCAACGCTAAATTTGAAATGAAAGTAGAATACATCATAGGACGTGCAAAGCGCGCACAAACACGAACGCGTAATTAATCACTTACGCGTGACAGCATGTTTTATTATGACGACATAAAAAGTGTAAGTTTAAATTAACCAAAGTAACAGTTGAAACAATGCAGTGTGTGTGAGTGCGTGCTTCTCGTGTGTACAATCATACACGTGCTGTATTTTCTACATTATTGGTGGGACAGTGGGACACCATATCACATATTATTTAAGGACTCTTATCTGTAACTCACAATATCGTGTCAGCGCGTAAAATCGAATTAGCAAACCAATGCAAGTGGCCAGTGGGTCGCTGGTTAGGCGCTCCTGACCTATATCCACTGCAAAAACCAGTTTTTATAAATTTATGAATACGGTAATACGTAATTTACTCAATCAAATTTTTGCAACACTAGTAATAGAATCACTTACAAAAACACTTCACTATATCACGTATTTTGTAAAAGAAAATTCACAAGACATACAAATAATAAGCATATTATGGCAGAAGAAAAATATAGCTACAGACATGAATTTACTTTACCGTGACCAGACGTTCGAGTGCATGGTTTCGGCTGGTACAGTCAATAATACAGGCTAGGCAATAAAATAAACTGCAACAAAATTACAGAAAAATTTAATTACGATGAACGAATAGCTTAGCTTTATTATCCCCTATCTTGATTCCCAGGGCCGGATTAATGAGGGGGCTATAGTCCCCTCATCACGATAGGTCCCGGAAAATCAAGTCTTCTAAAAAAACCTGCAGCCAAGGTCAAAATCAGGTCAGCAAAAAAGCAAACCCCCGTACAATTTCCCCCAAGGCCCCCCACAGTTTTGACACGACTTTGCTAGTTCCATTCCTCGTATTCTTACTTGGTAAAATTTGAATCGTGTATTGAGAAACAAAGTGAAAAGCAGCGGTTCATAAAATCAGCAGCTTTTAAATTGAAAACGCGATGCAACAAGAAAAGATTGAGAGCTAATAAACTTCATACAGCGCAAGAATAAACAATAAATATAAAAAACAAGCAGGCTAGACATGAAAAAGCATTTGCATTTGTCACAAATAAATAAAAAAACTAACTCAACTTGCTTTTTTTGACTCGAGCTTTCCTTTGACTTCGAAATATTTCGCGCCCAACTGAAGAACCGAACCCTCGTTGCGAATTCGAGATTTCAAACACGATTCGTATTGTTCTAAAAAAAACAAAAACCAAGTTGCAAATTAAATCAAATTTTCACTACACTCGCGGTACTACGCCGAAGCGCATAACGAATGGCGGGATCCATCTCCGCGGCTTAGCGCCTGGGAAACACAGCTCCGAAGAAACATCGCAGGGGTGGTAAGCATTCGGAGACAATGTGTCTGTTTTTACCAGGCCAAGAATCGCACCTCAGACCTCTCGTACCGATGGAGATGCGCCAAACAACTGAGTTAACTGGCAAACTGCCATCAGGAAACACTTTCTAACCACCAACGTGATATTCAATTGACTGGCTTTATTATCAGGAAACTATGACGTCAGTCATTGATCCATCAATTAAATACACCAGGCAATACTCATATCAAATTGTCTTAATATCACAAATTGGCCGGCCTGCTATTGTCCGCAACGAACATTGCTGAACCAGTAGCATTTCACCCTAATGTTACTCCAGAAAGTAACAAAAAACTATAACTAAGAAAAATCACCGTCAAACTTCAGGTAAGTAACAAAGAAACTTCATGTTATCAATTGCTCATTTCAACTCCGTCGCAAAATAATTTCACAACACCAAATCATAATTAAGTTGGTGAACCGCCCGACCCCAGTCTCGTGGTAAAGATAGCGATGCAGCATCCTATTAACAAGCGCAACACTAAATCGTAGCAATGCTATGGACCAGTGTTTCTGGTAAGAGTGAATGGTGCACTCCAGCGTGCATGAAATTTTCGTAAGGGATAACTAACGAAGAGGGTGAATGAACACATGATAAAAAGTTTGTGATTGCCCCTTTCGAACCAGTTCTTGTACCAACGTCACTGACAGTTTTTGCCACGAGGAAGATGAAATGCACAACTCCACGGGAGAAACGAACAAAACTAATAAAATTTAAACACTGCTACCAAGCTTTCTGAAAAAACGGAGGGTTTATTGCCATATATTTGCCTCCCACAACACAACGAATAAACGACTTACAACGCCAAGATGCCTAAAGCGAAAAAATAAGAAACGCTAAAATTTATAGCTCTGTGTAATGCAAAATAAGTCGGTGAAAAAAATTCACCTTAAACTCCCACACGACCCACCAGTCACATGAAGATATATTGAGGTGATGGAACACAGCACGTACCTGCCGACCAACTTTCGTCGCATATTTTTGGATGCCAATGATGAAAGAGCGAGTTGACAGGGATCCGCATTATTCTCATCTGACTTTTGACATATTTTCTATAAAGTCGCAGATCTTCGGTTCCCCAACCTTTGATGGACAAATCAAATCCGCCTGAAATGAGCGATATTGTTGTAGTACGGTAGTAATTGCTGTAGTGCGGACAAACTGCAAGTTCGTAAGTGCACGGGAACGCTCAGCTCAAAACAACTTTGCTTTTTACACAACGAACGCTACAACCAGATTTAAGTACAGTAAGATAATAAATAGCAAGAAGTTTAACACCCAATGAATACTCAACGACGGCGAAAATACGAAACATGCAAGGTTCATTTTTAGTGTTTATTTTCAATAATATTCGATGACAGTGCCTGAAATTGATCTCTGACGCAATGATAACGTAAAATTGATCTCTGACGCAATGATGACGTACCAACACTTCGAAAGTCATTCAGAAATTGGCACGACATTCCAAAGCCGAAATCCCTCCAAAATCCGTGATCTTTCTTGATAGATTGTCGATCTTTTAACCTCGGAATGGCCGCTTTATCGTACACGATGTTAGGGTTATACAAGCTGAACACAATAGGGAAGAAAACCATTCTACCTGCAACATAGCAGCGATAAACTGGTGAAGGTAACAAACTACGTTGCAGAAAAAATTATACGACTATCATCAAAGCAGAGGGTAAGAATGGAACCCAAGACCTTTCGTAGCTAGTCATTTGGCTACCTTCAATTCGCAGTCTCTCACAAAAATAAAGCGAGTTCACTCTTTTAGCCACTAAACAAAGCAAAGTTTGCGAAATTTTTAGCGCTCATGCTTTATTTTTAAATCTTATGAGTTGAAATCTGGAATTATTTATCAGGCTCAAAACAATCAATCCATTCATTGCTATTGAGCATTGACCAGTAAGGAAGTCTGATCAAATGATAAGTCTACATTTGCAGACATACTGGGCGATGTGTAGGAACGACATTGGTCGAGGAAATCTGGCGTAAAAGCAACGTCAACGTCACAGAAGAACATCAAAGGGTTACTTTCGGTCAAAGAGTCGACTCCACGTTGCAGAGCTGTAAATTAACAAAACGAAAGTGTAAAAAAATCAAATCTTCATTATACTTGCGGTATTACGCTGAAGCGCGTAACTAGCGGCGGGGTTCATCGCTGCAGCTTAGCGCCTGCGCAACGCCGATAGGAATGTGTTTTTAACCAGTACACAAGCCGCCAGGTTAAGTTTCATTTTTTGTCGTAATAATAGTAGCTGTGAAAACAAGCAAACAGCATTCAATCAATCAATAGTATTATACTGTACAGTATTTGTCATTCTGCATTCAGTGTTATACCTACTGCAAGCATTTTTGCTATGTAAATGCTTCAAAGGAATACCGGTAACGATTCTTCAAACTATCACAGCATTATAATTGTATTTACCACGGCAAACTTCATAATTTTATCTACTGTATTTAGTTTAACTGTTTCCACAGTTACAGCTTTTTGCTATTTTTTATTATGCGCTTTTGTTCTGAATTTCCGTCAGGAAATTACTCTTATCGTGAAAATGCATGAAGAAATCTCACCTTTGCCTCGTGAAAACTGCTCGCTGGTGGTGATCAATTTGTAATTTGTGAATCCTGGTTCAAGCGAGGTCAGAATTTCTTTGACCTTATTTGAACCTTCTTCCCCGAACAACACCACGGTGAGGTGGACATTGCCGTCCGGAACAGCGTCATTTTTGAAGGATTCGATAAAAACTCTACGCAAGCAAGCAACATGGAAACAGGAAAATGCGAAAAATTATCAAGCATAGCCCAATTAGCCCAGTAATAAATGCCCGGGTTTTGGCTGCCAACCAATTGACCAGATGTGTCACGCAAATGCCAAAAGTTCACATCCAACCCGACAAGTGAGATCATATTCGTCAGTGTGCAAAATCCGAATGGGCCTAAACTAATATATTTCACCCACAGTAAGTTTTGAGCTGAAGCAGCAACAAGTTCAGCTGGGCCAGACCATTTGAGTTGGGTTAAAAAATTTTTATACCGAAAATGTTAATTTTTACTTGCAACAATCAAATCAAGTTTACCAACGTATATCTCACCTAAATGTGTCGCTCCTGCCATGGAGAGGTACGATAAAGTAGATAGTTTCTTTTTTGTTAGCAGTGAACGTGGATATTTTTTGAACAGGGGCAAATGGACGAAACAAACTAACACGAAACAATTGATCATCGTTCACAATATTGGCAGAAGAGCGTGGCTTGTATATCAGCTCGTACTGTGTACCAACGCCTTTTTCCGTTCGATATAATCCTAAAAAAATAGCAACTGATCTTTCTGTTCAAGATTATCTAATTCAACAGTCAACAAACCAGCAATTTATACCACATATTGCCGAAAGAAGAAGGCCCAATTGAACCACTCAACCGAGGATGTATGACAGTCAGCCAAGACTTGAATTTCACCATGAAGTCAAAGACAATCATTGCTGCTCAATCAAGAGTGGAAAAAACAGTGTTTCAACCTGCTCATTAGAGTTATTTTTTCAAGCATTCGCTCAATCGCGAGAACGTAAGTACAGTTACAACTAAATTAAGTAGGTTCATCGCTAGCATTTCAGCAAAAGCTCCAATTTCACCCAGCGATACGACCTGTTGCTGATAACTAATTTACGACCAGTTTTTTTGCGCTCAGTCGGCGGCTGTATAGTGTTCAAGTAAATGGTCGGCGATCCAACAAAAAATAAAAACAATCGGCGGCAGCAAAAATGATCGGAAGCGGTGCGCTTCGGTCGTAACCGCTTTCACGAACGGTTCGCAAAACCACCTACGATATATGAGGTCAACGAACTGGTTTTGGTAGCCGACGAGCGATTATTGTCTTTAAATGAGAGAACAGTAAGATCTTGTTCGTGCTGAAGGCGTAATCGCATGCGCAGACATATCAGTTTGAATTATAGGAAGCTGCAGCGATGACTGATGCGAACACTGGCTCGCTGAAATTAATAAAATGCAGACCAGGTTTAAATATAGCTTTTTATCGTTTCCCGATCAAGGTGCAGAGCCATGTAGGTGTGACTGCAACGACTTGTTTTGTGCGATCAGTCGGCGAAAACAAAAAAGTGACGACGATTACCGACTGTGCCAATTGTATCGCTAGATGAGACTGGGGCTTCGCAACTTCGCTAAACCTTGAAAAAGCTATAGCACTGTACTATCATGTGATACTCCTCTGCTTCTCACCGTGAAGGAAATCTTGATCCTGGAAGCGGTAGGTCGGGCTAACTCGCTGCCTGTCAGGTTCATCATTCAGCGATTGAACTCCTTTCGAAATGACCTCCGTCAACTCTCGTCGAAGTTCGTGAAGATTTGCCCAAACGTGCTGCGGTTTGTTGTTCAATTCTGAGTTGAGCTGGTAGATATAATGGCTGCAAATAAAGCAAGAACGTGTTGGACAGAATACAATTCCCATGAAAGTGGAACCAGAATGCCGGCAAATAAGTCTTCACACTTCCACCACGCCAATGGAACGCAAGGCCAGTCGGCGTATAGTTAAAGCTATCGGCGCCGAAGGTGCAGGGTTCGATTCTCAGGCCCGTCAAATCGCACACAGTGTCGCCACTAGCTTACCACCGCGACTTTCTTCGAAGCTATGTTGTCCAGGCGCTAAGCCGCGGAGATCAGCCCCGCCACTCGCTTCGACGTAATACCACGAGTACAATGAAGACATGATTTTTTTTTACTCAAACCGAGTAACATTAATCTAATTGAAACAAGCAGGGAATTTCGGTGGAAAACATTCAATTTTAAATTAGTTTTTCTCACGCAAGACTTGTTGCCCAGCAAGCAAATTCGCTCCATCATCAGTCGTGGCTTTGTCAATGCCATACCCACATTTAACACGAACGAATTACACAGACTTAATCGCAAATCAAAATCAATCTTATATGCTGATAACTTATTACGAGCAAACTACGCTGGGTAATTGTAATGTCATATTAATAAACGCGATGACAGTGTATAAACTGCAATTAACTTCTGGGTTTCAATTATGTTGATTTATTTCTGAACAAGCAATTGCACAATGAAAACGTGGAAAACCCGGGTAGTTCCAAATGGATTTAATAGCGTCTTAACTCTCAAGCGTGGCGTAATCTGCATTTACATATCAACGATGTTTACTCGCATCACAGCAAACCAATCTGGGGAGTATGGCAACTATTTAAAGTTATTCCCAAGTTTGACAGAAAAAAAAAAAAAATACTTATTAATTATCATCAATATTTATCTAGTCTTCCTTACCACTTCCACTTCTTCAGAAGGCAATTTTGGGCAGCAACTTTTTACTGTGTTTACCTACGCTGTGCTATAACTACCCAGTCCACATGTCTAACTGTCGTGGGCTTAAGTCTGAGGTTCTAGATTCTGCGTCATAATCAAATTGTTAATGTCATAATCACTTTTTCAAATTATGACATCAAAAAATGGATCATGATGCTGAAATAGAACCAAGTCGCAGGCCTGCAACCCACCAAAATTGGGAAAGTGGACAGGGTAAGTGCGTAACTTCGAAACGAACAAAAGAAATCGTCCAAAACGCATTGCAAGAGCTCCATTTAAAGTTTAAATTTTAAACGATAATTCTAGCAAGAGTCGAAGGTAAGACAAAGCAATCAATTAGCAACCTGTCAAATAACGTGAAATGGTTGATTTCATTCTCATTTCTTAGACTGGCTCCATTCAAAATCTCCGACTTTTCAATCTAAAAAAGTACTTTTTCAAATTTCTACCGCAACGTTCAATTTGTATTTCAATAAGATTCCATATCTTTTCAGAGAAAGTAGTATATATACTGCTACTTCAAAGTAGGCAAGTTTAAAAAATACATAATTCTTGCATTACTTCTAAATTTACCGTTTAAACCCTTGACAATAAGGATTTTGTAAAAATTCAACCTTTACCCTTCAAGCGTGGATAATTGAACATATTTCACACAATTTATCAAAAAAGCTTTTGATTTTAGCATTGGGATCAGGGGTGGGGAGCCACATTTAAGACTAATTTCAAAATCCTTTTTAAAAATACACAATCTTACATCGGTAACTAAATAATCTTTCCTGGTGAGCTATTTTTTTGACGTAAAATCAGAAACTTTTGTGCGGTGTTTATACCACAAATACAGTATGTAGTTGAATGTGAAGCAGTTTTGAAGTAATGCAATCTAGGGGCGTGCAAACACGCGAACTACTTGTGGCCCATTAAACTTTCCACATTGGTTAGTAAATTCATCCTCACGCGCTGACACGATATTTTGAGTAACAGATTCGAGTCCTTAAATAGCACGTGTTAAGGTGTCCCATCAATGACATAGAAAATGCAGCGCGTGCGTGTACGCACACTGTATTGTTTCAATTGTTTTGTTGCTTAATTAAACTTGCACTTATTATGTCGTCATACTGAAACATGCTGTCACACTATAGACTACTATATAATGGACTGGAAACTAGATACCATGCGCAATTGCGCATTATACTTACTGTGCAGGGGGGTTCAAAAGTAGGTATACAGTTTATTAAAAGTAGGGTTTAGGTCTAAAAGTACGTTTTAGACACTTTTAAAGTTCAAGAATGCTAAGGATATCTTAGACAGAGACTGTTAGTGTTTAATCTCTTAAGTGCTCAAAATGACCTCCATTAACATTGCACTGCTAGTAACTTCAAAGCATACTAAAAAATTAATAACTGCATACCACTTTTGGGCCAACTTGCTGTTAGTAGTCTGTGGTCACACGTAAGCGAGTACGCATTCATATTTCTGCGCGCTTTGCGCGTGCTATCACATTTTGCTTTTATTTTAACATTAGCATTGAGTATGGTACCGAAGAAACGGAAAATAACAAAAAATATGACATGATTTTTCAAATTGTTTTTATAATCGCTAATATATTGTCGCCATGGTACTAAATTATGGCCCACGAAAATTTTCGTAAAGCAGATATGGTCCGTCACTCAAAAGAGTTGACGCCCCTGATGAAATATGTTCTATCTGTGTGTTATTTTGACGCAGGCCACATTCAAAAGTGACCCAGATTTCCATCTCTGATTTAGATACAGAGTTAATTTGAAGTTAACTCATTGAAACAAAGGCAAAGAACTCAAAACAGGGCAGCACATTAACAAAACTTTTACAAGTCCTAACAATTACTTTTTCATTAACAAAATGCATGATTGTGTCTCCATCTTGATACACATTCAAAGTACCTTCGAGCCTTTCCAAGTGACCTCCGTCTTCAGATTCAGACTGTAATAAAAGTCACGTGAATGTTAATATTACCGGACGGTTAGCTCTGTTGTCAAGTACATCGCTATCAGTGCGAAAGGTTTAGGGTTCGATTTCCAGGATGGTCAATCGGCCACTGTGTCGCCAAAGGCACGCCACCGCTGCGACTTTTCTTTAGAGATGCGTTGCCCAGGCGCTAACGCCACTCGTTACACACTTAAGCGAAACACAGCGGGCACAATGAAGACAGGATTTTTCTTTGTGAAATATTAATAAACAAATTCACAACATTTCTTCCCTCAAAAAATAATGCACGAGCTTAGTCTCCGCTGGAAAGGTTTTGCACTTGCCACAAGCCAGAAATCTAATAATCTATTTTTATTTATCATATCATTTTCAGAAACAGTCACCAAATGAAAATTGTTTTACGTGAAACCATCTTTCTATGCAACGCTGATTGTTCTCATCAAGGAAGGCTGACACTGACAGATTATATTTAAATTGTTTTCATCTGGTTTCAGCAAAGCTAACTGGCCGGTTAGCTCCGTTGCTAAGCACATTGCGATCGGTACAGAGGTCTAGGGTTTGATTCTTGGACAGGTAACAGCTCGCCATAGCTGCGACCTTTCTTTGGAGCTATGTTGCCCAGGTGCTTTGATACAGATATACATGCTTCGGTGTAATACCACCAGTATAGGAGATTTCTGTTTCTTTTTTTTTTTTTTTCAGCAAAAAAATTATATATCTAATCTAGATAGTTACACTATTTTTTGCAATAATTGTAATTCATACGCTTATCTTCTTGAAGTTGGCAAGTTGTTTTGTTTTGACTTCCAACACTTTTTTCAGATCTTCAACTTGATGATGAAGGCTTTCTATAATCTGAAAGCACCAAAAACAAATATCATTATCATCGGTATCATAGCTGATTCCACTTCCTGATGAATTAGACGCTAATATTGTAAAGCATACCATTTGGACTTGTTCACGCGCTAGGTCGTAAAGATTTCCAGGTTGCTTAATGTTCAGAAAATTGGCTTAATACATTATTCTTCATCTACCGCGAGCATGCTTTCTATGAAAACGACGGCTAATGCATATGTTTTCATTATGTTTTGTTCTGATATTATATAATATGCCTAATAAACTTTTAAAATTGTCATCTAGTAATCATTTTGAGCAATTTTTGTTCTTGTTGAATACGATATAGAGCCTCCAAGTCAGTGATATGGTCAGCGTTAAAAATTCAGAGCATTCTTCTATATAGTAATAATAATACATTTCTATAGCATGCTTGCCAGATAGAAAGTAAGTTCAAAAGCGCTTGAGAAAATAGCAAAAAACGTCACAGTGGACACAGTGTACCACATCACTACTGCCTCAACATAGTTTCTTGTGACTGCGGTAAGAGTCCATGTTTCACACCCATAGAGCAGGACAGATCATACAAAACATTACAAACTTCTTTTTATAGACGCTATCATAAAACATTTTACCACTGATAAAGTTGTGAAACTCGTAACAAGGACATTTTTATCTTGCAATTGATGATGCACAGCATTTAGTTTTGCAACAATAGCCTTTAAACACATTTTTTACCTCACCTTGTCATTTTTGGCACGATTCTGATGAAGATGACCATCTTAAAACATAAACAAATATTTGAAACATTCGATCCATCCAGAAATGCTAACATATACTGTTAAGCCTCTGCCACAATAACTACAATTCAATTCAATTTATTCCACCAAGTGGCAACACATAAACGAATTAATGTAGCTGTAGGTGTACAAGTGGAACCACTTGGTGAGGAGACAGCGAAAAGACCATACGGTCACCTAGTCAGCTGCCTCACCAGCACGGCTTCAGTCTTACATATGTGCACAACACCGTTAAACAAGAAAACAAAACCACAAAAAAAACAACTAAAAACAACAATTTGTTGCTTATTAAGCTATGCAAATAAAAAAAATCATTCGTTTAACCTAACATCAGAATATGCAGTATGTGGATACTTCAGCACATTAATGTTCACTCAGTGTAATTTAATAATGTAATCAATTGGTTGATTTGTATTGTTCCAGCAAATAATTAACATACAGTTTTTTAAACTTAACTGTTGATAAAGATTTGATGCTCTGTGGTACTTCACGCCATATCTGTGCTCCAGCAAATGCAGACAAGGATTTTCCCGAATTGGTGCGAATATTAGGAATGAGAAAATTATGTTGGGATGATGCTCTCGTGTTGTGATTATGCAATTTTTCTAGTTTTATCGAGTTGTTTATTTTCCATGTACCGGTATTGTTTTGATTGTTTATATGATGCATCATTTTCGCAATTTGAAGTTTATACACATCATCAGTTTTTAGAATTTTTAGTTGAAAGAATAGTGGTGCAGAGGGTGTTCGATATGGAGTTTTCGTTATTAGTCTTAACACACGTTTTTGAATGATACTGAGGGGTTTTTGAGAACGCTTTTAGTAGCTCTTCCCCAGCTAGATATGCAATATTGTAAGTGAGGGTATATTAAACTATAATAATACAGTATTCTTGATGTATGAAGGTCAACATAATTTCTTAGTTTAGAGATTGCCCAGCAGCCCTTTGCTAATTTGGAGCAGAGGTAATTCACATGATTTTTCCATGACATCTTTTCATCAATTACAACACCCAGGTATTTCACGTTAGTCTTATGGTTAATTATATTTTGGCCAATTCTTATGGATAAAGGAGAGGAAATTTTCTTTTTTCTGGTAAAAATCATAAAGTTTGTTTTCTTATAGTTAGTGGTAAGTTCATTTATCTTCATCCAATCATCTATTTTAGTGAGCTGATCATTCATAATGTGCTGTAAATTTTTCTCATCTTTGTCACTTAAAGTTAATATAGCGTCATCGGCAAACAAGCGCACTTTCAAATTACTTACTTTAGGTAGGTCATTTATATAAATTAATAAAAGAAGGGGACCTAATGTAGACCCTTGTGGAACACCATGTGAACTAGACTTAACTTTATTTATAACAGTGCATTGTTTTCGGTTTGACAAGTAGCTCTGCATTAATTTAAATGGTATTCCACGAATACCATAAGCATAAAGTTTAGATAACAAAATTTGGTGATTTTCAGTATCGAACGCCTTGGCCAAATCCAGGAATATAGCACAGGTTGTGTTTTTTTTTCCAAATTTTCGATTATAGAATCACACAAATGAGACACTGCTAATTCTGTTGAATGATTTTCTCTAAAACCATGTTGATGCTTGTAAAGAATATCCCTACTGGTAAAGTAATGATATAACTGCTTATAGATACACTTTTCAAATATCTTTGAAAATGGTGAAATTAGAGAAATAGGCCTAAAATTGCTGCACGTAAACTTGTCGCCCGATTTATATACAGGTATAACTTCGGCAGTTTTGAATGCATCCGGATAAGTTCCTGTTTCTATGCAATGATTAAATAAGTTTGTCAAAGGACTGGCTATTACTGAAGCAGCTATCGAAGAGGCAAAATCATATCCAAAAAATGAGTATGAAAACGAAGTGTTGTCTTTTAATTTTGTTTCGGAAATCGCTATTACATCAGGTGATATGTTAATCTCATGAATTAACTCTTCCAGTTTTTCAAATTTTTTATGTAGACTACGTGTGTTTACATACATTATCATAAAATTTTTTGAGTCATGAAATACAGTACTACATTCTTTGATTGAGCAATATTGATTTTGGTTGGAATTAAATGTGCTAAATATATTTGAGGAAAAAGTACTTATGTTCATGGACTTGGATAAAACTGTTCTCAATTCGGCATTATCAAGAGACTGAAAAAGAAAGATGTTTGCAAGACAGCTGGAGCAAAAATATGGCATAAGCGAAGAACCAAGAGCAACAAAATCATGCATAGATAGAGTGGTGCATTTAAAATGTGTCCAATTTTCACATATATCACACAAAATAGCTTTTTGATTTGATCGGCATACTTTTTTGCAACTTGTGCAGAAACAGTTTCATCCTTACCCGATATGCTAGTTATCTTTACTAAGAGTGAACAATAATATGCAATGGTTGAAAAACACACTCAAAATTTTAAATTGCAATCCAAATTCAGCTAAACAGTTGACCTTGCAGCAATAACGCAGAATCAGATCAGTTAACTGACTTTTTTCAACTGAACGTTAAGGTGCCTTAGCAAAGTCGTCAGTTTGGTAGGATTATTGAAATACTCTCTTATTGGAGATAATAGCTGTGACTTGTTAGTAAAACTTTACTCATACAATGTACAAGCAATTTTTGCTGTTTGTAGCTACTATTTCACAAAAGAAAATTCTTTGCCATGTAGACTAGGAGTTCCGCTAACAGCTTGAGTAAAAACCAGAATACTAAACAAAGCATGCAATAGCTAACACAAACTGTAAAGTTGTAAAGTAGGAAAAACTTTTATTGATGAAATCGAACAGTCAGAATCAACTCAGTTGCTAAGCACATGCTGTCGGTGCAGGAGGTCTGGGATTTGAATCCTGAGCCTGTCAAATCAGCACAGTGTCGACAACGGCTCGTCACTGTTGCGACAATTCTTTGGAGCTGTGTTGTCCAAGCGCTAAGCCCAGGAGAAGAACACCGCCACTTGTTTCATGCTTTGGCATATACAGCGAGTATATTGAAGGTTTGATTTTTGATCAAACAGTCAAACTGTCATATGTATGGGTAACGTCTGATTATACACATATATGGGTAACTGAACCGAACCCTACCTGAACCTAATCCTAATCAAACCTGGGGGCCAGTGTTACCTCTAGGATTTTGACTAGTGCGAATTTGCTCAAATGATAAATTCATTGAAATTTTTGCCCTAAGATATCACTACCTTGAGGACCCCTTTTACGATTTTTTTGCATTAAATTTGCTTTTCCAAGATACAAGCTACTGTCTTGCATTTAAAATATTCAAGTTTTTCAGTTTTGCATTTTATAATATTAATTTCTGGTTTAAAATCAGTAAAATTTGCCCATAAATTTCCCTCTTTTCTCAAATTTCTCACTCTGGAGGGAACACTGGTGGGGGCTGATACTAGACGTTACCCCAGATATGTATATATATTTAACAGGTGGACAACTGTAAAAATCCAGTCATGAATAATTCAACGAAAAAATTAAGCAACACTACATAGGTACAAAAATCTAAGCTTTTGCAACTTCACAAACAGCAATGCACTTAATTATTTTGGGCAGTGTCTACAGCACCAGACCAGTGTTCCCTCTAGAGTGAGAAATTTGAGAAAAATGTGAAATTTTTGAGCAAATTTTACTGATTTTGAACCAGAAATTAATATTATAAAATGCAAAACTGAAAAACTTGAATATTTTAATGCAAGACTGTAGCTTGTATCTTGGAAAAGCAAATTTAATGCAAAAAATTTGCAAAAGGGGTCCTCAAAGTAGTGAATATTTTGGGCAAAAATTTCAATGAATTTATCATTTAAGCAAATTCGCACTAGTCAAAATCCCAGAGGGAACACTGCTCAAGACTATTAGGCTATTAAAACGCTGCTGCACTGGACTGCTTGTTTGTTTCTTCACATGCTGGTGTCATGCTGGTATGACATTAACAGTTAACAACCATAATTTGAAACGTAAAAATCGGGTGATTAGAAAACAGTTAAGGGTGGGGAGATTGGTTGGTGTATTTCAATAAAAAAAGCGGTCTGGTGCTCTAGCCATTGCATAATTTTATCATGTCTATCAATACCTGAATTGTGCTGACCCACTGAATGCACTGATTGCAACAAGAGATTGATCACCAAGAGACTTATTAACAAAAAAACTACTAAGTAGCATGATTTTTTTATTTTCTTCATGCAGGAGATCATCTCTGCGTAAACACAACAAATTTAGTTTCAATAAAACTTTAACTAATATTTCTACACAATTGTCTTACTCGCTCAATTCAGACTAGACAAGTTTGCACTGGGTTTTTCAATTTTTCACAGTCTAATCAGCTAGCCCAATCCCATCATCATCATCCACTATTAATTCGGTTTTTTCCTTGTCACCGAAGGTGGCTGAATACACCTAATCCCCTCCACAATTGCTCTCACTCCTTCCCTCCATCTTGTTTGATATGCAGCTTGCGCCCAAACCCATGTCCATAAAAACCCATTAACCCAATCCCATGTCCATAAAAACATGTGGTACCATACATAGTCCAGGCTACGTCTTTTTTTTTTTAAATCAAAGTTGATTTCTTCATCTTTATTCTCCTATCACAAGAAGGAAATGGAGGCGCTATGCCTATGTGTAGGACAAGTCCAGACTCGCTTAGGCTCATTGTTGCCAGATATTAATTTACTCAAGTATCTAGATTGTTTACCAAAAGTATCTAGGAAGTAGCTAGATTTTTGATTAAACCACATCTAAACAACAAAAGTATCTAGATTAGTATCTAACTACAAAAAGTGCGTTAATGCGACAAAAAACAAGCGATATTACGGAGTCTGACATGAAGTAACTTATATACAGCATTTAATAATAGCACACATTCAGTTTTTCGAGAAATATTCTGCCTAATGAAACCACATTTTAGTCGCAGTTACATCGAAACACCTTTAAACACATCATAGCCAGTGGCGTAGCCAGCCCAAAATTTCGGGGGGGGCAAAACTTCACAGGCTTTTCCAGTGGCTCATCCAGGATTCGGCAAAGGGGGTGCCCCAACTGGAGGTGTGGAGGTAAAGCTCCCTGCCACCAGAAGCTAATGGGGTCTGGGGGCTCTGCCCGCAGCCACCACGGATTTTTTGGGTTTTTGCAAGAATAATACTCATTTTAGCGTAGTTGTTTTGTCAAAAAGTGGTCTTAATCCGCCCCTGCTTGCGTTGTTAGTGAATTTACGTTATAGCATTAGTATCTTTGTTTGTAGGCTAGTGGTCACTGAAAATATTTCGGGGGGGGGGGGGCAATTGCCCCTTTTGCCCCCACCCTCCCTGTCTACGCCCCTGATCATAGCCACAAATTCAAGCAAAAAATGAATGAAAATAAACACCACAGAGAAATACCATGGATCTGTTAGTCGATCAAGTCATATGATTAGTTTTCAGCAATTGTCTCTATAGTGGTTTTAAATGGGATAGTGATTTAACGTATAATTTTTAGCGCTTCAGGGTCGTTTACGCATTCCACGCTAACGGCGTTGGTAATACGTTATCTGCGCAGGTTACGTTCGCTGGAAGCGTAAAACGACCCTGAAGCGCTAAAAATTATACGTTAAATCACTATCCTTTTAAATGGACTAAACTTTGAATTTAGCAGTTTCATGAACTTCCTGGTAAACTTACGCACTAGCAGTGTAGGCTATATAGCCTATATTAGCAGAAGCATCTGTGAATCTTGTGCACAGCACACTATCTTTTTTTATACTGTAGACTTACTTCACTGCAACTTCACACAAAACAATCAAAAAAATTAACTGCACATGTGCTCCATCAAATGTTTCGACTATAACCAAAGTCTCGTCAGCCTTGCTACGCACAGCCAATCCAGGCTAAACTCATTCCAGACTGTAAAGACTCTGTTTTTGCATTGCTTTACCTGTACATCTCGACTTCATCTCTTTTCTAGGTTGTGTCCTATTTTTGGCAGGCGACTGGCCCCAAACAACGATACCCAATGAAAGAACCTACTACCACTAACCCACAACCAAGTTACCGTTAGCCTAACTAGCCCACATCACTAGAAGCCCCCATGGTAACCTACTCATTTGCAGCTGCAGACGCGTTTCGACCTTATTGTGGTCTCATCAGTGCAGCATAGCAACCTACCACCTTCCTAAAAAAAAAAAAAAAAAAAAAAAAAAAAAATTCTAACCTTCAAAAGAACTACCCACTCCAAATCTAAGCTTCTCCTCGTTCTGCTCAAGGTAGAACATTTGAAATAAAACCTTCAAGAAAATAATACAGGCTGGATTATGATGTCACAGATTCACTGTAAACAATCGATCAGAATAGAAAAGTCCGGTTGGTTTAAACATTATTTTCCCGGTAATCTGAGAAGGAATAATTTGTTTAAGGTTTGTAACTATACCAGTTACCAAAACCTACAAAAAACCTCTCTGCCCAACCCGTTCGCCCGTGAAAAAGCGGGGGACAAGGCAGGCACTGTGGGGGGACAAGGCAAAAAGCGGGGGACAAGGCAAGCGCTGACGTTCACTGTGTTTTCTGGGCTGCATGCGCAGACACAGTGCCTGCCTTGTCCCCCGCTTTTTCACGGGCGAACGGGTTGGGCAGAGAGGTTTTTTGTAGGTTTTGGTAACTGGTATAGTTACAAACCTTAAACAAATTATTCCTTCTCAGATTACCGAAAAAATAATGTTTAAACCAACCGGACTTTTCTATTCTGATCGATTGTTTACAGTGAATCTGTGACATCATAATCCAGCCTGTATTATTTTCTTGAAGGTTTTATTTCAAATGTTCTACCTTGAGCAGAACGAGGAGAAGCTTAGATTTGGAGTGTGTAGTTCTTTTGAAGGTTAGAATTTTTTTTTTTTTTTTTTTTTTTTTTTAGGAAGGTGGTAGGTTGCTATGCTGCACTGATGAGACCACAATAAGGTCGAAACGCGTCTGCAGCTGCAAATGAGTGGGTTACCATGGGGGCTTCTAGTGATGTGGGCTAGTTAGGCTAACGGTAACTTGGTTGTGGGTTAGTGGTAGTAGGTTCTTTCATTGGGTATCGTTGTTTGGGGCCAGTCGCCTGCCAAAAATAGGACACAACCTAGAAAAGAGATGAAGTCGAGATGTACAGGTAAAGCAATGCAAAAACAGAGTCTTTACAGTCTGGAATGAGTTTAGCCTGGATTGGCTGTGCGTAGCAAGGCTGACGAGACTTTGGTTATAGTCGAAACATTAATTTGTCCCTTGCAAATTGCTCCATCAAAGTTTTTCAACAAAACAAAAAGCACCACAATATTCCAAAAGTCTACAAGACGAATGTGTATAGTGTACTGAGTAGAGACGAAGCCCAAAACACTTAATAGATTATAACAGAAGTTCTGAACTATCTAGAATTAGCAAATGCTCTCTTGACTTTATCATCTTTTTAGAACATACCGGTAGCCCTCAAAAAATTGTTAAGATTAACTCAGCTTATAAATAGCCTACAATAACTGAACTACCGGCAGGCTACTCGCGGAATTTTAATATTAATCTGGTTATTGTGTTGCTCACTCAGTTCAGTGTAAAATTTAGGCCATTAAAAGCACCGGTACTGAGCTGAACACTCGGAAGAACGGCTCACAAAATTAAAGCGATAATTTCTGGCATTCTTCCGCGAAGGGATAAAACAATAAACAAACTGGATAGTTATAGAAGTATCTAGATTAGTAGCTAGGATCTAGACGATAAAATTGGTATCTAAGGGGACTAAATAAGTATCTAGATCTAGATACCAAGTAGCTAAGTTGGCAACACTGCTTAGGCTGTTAGGAGTTGTTTTTGTTCCAAGTTTTTCGGTTGAATTTTCTCCGGACTTCTTTAATTTGCTGCTTGCCAGATTCCACCAAGCAGAGATCTAATTATCGTGAAGCATCTCATCCAAGGATGCAACAATGAGACTAGGTTGGTAGTTGAACCATTAACCTTGCGACCATGCCTGCATGGTCGTCGTAAAAATGACACTACGAACCACCGCGTCACGCTGCCGAATAACTACTAGTCAGTGTCGGTGTTACTAAATAGTACATGACCGCGATGTCAACGATGTCCGCGATGTCCACGATGTTCGCCATGTCCCAAATTGCGATGTCCGCGATGTCCACGATGTCAACGATGTCCGCGATGTCAACGATGTCCGCAATGTCAACGATCTGCGAAATTGCGATGTCCGCGATGTCCGCGATCTCCCAAATAGCGATCGCAACATGGGACATCGTTGACATCGCAATTTGGGACATCGTGGACATCGCGGACATCGTTGACATCGCGGACATCGTTGACATCGCGGACATCGTGGGCATCGTGGACATTGTGGACATCGCGGACATCGTGGACATCGCGGACATGTACTATTTAGTAGCACCCTTTTTTCGACGCTACAACAGCTTACCAAAAGAGCAATTTCCAAGTTTACAAAACTTTGCCTGTAGACTGGTAGATTTCTTCCCGCGTTCGGTACTGAAAACGCAGTGGTGGGCAGTAACTACTTACAAAAAGTAACCGTAACTAAGTTACTTTTCTGCAAAAGTAACGGAATTTGTAACTAGTTACCACTTTAGAACCTCAAAAGTTGCAGTTACAGTTACTTTTATGGGGCATCTTCTTCCGCTCACTCCATTCGAGATTATGAGCTTGATTCTTTGACTAACCCACTGAAACTGAAGCCGAATTGAAAAGAAAAATGACCAACGTACTAAAAAAGGCAACCGACACTTTTTTGTGCCATGTCCCTTTACGGTACTCTGCATATCATCAACGCCCCCCCGCATTAACAAGCTTGTGTTCTAATAAACCTCGCAAGGGTGAGAACTACTGATGAATGGGATATACCCAAATCGCAAAGGAAAATGCGGTGAAGAGCAAATAAAGATCTTACACGGTTTATGAGCTATCGCCCCCTGGTGCTTCTCTTTTGACCCCAAAGGGGCGATATTGCCCACTATGAGAAACACTTCTCTAGATACTTCGACAAGTAGTGACACCGACTATGATCATGATGCAAGCTTAACTTGCTTAAGTGACAGTTTTTTGGCTGTTTGTTCGCACAATCAAAGCGACGAAGATCTAGCAATGTCGATAAAGTAGTCTACAGAGGAGTTTCTTTTTTCCTTGCCCTCACAAACTGTTGATGCAAACGCTCGTCCTCACAAACTGTTGATGCATGAAGAACTTATGGAACTTTTAATTCATCACGGATACTGCTCTTCCTTCTAGTCATGAGCGTATTTAGAGGCGGGGGGTCAATCCCTTTTGGCTTTGCCTTTTAGTAAAAAGAACAAAATTAATGGTGCCACGAGCCAAGTGACTGAAGTAGCCCACCGGTATGCCAGACTCTTTCGATGGTTTCTGGTAAATGTGCCTATCTCCTTCACCTGGCATTTTCAAAAATATTTTTGAGAAGTACAATTTTTTATAATTTCGAACCTCTTCGATAGCAATAAGCTTTATGATTGAGCCTAAGCACGTATATAATCGAAAATGTGCGAACAAAATGGATCATATTTGGCGAAGCACTCACAATCAAGATCATAAAATGTAAACAAAATTTGCCTGAAAATTATTCAAAAAGCACTAAAACAGCCATTACAGCGTGAAAATTTTTTTGAATTGTTTCGGGGGAGCATGCCCCGGACACCCCTAAAGCATTTTTTGTTTCGCAATTAGCTTCAAATTAGTTCTACCTCATAAAAACTACGCTTGAAAAAATGTCGAATTAGTGAACCCTCACCACTTTTTAAAATTTCTCGCCACGCCGCTGCTTCTAGTGTTGCAGTTGAACGACTTCGTAGTATTGAAAAAAACATTTTAAAGCCGAAGCATCGTGGGCTATAGTAATTATTATTACTATAGCGTTTATCGTATCAGAATCGTAGCCTACTTCCGTTTCGTTTCAATTTAAAGATGAATGAATGATTTTGGTTTGAATACACACCATGGAGCTCTAGGCCTACATGTTAAGAATTGATTTTTTTTTGGTTTTGCTTTTGCGGCATGCAAAAAAGTAACTGTGACTAGTTGCTTTTTTAAATTTGTAACTGTAACTAAGTTACTTTTTTTGCGAAGTAACTTGTAACTGTATATAACTAGTTCCTATTTAAAAGTAACTTGCCCACCCTAAACAGTTTTAAAATAAAATTGATTAAGAGTAGTTTGAGATCATTAACCTATTAGATAACCATCTCAGATTGAGATATCTTCTAATGTTGAGACCTGAGAACATCTAGTCTTAAACTAGATTTTCCAGCAATCTTTTTTATCTATATCCTGTTCTACTGCTGCAAGCCTGCAATGCAACTAACCAGATAGGCCCAGAGGCAAAGGTGAGCACGGTACTTTTATTAAGTACCGGCGGTACCGGTACTCAGTATACTTTGTTAAAAGTACCGGCGGTACCGTACCGGGTACTCGGTACTTGAAAATCAAAAGTACCGCCGGTAGTACCGCGGTACTTTTGGCGGTAGGCTACTATTCAAAAAAAGTTTCAGAGGGAAAGTAGGCTACTGCCCTATATTTTGTTGATTTTAAAACTGTATATACAGTTTCATAATGATTAGGCCTATAGCTATTAGCTAGAAAAACGCTTATTACTCAATATTGCAGTTTTACCGGTAGTACTTGGTACGGCACAATTCACGAATTGAAAACTTTGCATCAACCACGGTAGTCCTTTTTTTAGGATCTTTAGGATTCTTAGGATTTTGCGGCACCCGCAAAATCGATCCTGTAAACGGTTTGTTTTTTCCAACATTTTTTAGCATTGTCAGCTTCGTTATGACGAGTTATAGCCAACAAACCGGACATGATCGATTTTCTAACCGCAACCTAACGAAAATCAGTTTTAAATGCATAAAACGAAACGCGTCCTAAAAAAAAAACACCAGTAAGGGTAGTTCTTTTATTTATGATCCTGCAAACGGTTTGCTTTTTCCAACATTTTTCAGCATTGTCAGCTCCATTATGATGAGTTATAGTTAATAAACACCGGAAATGATCGATTTTCTAGCCGCAAGGTAACGAAAATCAGTTTTAAATGCATAAAAAGAATCAATTTGCCTCGGCTAAGTCAAAAGTACGGTACTCCACTCAAGCAACCCCCACCACTAGCACCCACATGGCCATCTACCCAAATGCGGCTGCAGACGCGTTTCGATCTTTTTAGGTCTCATCAGTGCAGCATAGCAACAACCCCCCTCAAAAAAGTAAATTCCTACTTTCATTCTCCCCAAAATTTCTTGGATGGGACTACTGACATTGCGACATTTTCTTAAATATGCCAATGTAATAAAACGAAGAGAAAGTTTTGAAGCTGGCTAGCTGTTTATGATTTAGTTCAGTGGTTCTCAAACTTTTTTAAAAAAATTACGCAACGGTCCCCTAGCAATTTTTTTAATGGCTCACGGTCCCCTTGAAAAATTAACACAAATAAACACAAAACAACACGTTGATTTTTTATTGTATCAATCTGACGAGGGCACTTGCTTCTTTGCAAACTTATTCAAGGAAAATGAACAATTTACTAGAGTTAGACTAAAATCACACATTGCAGTATCCTTCTCTGAAACCAATACTGCTGCCGCCACCCACCAGGTTTTTACTTTTAAGCCATCCGCAAAAAAACTTGATCCTTTTTGCTACTGCACGTTCTCCATCATTCGCAGACTTCACGCTAAAGGAGCCATTGCACTAATGTGACATCAAATTGCTTCTTGTGATATCATAAATGCCTATGTAGCCTGTAAGGTTTCATGACAAATTGTGTTTGTTAAGTTGATTGGAAGAAAAGTTGCCTGAAAACTTAATTTTACACAAAATTTTTTCTTCAGGATCGTCGTTTTAATTTTTTTGGAAGGTGCTTCGCGGTCCCAGAAAATTTGTCTCGCGGACCCCAGTTTGAGAACCACTGATTTAGTTGGTATTATTGCTCACATTACCTGTGTCATCTTCGTCGTGTGAGCCAGCTTTTTCGACTCTTAAAATTGCCAAAAGCTTTTTAGGAAACACAATGGGACAAACACGTTTAAATGATTTAGTGGAAATGTTGGTCGCAAGCGAGGAGCTCAAAGCTATAAAAATCGACGATATTCGCGATTTATATTGGTAGCAGGCATCAAGGCGTTAGTCACTGCTGATGTAACGTGTAGGCCTATATAGGCTATTTGTCAGTAGATAATTTTATACGAATGTGGGTTATGTTTCTTTGTCGGAAGTGAATACAGTGGAATTCGGTTCATAAATCCAGCCGCTTATTACATCCAATTTGCTTGGAACGGAATCGTCCCAATCCTTTCCCGTTATAAAAACTTCGGTTAATAAATCCAAGCGCCGCTTAATACATCCAGTTTACGTGCTTAATGCAGTCAAATTTTTCTTCATTATGTGCTAATAAGTACGTACAATATTGAATTATCAGTTTCGTATGGACAAGTACGTACATGTCCTAGTGTACTGGTAGGCCTAATCAAGCAGGCTAATTGAACACCAGTCGTAGGAGTGTGCAAAATCAGACTGAGGAAAAATTCACTGAGAATTTTGTTTCAATGATACAAAACCAGGATGGAGTTGTTGAAATTTCTGATGACGAAGATGATGGTTCAGAAGAAGAAACGCCATCAGCAGCAGAGATGCGGAAATGTTTTCGTCGCTTGGCCCTGGGGCAAGAGCGTACTGGGTTTAAGAAGATGGACATGCTTTGTGATATGAAAGAAGTGGATGGCCATCTGAGGAAAACATTTCCACCGAAGCAAATTTCATTGCGCAGATTTTTCTGTGTCGAATAAATATTGAAAAAATACCACATTTTGTGCATTTTTACCGCTCCAGGGGGATATCCACAATGGTAAGATGCATTTTTAGGAAACGCCGTTTATTAAAGCCGCCGCATATTAAATCCAAAACCGGCTGTCCCGAGGTGGATTTATTAACCGAATTCCACTGTATTATACCAATGTAAATAGCAAACTCGTGACATTTTTATCGAGTTGGAGTTTAGTAACAATTTACAAGTTTTAGTTCAACTTTGTCATTTTCAGCTTTTGTCAGTGTAAGTCTGAGTTCAGTAAATATTACCGATTTCATGCTACATTTAAGTAGTTTTCACAGAGTTTTAAGCCACTTTTATTCAGTTTAGGCCAAGTTGAATGCTAAATCCAGGATGTGCTATTTCAGACCGAGTTCCAATTCGATTTCTGATTTCGAGTTCGGGAGAAAACGCCTAGTTCAAGCTCGAATTTGCAGCCCCGTTGGACAGAAATGGCTTAGGCCTACCACATATGCGTAGCAGCACTTGCTATGGGCTTGCAATTTTTGGAATATGCCTAACATTTTTGGCTCTGGCAAGAGCTGTAATTAAATATTGGTCCTAGTTTCATCTCGTCCCCTTAATATTTTGGTTGCACTTTACCACTAGCTCTACGTATCATAGAGATGATAACACAGTTAACGCGTTGCGTTATGTGCAACAAAAGTTGAGCGGTATCAGTATACTGCCCCTTGTGTTTTGTTAGAGTCAGAACAAATGATGTACATTTTTTCTGTTTTAGTGTTGTTTTTTTTTGCATTTATGCTTCGCAGATTCACTATATCATTCGTTTCTTTGATTAGGCTATCTATAATAAAATTATTTTTAGAGGCTGGGAGTTGGTTAATAACGCTGCTCGATCATCACTCGATGACGCGCAACGCGCGCTATTGCTTCTGATGTCATTCGTGTGTCGTAAGCTTCTGTTGCATCCAATCAAATCTTCATTATACTCGCCGTATTACGCCGAAGCGTGTAACGAGTTGTGGGGCCCATCTCCGCGGCTTATTGCCTGGGCAACACAGCTCCGAAGAAACGTGGCAACGATGGCGAGTCGTTGGCTATACTAAGTCCGATTTGACCGCACGGGGAATCGAACCCCAAACCTCCCACACCAATAGCGTGCGCTTGACTACTGAGCCAAACAGCCGGTTATGGACAGGGTAACTATAGCCTACTAGCCGCTTGCCAGAGTGATTAAAGGCATTGCTATCGGGGCGAGTGGTTTGGAGTTCAATTTCCAGGCCTACCAATTAGGACAAGGTAACTGTGCCCGCACCGATAGCAATGCATTTAATCACTCAGGCAACCGGCTGGTACAGTTTTTTTTTTTGCCGGAATTAAAACAGCTATACATTTTTTCTGGACCTTTGCGAATAATGAACTTTCTCAATCGTACCAATACTCATTACAGTTGAGTAGCCTTGGTTTACAGGATCCTAAATAAAAGGACTACCCCTACTGGTGGTCTTTTTTTAGGACGCGTTTCGTTTTACGCATGTAAAACTGATTTTCGACTTTTCGTTAGGTTGCGGTTAGAAAATTGATCATTTTCGGTGTTTGTTGGCTATAACTCGTCATAATGGAGCTGACAATGCTAAAAAATGTTGGAAAAAGCAAACCGTTTGCAGGATCCTAAACAAAAGGACTACCCTTACTGGTGGTTTTTTTTTAGGACGAGTTTCGTTTTACGCATGTAAAACTGATTTTCGTTAAGATGCGGTTAAAAAATCGATCATTTCCGGTGTTTATTGGCTATAACTCATCATAATGAAGCTGACCATGCTAAAAAATGTTGGAAAAAGCAAACCGTTTACAGGATCATAAATAAAAGAACTACCCCTACCGGTGGTTTTTTTTTAGGACGCGTTTCGTTTTATGCATTTAAAACTGATTTTCGTTAGGTTGCGGTTAGAAAATCGATCATGTCCGGTGTTTGTTGGCTATAACTCGTCATAATGTAGCTGACAATGCTAAAATATGTTGGAAAAAGCGAACCGTTTACAGGATCCTAGAAAAAGGACTACCTTTACTGGTGGTCTTTTTTTAGGACGCTGAGGATTTTGCGGCTGCGTCCGCAAAATCCTATCGCAAAATCGTAAAATTGCAGAATGTGACAAAAAAATTGTTTAAGAATTTTGAATAAATGGGGACCCCATAACCAGAAGTGGCCTACGCTGGAGTTTTCAATGGAAGGAGTTCGTCATAAATCATAATAACGTTAAACCTTTTAGTGAAGTCATTAAAATAGAAACACAATTTTTAATATCGGAGTATGTAGAGAAGGGGTAACCCAATTTTTTTAGAAGCACCAGATTTGATAATGTAAAAGTGCTCGAGGAGTCAAAGGCCAATAATATTTTAAGGTATGCTTCGCTATTTATTAAAATTTGTTGCACTCCGGATTTTCACGTAGAATAAATCGTTCTAACTTTTTCATGGCGCCTAATTTTCGTGTCAGTGATTATCAGAAAGCATTCAAAGCTGTAAGTTAGATTCATGAGGTCATAATAATAGACAATACTTCGTGCGACCACGGACGAGGACAATATGAAAACTCATGATCGCGAGACTGACTGAAGACCAGGACCGCCGAGAGGGGGAGCAGAAGGGGTCACTGTCCGGGGGCCCGGGGACACAGGGGGACCCGGGGTTCTGAATTGTCAGGTTTAGAATGCAAAATTCATCAGCTCAAACTACGGCCTGCGGGCGCGATGATGTTATTTTTTGATTTCGGGCCTAAATTCGAACATCCGCGGACGCTATGACCTTATGTTGCTCATCACTAGATGTTGAGCCGAAATTTGAACATCTGCGGAGGCTATGACCCTTTTTTTGCTTATCACTTGATTTTAGGCCGAAATTCGAACATCTGCGGACGCTATGACCTTTTTTTTGCTAATCATGTGTTTTTGGGGCACCACTGACCAAAGGGCCCAAACGAATTTTTTGCCCCGGGGCCCGAAAGTTCTCTCGGCGCCCCTGCTGAAGACCCGGGGTGTAGAGCAGTGATTCTCAAACATTTTTGTTCTACCGCTTCCTCTTGGAAGTTGAAGACTTTCATCACCCCTTTAGCAGGAAACAAGTTTTAAGAGGGGTGTACGCTGTGCGTAGACATTTTCTAAGTTGGGGTTGCGTAAGTGCAAAGAAACGTTTTGCTTTGTGAGTTTAGTATCTTATGAATTAAGATATAGCAAGCAATTAAGTTGGTTGGAGCAAAAATGCATATGCGCATTAGGAGTTAGGAATAATTAAATCCCATACCAAAACTGACAGATGGCGAATAAGCTACAAAGTAAGATGGGAAGAGCTGCTGCAATAGACTGTCATAATCAGCAATGATTAGTTTGAAACATTATGCAAATATTCGTCGAGTTGACACGAGTACATGTAATACAAAATATAGTAAGGCCTATGCTATTAAGGTAGGCCTCAGGCCACTAATGTTTAGAATGTGGGCTTTCAAAAAAAACGAAATTGATTTCCGTTCGCTAATAAAAAGGTCTATATCGATCGTATTCCATCGGATTCACAAGAAAAAGTACACAAATATTTTCTATTTTCGCTTCTTTTTAAGGAAATTCACTCAAGAAACATTATTGCAGAGAGTTGTAAGTCGGTGCAATGTCTGTCGGCAGCGTGGCCGAGTGGTTCGGAGGGTCGTTTTTACGACGGCCATGTTCGCAAGGTTGACGGTTCAACTCCCACCCAAGCCTGGTTGTTGCGTTTTGGACAAGATGCTTCACCACAATTATCTCTGCTTGGTGGAATCTAATAAGCAGCAAATTGAAGAAGTCAGAAGCAAAATTTAAGCGGAAAACTCGGAAATACAAGCAACTCCTAAGCGAGTTTAGATTCGTCCTACGCATTGCGCCTCCGTCGCTTTCTCGTGATAGGAGGATAAAAATGAAGAAGAAATCACATCAAAGAAAATCAAATGTCCAGAAAAAGCACATTTGCGAAATTACTAGTCAAATTCGAAAAATTGGATTTTGAAATCTGCAAAAATGATATCTTAAAACTACTTTAAATTTTCTGTCGTCCTTGTTCTCATAATTAAGCTTAGGTTTTAACTTGCATTTAAATACGGAAAACTGAACCAATCCAACCCTAAGCCTGCTGATATAAGGTAATACGAAGTTATACAGAGTTTAAATTAAACATTCCGCGGAATTTTATCGAACAAGAAGAAAAATATTTCAGAGGGCGTATGTAGTAGTAGTAGTGTCTTTTATTTCTGCACCGTCAAAATAAATTAACACAGCAATGTAGGATTTCAAATACAAACGGACACAGAAAAGGGAAGAAGCGACAAAACGATCAACGTTGTAACATGCTAGCGAGAGTGAAACTTGAAGATGAGGGGATTAGTAGGCATGGTCGCAACACCCGATTAATCTAAAATAGGGTAGAAAAGAACAAAAAGCAAACATATGACGGCGAGATAAAAAAAGACACTGGAGAGACCACAGCTCCAACACCGCTATGATATAGTGCGATGGTAGGAACCATAACAGTGTACGGCATTTCGAGGTTACTCAATGTCGTCACAGTGCAACTAGAATGAAAAGAGAGTCCCAACCTAACCCCATACCAAGCGCCGTTGAGACCATAGAGTAACCACAAAAAGCCAGACAGGCAAAGAAACCTACCTAAAGAAATCCAGTCCAGCATGACCGCAGATTTACGACGACTATCACAAATGAAAATAAAAAAAGATTATATCTCGTAATTGAAATAGTTTTATTAGGATTTTAACAATGCACTATGACTATGCATCCCATGCAGGAGTGTGTACAGAGATTGTGTAATAAAATTGACAAGATCAAGTTGTTTGCGAATCTGGGAGCAAGACTGTTTCAGAGGAAACTGGTGGTCTCTCAAGATGGCAAGAGCTAATAAACAACGAAAAAAAAAAAAAAATAAATTTTAAAATAAATAAAAAAAAAAAAGAAAACTGTTATGCTGTTTGAGAGCGAGCCGAAGGCATAGCAAGAGCCGAGTACAATTTGGCATGCAATAGATCCTGCCATCTCACCATATCTAGGCCTAACAAAAGCGACGGTGGGTTTGAAGTTAGGTGAAGTCACAGGGCTCGACTTAGGTTACCTGAAAAAAAAAAAAAAAAAAGCAGAAAGCAGTTTTCTGTTCGAAACAATTTAACCTATGCAGGCAGGATTAAGGAAGAGCTAGTAGCTATTTAAAAGGTGCTGTTTTAATTTTTTCTTAAACGCGGCGATTGTCTTAGATTCTCTAATAGGTAGCGGGATATTATTCCATGTTTTGGGACCGATATATCTAATTGATTACTACTGTGCGAAAGCCCACGTGGTATGTAGCCTGGATGTACTGCTGGTAAGCAAAATCAGTCCAATTAAGCATAAATTATTGACTGATTTTGCTTACCAGCAGTAGGTATATCCAGCATTTAGATCCGCCAATGCAAAATCGTCAAACGATCAACCTCTGCTTTGTGGGCAAGATATTTCTTTTCTTAACCATGGTTTCGGTGTATGTAGCCTATTTCACTAGGACTGCCCATTGCGCAACTCTGTTTACCATTAATTAAGCCACGTGGCCCACGTTGTATGCAGGCTGTTAAAAATCTACCCAGGTCTTGAGACTTGCTCTTATAGCAACAACTTTATCAACGGACGGTGACGCAAAAAGAACCGACGAAACGAAACTATTGAAATACTTTTACTCTGAATTGTCTTTCAAAAACAAGTCCACTTGAGAAAGGTCGTCTAACTCTAAAAGACCACTCCTTTTCGGCTTCAAAATATCTTTTCCAGTGGAAAAAGAATCTTTTTATTGCCGCGCTTGACGGGATGGCAGTATTGTATATGAAAAACAATTCTTTCGAACGATTGCTGCGGATGGAGTAGCTGCGCAAACTTCTCCTTTTTTTATCATAAAAGATTTGCAAAAGTACCGAGTACCGCCTAAAAATTGATAAAATAAAAGTACCGGCACTTCGGTATCGGTACTTTTTTTCCAAAGTACCAACGGTACCGGTAGGCCTACCGGTACTAAAAAAGAACCGAGGTACAGTACTGCCCACCTATGCCCAGAGGAGATGTAATCTTTATCTATTTTCTTATGACTTTTCTATCTCATTGGTTGTAGCAAAAGGCCTAGATAGATCTGAAAACTGATGAAAAATTAAAGGTGATAATCCGGATTTTTTACATGTCTATGATAGGTGTGTAGAAAAGGGTACCTTTGACTACTGTGCGAAAGCCCACGTGGCTCTTAAGTTTTGGAAACCCCCATTGGGCCCGGTTTAAAGTCTTTTTGTAAAAAATTTTAGAACGCGGTACCTATCTGATAAGTGGTGGTCCAAATTATGTGGGCTTAAAACCCACGCAAAACCCGTTAGAATTTCGTCCAGGCATTGGATGGTCCAGGAGTAACAAACCTGCGATCGGCTTTGCGAGCTTGTTGCGAGCCACGTCAGCTGCGGGGAATAGATGTTTTAAAACGCCAAGTGAACTTTAAATCTTGAAACTACCCACGAAAATACGAACAGAACTATTTTTTTCAATGGCTTACTAGGCTTTGACGCGGGCTACATTAAAAAGTTAAGCCAAGCGGGCTGCATATGGCCTTTGAACCAGTGATGGGATTAAGGGGGTTCGCACAGGTTCGCGCGAACCCGTTCTTGGAATGTCAGGATGATTAGCGAACCCGTTCTTGATTTTTTTTACAGACATTAGACCTTTATGAGAGAACCTGTTGTTAGGAAGTACGATACAAAAGAAAACCTGTTCTTAAAATTTTGATTCCCATCACTGCCTTGGGCCACCGTGCCCTGAGGTTCTCATTCTAGCCCCTGCTTCTGCTCGATCGGCAGATTTTGTACGATCCATGGGCGGATACAGCATTCCCTCACCGCGTTGCATGAGGATCGCACTAAACACCGCCTGCGGTCAAAAAAATTCATGCGATCCCTACGGTCTTACGCACTGTCTTTACGGTAGAGATGGTTCGGGCTGACTTTTTTGAAGCCCAGACCGCCCACGGCTCGGAGCCTCTAGCCCAGTAACCGTAACCGGCCCGGCAACTCATACTAAACATAAAGCCCAGCCCGCCCAAAGCCCATTCTTTTTACGAACCTTAATCACATTAATTGAACTCAAAGGGATTTCAAGAAGTGTTAGCGGCCCAGTAATAAACAAAGATAGAACCGGGCTGTTAGCGGACCAATAAAAAGACCGGTTAACGGCTCGTTGGCGGGTCTCTTAGCGGCCCGTGCCATCTCTACTCTACGGTCCCCTATGGCCCCATACGGTATTCCTATACGGGTTCACTGCTACCGTTGCATGACGCATCATGAGTGCATGACACAAGTCCCGCAGCCTGCAGACTTGGACAGTCTGGACATATGGTCTGGAGTGGACTAGGCTAGTCTAATATTGCTGTGTAGTGTGTATCCTAATTTGAAATCGCGTAGTAAAAAGAGCTCGTTTGGAGAGTGTTTTTCGATTGAAGCTGGGCAAAGGTGGATTGGTGAGTTAGACTTTTTAAATTTGGAAATATAAAGTGCATGAAAGTTGCATTTTTGGGGGGTGGAGGGTTAGGGTCAGTCGTGTAAAGTAACAAAGTAGTTTTACTTCAGTAGACTAGGCCTACTTACAGTAAGTATTATTGCTTGGTAACTAGTACTTGAATGTTTTCAATTTTGACTACTTTTACTTACATACCGGTCTGCCGGTAGTTCAATCAGAAAGTAATGCTACTTAAGTGGCTTTAAAAATGATAAGTACCGGTAGCTAATATTAAGCAATGTATCTCATAAATGATAAATAATTATGCTTGATAATAAAATTGGCAAACTTAGTATGAGGTATTGTTTTATTTTATACATATAAGTTTTACAATTTTGTGATATTAAGTGGTCTATTGTTGTTTGTGTTTGGCATGGACACTGAGGTTGCATTTTGCAGATTATGACACACTTCACTTGTTTATTTTCGTCAAATAAATGTGCTAATTATCCTAAATGTACTTAAGCATTGGCAAAATATATGTCAAGTTTGGAAGTGAGCAAATTATCTTTCGTCAAAGCTCAGCTTTATGGCCTAGGTTTTGCAAACTCTACTTTTTACTTGAAGGTATATAGCTTCAACTTGCTGGTACGTTTTACTTCTACTTGCTTTTACTCTATTTTTAGTAGTTTCCGCCATCAGTAACAATGCTTTTACTTAAGTAGATTTCTGGACTACTATTGACACCACTGATTAGGGTAGTTAACTGGTTAAAGAAAACTTCTGGTTTTTTTTCGCTTTCGTTTTTGTAAAAAAGAAAAACTAACAGTAAGAAGTCTAGTGATTGTAAAATACCGTAGTGCTTAGCATAGTTCTTTTGTTCCAAGTCTGAATCCACACGGTGCCAGTACCTACTGTGTTACCGGTAGCTTGTTAGTTGTTGCAAAGAAATGTGAATGTATCAGTGTATTACAGTATTATTTACCGGTAGTTAATTTACTTTGTGTGTTGTTAAGGAAAAGTGTATGTTTGAATGATGCAATTCTGTTTTAGCCACTAGTACTACGTGTGGTATGTTAAGCCCTGTTTTACAAAACTGGGTGAAATAAGGTGGCCATGGCCCGTGAGCGTGATTTTGAAATTTGGTACCCGGTATATTGTCCAAAAATAAAGTATGAATGAATGAATGTCTTGCTCTTTCGTGGTCTCCCTTTGTACCGGTACCATACCAGTACAGGATTTTATCTGCGTTTGTTTTATATTTGAAACAATAATTGTTGTTTTTTTGCTGGTCTGTCGTGCTGATGCAAGAACAAACTCATACTGTTTACCAGTTTACTGTTTAAGCTGACAGATGCCTTTGCTTTGATACTGTGTGGTATGTGTAATAGTATCGGTACTCAGTACTGGTCAGTGGCAGACCAGGGGCACACCCACCAAATTTCAAAAGGGGGGTTCTAAAAAAAACCTTTTTTTATCTTATGAGCGAATCCAGAAAATTTCGGGGGAGGGATAAAATTTTGAATTAGGTCAAGTGTTAACTAAATACAAAAACGTTAGACCCAAAAAAGGCGTAAAAAGCCCTTTGAAAGTGTTTTCATGTCTGCGACATATTCAAGAATCTTTTTCAGGAAGAGGGCACCCAAAATTGCCATATTTTCAAGCGTGTTTTTTTTCCTGGCAGAATAATTTTGAAGCATATTGAGAATAAAAAAAGCTCTAGCAAGTTCCGGGGGACGCTACCCTAGAAAATTTTTAAAAATTTGTTTACTGTAGTGGCCATTTTAGTACTTTTTGAACATTTTTTAGGCAAATTTTGTTTAAATTTTTTGCCCCTAAGTCTGAGTATTTCACCAAATATGATGCATGTTTGCTGACTGACACAACCAGCACTTAAAAAAGCGGGGAAAACATTTTCTACTTGTGGTTTCGAACTTGGAATATCGCACTATAGAAAATGCTCCCTGCGGAAGCGATTCTCCCGTGAAAAATGTTTTCCCCGCTTTTTAAAGCGCTGGTTGTGTCAGTCAGCAAACTGCACTGATGAGACTTGAAAAGTCGAAATAGTGTACACTATGTGCAGTTAAGTACATGATGTTGTTCGTACATTTTCGATTATGCAAGCTTAGGGCGTAAGGCTTATTGTTATCAAAAAGGTTCAAAGTTATGGAAAAACTGCATTCATCAAAAACATGTTTGAAAATGGCTGGTGGGGGGGTGCATCCTCAACACCTCCCCTGTATTTGCCTCTGCCCGCACTGGTAACAATGTCTCTTACAACTTCGCCAACCAGCCAATTTGGCTTTAGTATCATGTGGGGCAGATTCTGTCACAGCTGTTTTGAAATAACAGCTTGTACTGCACTTGCACAGTTTCGACACTTTACGTTAAAAACAAGGGTTCAGTTTTAAAAGAGGGGGGTTCGACTCCCCAAACCCCCCTGGGTGTGCCACTGTGGTAGACTACTGCTGACTGCTTTCTATCGGTACTATAATACCATTACTGGATACCAGTAACCTAATTGTGACTCTGACCGAGTACACTAGTACACTCCTCTATACCTGCATATTTGAGTTATTAGAACAGCAGTAAATAAAAACAAACAATCGACTTTCTCAGATTATTTGGGGTTGGTTCTGTTAAGACTAGATAGACTACTCCAATAGGTCAGTCAGTTCAGTGATGCAAACCTTCTGCTTTTCGGCGAATTTCGCCGATTTTGTTGCCAAAACAGTCATTTTCGTGAATCACCAAAATTCGTTGAGACAATTTAGGGGGGTATGGGAGGGGGGTGGGGGTGCACAATGCATATTCACGTTGTTTCTATGAAACTAATCGATAATTTGGAATGACTTTTGCTATTGTGATCTAATGCTATAATCAGAGTAAGTGTCGTGTTTTTGATATCGAAGGGGGAAATGGTTTGTCTGACTCATTAGATCTAGTTTAGCGCACACATTGCTCTTAAACAAAAAATTGTTGGCATCGCGTTTGCCTGACCCAAACTCATGATGTGAAATTCCTGCCCCAAATTTTCTTGGACTGCAAAAATTGAATCACTCAAACCCCGTTTTCATGCGAAAAAAGGTTTGTAAGCAAAGTGGTCCTTGAAGACAATTGTTTTGACTCTCCTGTCCCCACATACTGAATTTTGCAAAATACAAATTTCTTTCCATGAAATCAAGACCCTGGACATACATAAACAAAACACCCATTGGGGGTCTGGGAAGCCCCCCAGACGTTGGTACCATTTTTGGAAAATCTTTTCTAGCCGTTTGCATCACTGTCAGTTAGACCGTAGTCTGTTGGTAATTTTTCATTGACTTGTGATTCATTCTAAATACTGTGTACGATTTGACCATCCTGAAAATCAAACTTATGACCTCCTGTGTTGATAGTGAAGTCTTAACAGCTTAAAGGGGAACTGAAGAGCAAAACTGTTTTTTAGAAATTTCGTTAAAAATTACACCGAGTTCTATACTGACTGCAGAAATTTTCAATCATTTTTAACTAACCAAAAATTAAACGTTAAACTTGTTATCATGACGTCATGGAGGTCTGTGACGTCATGATGACGTCATGATCTCAAGTTTAACGTTTAATTTAAGGTTAATTAAAAATGATTGAAAATTTCTGCAGTCAGTATAGAACTCAGTGTAATTTTTAACGCCATTTCTGAAAAAACAGTTTTGCTCTTCAGTTCCCCTTTAAACCACTAGATAAAGTTTATAAGTTCAAATAAATTTGGTTGAGCAAAACTTTTTTTGAATGAATCAAATTTTGCAAAATGACTCAAATGCAGCAAATTTTAAATCAGGATTTGTGAGAATTTAAACGAGTACAAAGTAGACTCTATTAGGGCAAGGCCTATAGACTTTTTGGTGAATTAAACAATCAGTTGTCCGTGATTTCTCGTTTTGCGATCTGTGAGGATTTGGGTTAACCCTAACCCTTAGTAGCTCAACGTCGCATGATGTCAGAAGAACGTGAAATGAGAAAAGTCGTGGGCATCCAGTTGTTCACTATATACATCTGACTTTTTGACTGAGAAGGCATATTTAAGTTCTATTAATGGGACAGTGTAGTGTACTGTGTGTACCAGAGGCAATTTATCTTGTACTGTGTATGCTGGTGGTTTTGAGATAAGATTTTATATCAGTGGTTGTACATTAACATTGCTATAGAATTGAGCACACTAACATTATTACAAGGTGGAGATGTGGCTCTTGACCCTACACAGCTACAGGACACTTTCCCTGTGCTTTTGTGTAGTTACCGGAAACAAAGTGGCTATTCTTACAGACCCGTACAAATAAGGACTTTGTTTATTTTATTACTTCGTCATGCTCTCTGGATCAGGGTTAGCGTAAAAGCGATAATACAATAAACCAAGCGCTTATTTGTACGGGCCTGTACAAATAGCCACTGCCAATAATAAATATCTATAGCGTATGTACTGGTAGCTTATAGCTACGATATCTTTGATATATGCGGACAATTTTCAAGTTTTTTTTATCACTATACAAAAAAGCAATCGCAAGAAAATATTGCCAGTTGGCATAGGGGTTTTAGACATCCCTGTCAGTACAGAAGTCTTTGATTTGATTCCTGCATTACCAGGCCGGTCAAATTAAACACTGTTGTCAATGGCTCACTACTGCTGTGATGCTTTTGTGTTGCCCAGGTGCTGCTAACCTGCGTACAGTAATGCAAATCTTCCGCTTTTCGGCAAATTTCGCCAATTTTGTTGCCAAAAAAGTCATTTTTGTGAATCTTTTAAATCCTTTGAGGCAATGTAGGGGGGTATGGAAGGGGGTTGGGGGTGCACAATGCATATTCACGTTGTTTATATGGAACTTATAGATAATTTGTATCGATAATGGCTTGAATCGCTATTGTGATCCAAACCTATAATCAGAGAGTGATGGCATATTTTTCCTTAAGTGTCGTGTCTTTTGATTTTGAAGAGGGAAATGGTTTGTCTGACTCAATAGATCTAGCACTTAGCAGTCCATATCTAAAAGCAGGAGCTGGGCTAATTGACTTAGACAGAAAATCGTTGGCATGGCGTTTGCATGACCCAAGCACATGATGTAAAATCCTTGCCCCTAATTTTCTTAAACTGCAAAAATTGAATTAATTTCTGACTCTTGGTAAAAAAGTAGTAGCAGTAGTAGTGTCTAAATTTAATCTATTTCTAAACTTTTGGATTACTAGAGTACTCTTGATCATATTTTTTCAATCAGGGGAACTACAGTTTTTGACGTTTTTGTACCAACGTTGGTTGAAATAAATTTGAGAAATTGAAAAATTAAGAGTTTCAACTGCTTGTTACCTTGATCACAAACTCCACGTAACTATTCATTTTGCAGCGCCGTTGACTGTGCTGGTTTTTAGAAAATCGCTCTGCTAAAAAATAAGATCAAAATTAATTAAATTAATAGTAGCCTACTTGGTTTGCAATCATAGGCGAACGGTTGAGGATTTCTAAGCGCGCTTCTCAATATGACTGTGACACAAACTAAATGGTCTGTTATGCGGCAATAGTATTGGTTTAAATCAAACATATTCTCAATCGCTGTGCCATGGCAGTCTCGATTGCGGTGTGGTAGCAGCATAGGCGCATGCAGGGGGGAGGGGGCACGGTGCTATGGTCCCCGCTTGGCCCTGTAATAAGCTGCTGAAACCTAAATATCAGTCTACAATGATAGTAATAGTGGTTGCAGCCTCCTTTCATATTTAGCCCAGCTCCTGCTTTTAGACATGGACTGCTAAAATATTTTTGCATTTTGCGTAGTGACTGCACTCACTGCCCGTTACTGGTATGTCCTTTTTCCATAAAAAGGTCTGCCTAAATGAGTGTTTTTATATGTGAAAACCGTAAAAATCTGTTGATGGTTGGGGGCTCTTTTGGTTCCGGTTGCGATCGCACACATCGAGGATCATAGCAATGAAAACATTTGTTAGACCAGAGTAGTTTCAAAAGTGCAGCTGCGTAGACATTTTTAATGCAGAAAAGTTATGCTATGGGCACGTGCAGCTTTCCCTTTAAACCCCGTTTTTATGCGAAAAAAGGTTTGTAAGCGAAGTAGTCTTGGAAGACAGTTATTTTCATTCTCCAGTCTCCACCTACTGAATTTTGCAAAATGCGAATCTCCATAAAATCAAGACTCTGGACTTTCAAAAGCAAAGCACCCGTTGGGGAATCTGGGGGGCTAAGCGTTTTTAAAAATTTTCGCCGATTTTCACTCCACCCGTTTGCATCACTGTGCGGAGGTAGTTCTGCCATTCATTACATGCTTCAACATAATACCATGAATATGATAAAGATTTGAATTTTTTATTTGTTTGCTTAAGGTCTGAGATTTAGTAAAGGCAAAGTGTACTTACTGTTGGTGTTGATTGTCCTGATAAGAATAACACAGTGCCTACTAATCAATTGTTAATAAAGTTTGCAGATCATTTAAACATCAAAAAACGTGACAGAATCCTCCTTGATTTTGTGCAAATTTAGTTTTGATCAACCCAGTGCTGCTAATAGTGGAATGTTTTGTTTTTTCGGAAATTTTCATGCCATAAGGAAGCTTAATTTGGACACAAAAATGCATCATTTTTTTCACGTATATGATATAAATCAACGGTTTATTGCTTAAAATTAGTCACTTTAATGCAAAACGTGTGCAGTTTTTGCCATTGGCGTAACAATATCTATAATACATGAAGTTCATCATCATCATCATCATGGATAACAATTCAATATGGCATCATTAATCAGAGTTAAAATTTGGTAGGTATCTAACGAAGTTTTGTGAAATGTTTTGGTAGATCATTAGTTAATGAAAAAAACCTGAGTTTTGATTAATCCTATTTTGCAAAAACTGAAACTTGCATACCTTCGAGTTTCGAAATTGTAAAGCAAATGTTTGGTGTTTAAAATGTTGATTTATAAAGCTCTTGAATTAACTAAAATTTATCTCAATAGAACGTTTTCATTGGCTTCAGGTTTTGTAATAACACCTCGTTTGAAGTTTTACTTTGACAAAAACAATTAAGTTTTTTTTGTAAATGGTGAAAATTTAAGCATTAGGCTAGTTCTTTAAGTACAAGGCGGCAATTTAATAGGCAATGACGTCATATGCACAGTGGAAGTGATTTGCATTTAGATAAGTTTTAAGGAGTGCCTGGAGCAGCGGCAAGTTTCTTCGTTCGAAATTTCTCTTTGTGCGCACCAACCCCACAGTTGCGTTAACTTTACTTCTTTAGCACTATCCCCAAACTCTCCTCCCCTAGCTGTTCTCCAATACCCCGAGTTTTTATGTTTCAAGTTACTGCTGATGATGCCATATCAGCGTCTTGCCAAAGTCATGTAAAGAAACAAACAGTCCAATGCAGCAGCGTTTTGATAATGGAAGTTGGTCTGTTGCATTGGGCCGGTGCTTCTCAACCTTTTATGATTTGTGGCAACCTTCTAGAGCAAGGGCCGTGTGTTTGAGACCCTTGCTCTAGAGGGTTGCTGCAGGCCACACAAAATGTTCCCGCATACGGCCCGTGAGGACATTTTGTGCGGCCCGCGATAAATTTCAGGATCTCAAAGTATAATTGACAATTTAAAAGTCCGATAACTTTTTTCACACACGATGAAGTAAAATTCACTCCAAAATTGCTTCTAAACCTGAACTTACTCATTAAACTTCACACCCTGTAGTCTAAAATAATCATTAGCGTACTTGTGTTTATCTTTCGTTGTATTCTTGTTATGTTTTCATTGTGAATTGCGGCCCTCAGGTATTATACACGTCCTTATTTGGCCCTCAGAGCAATTTAAGCTTGAGACCTTTGTTCTAGAGCAAGAATGGGGAACCGGCAAAGCATAGCGGGCCACATTGATTGCGTGATACTTTCAGCGGGCCACCTTCACTCTCAATTTGAAAGTTTTGTCTTGAAAATACACAATATTGCGTCGCAAATTCAATAAGCATTCATGCTGGCTGAGTTGTTTTTTACCGCAAAAGTCAGAGACTTCTGTGCGTTTTTTATGCCACGAAAACAGCATGTAGTTGAATGTGAAACAGTTTTTAAGAAATCTTAACTTTTTCTATTCTACCAGTTTGTTGTACACTTAACAAAGTTCTGACGCGGGCCACATTCAAAACTTAAGTGGGCCGCTGGTTCCCCGCCCTTGTTCTAGAGCCTCTCAATAACTGGGGCCCCCTGCTCAGTGACAAAATTTTTTGTCGATATTTCATTCATAGTGTCTGCAGCTGTCCCGCTGGTCTTGGTGGTTGATTACCATCAATAAATCATGCACTTATGGCCCCCGGTTGAGAGCATCTGCTCTGGACAGTACCAAGTTTTAATACTTCAATTGTCATTCGGCGGACTATTGTGCTTGAAAAATATTTCTAGTTCTATTCAAATACACTGGCACAGTTGCCAAACCGTTGTCATCACACTGTTTTAAAAAACTGAAAATATTTGTTTGAAACAGTGTTCAAAGGGCTGCTTGATTAAAAAATGCAATTGCATAGTTTTCTTTTTTTCACTTAATTACAACTTTGGAATAATCAAAAATTAACATAATCCAAGTAAAAAACTGCAATTGTCACCCAATGCATATTTTTATTGTCAAAAATTTTTCGTTGTGGCATGCTCTTTTATTCAAGATATATGATATGTTTGTTTTGTATCTTTGCTGGAGAGAAAAAATGATGTTTTACAAATGTCGTTACAAGCATCTTTTTGTTTGTTTGTGACATTTCACGAGACGAATGTGCTCATAAGGTAATTGTGAGTGCTTGAAGCTATAATTAGAGCAACCTACTTGCCACATTATGATGAAAGTTTAGTTATTTGCACTGCTTTAATGTTGGAAGAGTAGTGTGTTAGGTGTATGAAGTAATGTATTCTGAATCTGCTAATCATAATAAAACTTCTTTGAAAAAGGTTGATAGAGATTTCAGTAGTCGTGTAGATAAGTTTGCTGTTAGACAGCAAACAGAAAAAAAGCTGGGAAACCCTGTTTTGAATTTTTCTATCCCATTGCGAAGAAGTTCTTCTCTCTCTGAAATTGCAAGCAGACCAATACAAGAAAATCTATTTGGTCAAGCTTCAAGCAAAAAGAAGAAATTTCGATCGGCAAGTTTTTCCAGCTCTTCTCTTCTGCAATTCAATGGCACAAAGATAGAAGTTTTCAAGAAACAAAATAACAGTGTAGCTAATAAGCCATCTTTCATCGATTCAAAATCGTACCGATCTCGAGCGCAAGCAAAGTTTCCTCATTTTGTTTGCACTGATAACCCAGCTAGCATTAGATCATTATTTTTCCATAATCTCCAACTCAAATTACACCTGATACCTTTATTACCTGCTGCATCAAGGTTAAGAATGGGTCAAACGTTGTCAGAACCTGTTACAAAGAAAGAATCATCAAGCGATGAGAATCACTCGCTAAAAGTTGGAGCATCTTGTATGCAAGGATGGAGAATAAGTATCCTTTGTTGTGTTAAGTTGTTGTTGATAATAAGTTGTTGGCGCAATGCCGAGCTTGCATTTTTGTGAATAAAGTCCATTGTTGTCATCAGCAATATGTATAACTTGGCCTGGCAAAATAGCTTTTTTGTATACATTAGTTTTTATGTAATGCTTTTGGGCAGTCGCTTAATATTTGAACAGTTCAGCGATAAACATCTGCTCAGATGCTCAGTCTTCCTGCTTTTTTCTTAACTCTCTGCACTTAGACATGGAGGATGAGCATATTTATAAATTATGCTTGAACGATGAAAAAGATATGCATTATTTTGCTGTGTTTGATGGGCACGGAGGCCAGGCTGCTGCACAGTACGCGTCAAAACAACTGGATTTGTCAATTCTTGGACATAGTGCATTTAGTAAGTTGGATTTTTGTTCCTGTATATCAGAGGTGGGGAACGTGCGGCTCTCTTGATTTTTAATGTAGCCCGCATCAGATCTTTTATCTTTGTTGCTTTAATTCTTCTTAAAGACTGCCACACATTCAAAGACTAGCTGCATTTGTTATCTGAAAACAACCTAGTAATCTCTGATTTTATGATTGTTCGATGGATAGTTAGTAATTATGTGTATTTTTAAGGGCAAGGTGAAACCATGAAGTTAATTTGGCCCGCTTGAAATATGCGATAGATGTGGTTTGCAGTTTCCCACATCTGCTGTGTGTACACCTTGAAATGAATGTAGGCAAAGCGCTTAACGTTTTTTGTTCAAGGTTATGCGAAGTTACATTGATGTTATGAGCATCAAATCTTTTTTTTTTAATCAAGGACCTCGCTTTTGCTGAAGATTAGCAAATCATAACAAAGCTTAAAAATTGATCGATTTTTTCAGAAAGAGGCGATATTATATCTGCTTGCAAAGGGGGATTTTTGACCTTAGACGAATCGTTGAGCAAAGAATCACTTAAGAAAGAAGATTCTTCTGGGTGTACTGCTGTATCGGTTATCATAAAAGGAAATAAAATTTATTGCGTAAGTCTGAATACGTGTAAGATACAACTGTATGATACTTTGATGTTTGATCAAAGTATGATACTTAACCAAGGGCTTAACACTCTGTGCTTTATTCAACGTTTAATAGTTAGATGTTGTGAACTTAAAAATCAGCCAAATGGCGTCTGGGTCAAACACGTCGCTGTCGAGGCAGGAGGTCGTGCGTTCGATTCACGAGTCGATGAACACGGATACGGTGTCAGCAACGGCTTATCACCGCAGTGAGGTATCTATGGAGCTGTGTTGCTCAAGCGCTAAGTCGCGGAGATAGGCCCCGCCACGCGATACACGCTTTTGCGTATTACAACGAGTATAATGAAGATCTTTTTTATGTTGCAAACTTTAACTTAGGCTACACTAAGTGAAGAAAAGTTCTGCTTTATGATAACTTTGGTTTAGTGATGTTAAGGAAAATATTGCGATTTCGAATGTTAACACTTCCAGACGAAAGTTTGCGATGAATATTGTGTTGGAGCGCAAATGGCTGCGGTTAGCATTTATGTAAATATCGCACACTTACATTTTTGTTGTTAAACCAACCGAATGTTCAATGTTTGTGCGCAGTGAATCGCCCTGCGCTGTTCTGCATTTTTGTTGCGCACTTAATATCCTTTTGTTTTCCCAAAAATTGATCCGCGCCATGCAATCCTGTGGGCCTAATGTATGGATCTGGTGGTGCGTTTTGCTTTATTGCCGCTAAATATCGCGTTTTTTTTGTCTCAAGAGCTTTATGCGATAACCCGATGCTTCTCAAAAACCGTTGCGTCTTCTGACACTATGTAAAATACCTTAATTCCACTTAAGGAAAAAGACACTGCTTTGTCGGTTGTTATGAGAATTGGAGATCTTATGTAATTTTTTGCTGATACATTTGGTTGTATAAAGTTCATGTGAAGAATAGACTTTGACCGCAGTGAGACATTGGGTGCTAGGTCTGCTGGTGATGGTCTTCTAGCACGCGTTGTAATTACATGGTTCAGTTATTTGTTCATGGAATCTTGTCTCTTTTTTATCTTTGCTACCCTTGTTTTTACATTTCGAAAGAGTTTTTGGAGGGGTCCAAATATCACTTGTTTGAACAGCAAGTCGTCATAATTTAGATTGTTGTCCTGCGCTTTTGTGCGATGGATTTATATTGAAGAAAAGACAATTTGTCTGTTGTGATTTGAAATTTCTTCTCATCAAAGTGTTTTGAGTAGACGAGCCAGCGTTTTTCACAAATCAAAGTAGGATATCAAGTTAACGTGCGACAATACCTAGCTCTCCGAATTGGCCGACGTTCATCACTCAAACCAGTTGTAACACTAGCTCGCATTTGTTGTAGTAATAGCAGTTTGGCTTAGTTAAATACGCGTGCTCAGCTCCTATTGTGTGTTAAGTTGTTACTTGGTGTTTCTATATTTCGTCGTTTGTTCGCGAATGTATGAAGATTTGCGACTTAAAGTTGTGCAAACAATTTTGTGTTGTAGATACAATTTGACAAAGGAGTTTCACATTTTACTGTTAGTTTTGGACAGCCTCGCTTCATGCTTAGTTTACGATATTTTACATTCTCTTCACCAATTTTCCGAAACATTTATTAGATTTCAAACTGTTAAGAAAGTCGTTTCGGTTTTGGTGATTCGTTTCTGTGCTACTATTTCAGGAAAAAACAAACTCAGTAAAGTAGCTGCTGACTCGAAGAGCTCAAGCTCATTTCGCAGTCTCCCTTAATTACTGTTCCATTTTTCAATATAATTTGAAAATAATCTCAGTTGTATATTTTATTAAGAAAATTCTGCTTAAATTTTTCGCTGGCAGTTTTTCATCATTTTCAGGCGCTTTGTCAAAGAGCAATATATTTTTAAGACTGTGCTAGCTGAATAAATACATTGGTAAATGTAAAATTGAAAAACTAGTGGAAACCATCAGCTGATTTAACACGTCATGCTGGAATCAACTAATGTTGTTGTTCCCAGGCTAATGTAGGCGACTCCCGAGCTGTGGCTAGTGTTCGAGGCCACGCGCAGCTGCTATCATTTGATCACAAACCGAACCACGAACGAGAATTAAAGAGAATCAAAGCCGCCGGTGGATTCGTCGAGTTTAACCGTGTCAATGGCAATCTGGCGTTGTCACGTGCGTTGGGCGATTTCAATTTCAAACGAAACGAGCAGCGTTCCGCGGAGGAACAGATTGTCACAGGTATGATGGCTTGTTATTGTTTGAGTGTTTGCTTTTTGAACAATCAATGGAACTTCTTTGATATGGAAGCTATTGTTTTTCGCTTTTAAGTTGATCGATGAAAATAATATTGAGATAAAATGAACATTTGTGTTAACTCATGTGTATTGTGTAGTGCCGAGCATCGTCGGCACTTTGCTGTATAAAGTTAATGCCAGATTATTGTCGTGTTAGGCATAATTTATTCAGACGCCTCAAATATCAAATTTCTGCACTATACAATTTTGTATGTAATAACATGTCTATCCTATCATGACGAGCTCGCAAAGGAGTTGCCGGCTATCTGTCTACCACACCAAGATCGGGGTATCCCGTTATGCGTTTTTCCCAACGGCACAACAAGTAAACTTGCCGGCTTGTTCTCCACACTGTCCCTTTAATGCTGAGCGTCAACCAGGGAAGCTGTGATTAGCAATTTTAAAGTCATTGGTTTGACCCGACTCGGAATCAAACCCTAGTCTACAGCTCCAGAGGCGGATGCTCTTACCACACGGCCATCTGAGCTGTTAAATGTACAAAGCACTAAGTACCGATGCACTGTATAATTCAATTGGAATGAGGCTAACAGCTGAAATGTCCGGGTGGTAAGAGCGCCTGCCTTTGGAGCGGTAACTCGAATTTGATTTCGATCTGAGTCGGGTCAAACCAATGCCTTTAAAATTAGTATTTACAGCTTCCCTGCTTGACGCTCAGCATCAAAGAGACGGTACTGAGCACTGTATGGAGAATAAGCCGTTATGTTTACTTGTTATGTCGTTGGGAAAGGCACTTAGCGGAATTCACTCATCTTAGCTTGATAGACAGATGGCCGGCAACTCCTAAGTGAGCTCGTTATAGCGCTTTGATCGCTTTCTTATGATAGGAGGATAAATAATAATATGCAATTGAATAATTACAAATTTTCACCCGAAGTTTTCCACGCAGTTCAGTGGGGATGAAACACGGCCAGTTCACACGAATTGGCGTAGAATTGTTTGTTTATTGCTCTGATCATTTTGCATTGAGTTCAGTATGTTATCCAGACATCATTTTAATTTCTATGTACCGCCGCATGTTGCTAAAAAATATATGGCTTGTCTGTTTCGTGTAGTCATATGCGTTTATATTTTTTGGCGTTCAAGTTCTTACTTCCAACAAAAATAACCTAATCTTTTGGGAACAGCATAGTGTGGAAATAAGCACACGATGATTGTCAAGCAATCGCTTTTAGCTGACGCGTTTTCAACGATTTTGAATTATTAGAAAACAAAATATCTTATACACCAGGGCCAGGGATGGCCTGCCCGCGAACCGCATGCAAATCTTTGCCCAGTTTCTTGCGTCCCTTTTCGCATGTTTTTTTTTTATCAACAGCAAATAGTTCTAAAATCATGTGGCATTTGGCAACATCTAAAGTGCATTACCACGTAATAATCACTTTGTTTGGAGAATGACCTTAAGAGCAGCTGAGCCAGTAGTCTAGTGAGAGAGTCGAAATCATTATCTCGGGCAAACATCGCAGTGCTGGCGACACTGTCCGCTTTCACCGGCCCAGGGAATCGAACCCCAGACCTCCCGCACCGATAGCGATGTTACCAAATGAGCTAACCGCCCGGTAGCCCGGTATGCCACTACTCTAGCTAAGCAAAAGCATGTTTATCAATGAGATGTAACGGTGCGGTGATTTTAATGCAATCAGTATGCCTTGTGCATGATATGGCTCTTTGCTGAAACCCGGAAAGAAATCTGGCTCCTAGCGTCTGACTAGTCGGCCATCCCTGTTATATACATTAACGTGATTTTGTTTACTTACTTTTCAATGTTAATCAATATAGTCTAATTTGTATTGATTTGTCATAAAGCACTGGCAGTAAAGTTACTACATTGTGCCACCGTTATTGGATCGACAGAGCAATATGTCATTTCAACTCGTTTGTTGTCGCTACGTCATTAACGCCTTCGGCAACGAAATCTCCATAAGGATTGGTTTGATTTATCGTGCCACACAACATCGTTTGCTAATGGCAGCTGCGACAGAACTTTTCGGCCTGTTTTTCATAGTTTTCTAGCTAGGATAGACAATTAGACATAACGTGCTCGCAAACTCGCGGGTTTCGCTTGGTTGGCTGGAAACGACCAGAGGAGCCGTGTGCTCTGGTTGCATAGGAATGGCTCAAGAGGTGGCTATTCAAAAACGATTTTTAGTTTTCAAAAACAATAACCGGCCGCTAGCTGAGTTAAGTACGTCGCTATCGATGCGGGAGATGTGGCCTTCATTCCTAGCTTGGTCAAACCGAACACAACGGCTTGCCACCGCTGCGACGTTTGTTAGTAGTATGTTGCCCAGGCGCTAAGCCGCGGAGATGGACCACGCCACTCGTTACTCGCTTCGGTACAATACCGCGAGTATGATGAAGATCTGAATTTTAAGAATTGCGATACTTCAAGTTATATAACTTCTGTTTCTGTCTTTTGAGCATCATCAGCGTGTTTACGTACTCGCTGAGTAATGGTGATGCGGTGCAATTTCGATTTATGCTCCCCTGTTTTGTTGATTGATTATTTTCATTTTAGCTGATCCTGACGTGATTGTGAAAGACATCACGAATGATCACGAGTTCATTGTGATCGCTTGCGATGGAATTTGGGATGTGCTGAGCAACCAGGACGTCGTGGAATTCGTGAGAGAAAAACTTGGACAAAAAGTTGAGCCTGACCAGGTACTGCATGTTTTTTTTTCTGCTTGTTGAGCTCGTTTGAAAATACAGTCCAGCAACGCAGCTGGGATCTGGACGCTGGTTACTGTTTATCATATCGGCCGGTTAACGTACTGGTTATAGACACCGCTGGAGGGTCCTGGGTTCGGTTCTATGGCCGGTGAAATCGAACGCAGAGTCGCCACCGCTGCGACGTTTTTTCGTGGCTGTGTAGCATAGGCGTTGTGCCGCGGAGATGGGCTTTGTGGATGATGTTAAAGGCGCAAATACTTCGTCCATCTTTAACATTTTAATTTTTCTCTGCTGTTATAATGTGTTTTTAAACTATAACCTTGTTTCAGTCTTTTGGCTTATGAGACAGCCACACCACATCTTTCTTGTGTTGTAGCTGGACTTATTTCTTAAGTCAATACATTCTCCGTTTACTCCTGACCATCAATGTTTTCGTGGAAGTTTATCCAATTTTACTAAAAAGCTTCATTGCAGTCGATGTTAAATTGATTACATGTCATAGTGACATTAATTCGTGTGAGCTTAGCGATAACTTGCGCCGTCAGACTGATCTAGTAAATATGTTTCTCTTCCTTTCTGTTTTGTACTGCCTTGCTTACCTGCTGATGATGATAGCTGAATCTATGTTGAAACGTCCAGTTTTAAGAATTATTGGGGTTTTATTTTTCCTCGTTGAGCTTTTTTCGTCCAGTTTTTATTGCATTCCAAAAAACTATTGTGATTTTAGATCTGTGAGGATTTGATGGACAAATGCTTAGCTGGAGAATGCGCAGTCGGCGGAGTAGGTTGTGATAACATGACTGTGATTATAATCGCGTTGAAGCAAGCCGGATCGTTTGAGGAGTTGTGTCAAAAATGCAAAATGCCCAAGCGTGATCCAATTCCTCCATCTTGTCTTCTACCTTCTTATCCTGATTACGTAAGAGGCGGCATCAGTTGTTTGTAAAAAATTCACTTATCTCTATGGCTGCACACGAAAATGTGCTTTGTCTTTGTTGTATGCACATTGTGCATACTACTGGTGCTTTGTTAGCTATGCTCACTATTCACTAATATGTTAAAAGTACAGTGTTTTAGAACGTGCTTGTTCATGTGTTAGTTGGCTAGTTTAATGAGCTCCCAAAATTCCCAAATTTTTTTCGAGACATCACTTGCAGCGGTAGATAGATCTACATGAAATTTGTGATGTCTAAGTGGCCATTGCAGTGTTTTCAATTTGTTTATTGACATCATTGAAATGTAACCATTGAGATATGTGTGCTGTTTCTGGATTTTGAAAGCCTCGCGTTTTTATGTTTTTGTATTTGCTGTCTTCGTGCCTCAACAAATTGGTTGTTGTTTTTAACAACTTCATTTGATCAAATTATGTGGATCGGGCCGCTTGACAATCCCCTTGATGAAATTCTTTGTACAAAACTATTGCTACATTGGAACACAATTAATGGAATTTTTGAATGGTTTAATTAGAAAAATAAGAGCCAAGTATTTGTATATTTTCGAGACGTTTTGATTTATATCCAAAGCATTGTCAATCTTATTCAAATAGAACCATTTTTCATTTGAATAATATGGTATTCTGTATGAATAAGATTGACAATGCTTTGGATATAAATCAAAACGTCTCGAAAATATACAAATACTTGGCTCTTATTTTTGAGAACCATTTTTCATTTGAATAAGATGGTATTTTATTCGAATAAGATTGACAATGGTTTGGATATAAATCAAAACGTCTCGAAAATATACAGATACTTGGCTCTTATTTTTGTAATTAAACTATCCCGATATTGGTTACAAAGTAACTGCGCGAAGAAAATTTAAAGCATTCACCGGCCTGATTTTTCATCTATTTCAACTGAGGTTTTGCACATTTTCAAAATTAAAAGCTAAATTTTTTTCACGAAATAGTTCTGCGTTGTCCCAGTTCTTCCATTGCGTTCGCCAGCGACATCTAGTGACAGTATTGTTCTTCCACGACGTGTTGTACTTGTCCATTGCAATGTTTACATATGGACATTTAGTAGGCTGCTTCATTATACTCGTTGCTACACGCACATTCTAGGACAGTGCTTATTATTATGGTTGACCAAAGTTGTCTTTGGCACTGTGATTAGGATATAAAGGCACTTTCTTGTCTGCTTCTTCAAGAACAACCACGTGTAGCAAGCAAGCAACAAGAATTTTTTTTTTTGTGCATTTGATAAGTGCACACAAGTTGGTGCCAATTTTGTGCTACAGCACGCTTAAAAATGCAGTGACATGTGCCAATTTGCTCAAATATGACGGTGCTGTAACCGAAATGGTAAAATACCACTTTTTGTACCTTCATGAGGTGTACTTACGTGAAATTCTTGTGTCGATTTTTAGCTCGAGTTGATGCAGAATTTTTTCTTGATAAGGAGCGAACATATCCTATTATAGGGAAATCCCCCACTAGCTTCACTGTGCAGTGAAACTTTTTGTGTGTGTGCCGCACGTTAACGCCTCGACAAGTCTCTTAATAAACTTGTTTACCGATTGTACGTGTGGTTTTTATCAGCATGTTGACTACCGTGACGTGTGGACGCAGTTGCACGAAATTAGATTGCTCTCTTCCACGTCAATACGTCATTATGAACATGTGACACGAATGTCCCCAGAACGAGCATCCATAAAACTGCTGTGTTCAATACCAGTTGGTTGAAGACGAGCAAAAGTTCTCAACCAGGACGCCGCGAGCGCATGATTTATTAATAGTACTAATTAACCACTAAAAACCAGCAGACCGATGTAGCCACTATGAATCAAAACTGACAAAAACATTAACAGCCGAGCTGGGGCCAGCGGTGTTGAGTCTACAGAAGGTGGCTACAAAGCATAAAAGATTAAGAACCACTGGTCTAAAGGTCGCCCCAGAACCCGATGGCTCGATTACGTTGAAGATGATAGTCGCTTTCACCTTAGCGTCTACTCTGTCGCAGAGGATCGAGATGTTTGTACACTCCAACTTTAGCACCTGCCCCTACGACCCCCCAAGGATAAGCGGGTCAAGAAAGTTGGTTAGTTTACGTCAATGGTTTAATAAAGCAGTTGCATTATGAGCGAATACTGCAGGTGAAAATTTAAATTTTATGCAAATCTTCAACGTGAAACAGAGTTTGTGTGTTTCGGTGTAAAATTGCCGCTCCTGGCACTGTCAAAAAATTGTTTCCGCCTTGACTAACTAGGTAGGGAATCGCCTTTTCTGCAGAACCAACTTAAACTCCAAAATCCTTGAACTCGTCCTCGAAAAAACTAGATCGAGTTTTGAACTCAGCTAAAACCTAATAAAAACTATTTGAACTCAGCATAAAATCGGTAAAAACCACTGAACCCAAAAAATTAAAAATGAAGAACTCGACTTGCACATTTCCAGTGAACTCGATTAAAAAAACGCTGGCGAGTTCGCAGCTCGGAATCAAACCCACGTCCCGTAAACCGTTACAAACATGAACAAATCATACCACGCCACTGTCGCTTCATAAATTCGAGTTTACTGGCACGACATGAAAGTTATAGCGATCTGTATACAAGTGCATATAATTGAAACAAAAAATTTGAACTAGGCCAGATCTCCGGGTTGTCAAGGCACCACCATAAACACTGGAGCTACGCATGATTGCAATATAAAAAATCACAAGAATGAGGTTTACTGCATTGGCCTGGAGTGTAGAATAGTAAGATTGAACTGAAATAGATGGCATCTAGATGTTAACAGTGGAAGATACAGAATCCCTGCTGGGTAAAATGATCCAATTAGTAGTCTAATAATCATCCTGGAAAAAAGAAATTACCCGAATTAGGAGCGTTAAGATGGGTTTTAGAACTCAATCTTAATAAAAAGATGACACAGGGTATAAGCATATCTGCAATCATTTTACAAACAGTTTGGTAAAAGTCGATGCCATCATCCGTTTAATTCTAGCCTACTGCCTCTGTACAAGGGTTGGATCCATTCATTATTATTCAATTTTTTAAATTCAAATTCTTTGGTTTTGAAAAAACGAAATTCAAATTCACTGACTTTGAAAAAACGAAATTCAAATTCACAAAGAATTCGCGAGCGGATTCAAATTCACATTTATTGCGTCGCGAAAGCTTCAACTTCAATTTCTCTTATTTTGAAAGGACCAATGCAAAAGTAAAGTTTATAGTGGCGAATCTCACCACTTTCAAATTCGTAAAACTTGATAATTTAGACTTGATTAGTCGATATTTGGTATACAAGACTATTAAATAGGCTTTGAAAAAACAGATAATTTTGTGTAGTGCTAGCGAATTGTTTGAAATATAGTTACTCAGGGAATTTGTAGATCTAATCAGAGTTGGATCAATTACAAACTAATTGTAATAGTGATTGAATATAATTTATTACACTTTCTCATGTAATTTATATTATAATTGCAATTGAGTTTTGCGAAGCAAAGTAATTGTAATTTAAAAGTACAGTAACTAAATACTGTTTGGGTGCAATTGTCATTACATAAAATTGTAATTGACTCAACTCTGGGTCTAATTAACCGCAGAAAAAAAGTTACCAGATACAAAAACTTCATAGTTTTTATCAAAAAACAGTTGGCCACCTTTCTACTAGTGTTCTTTTATCTCTTGCCTGATGGAAAAACAAATAAATTTTAATCAATTTTTTTGAAAATTGCTGACGTACAAGACAAAATTATTCTTCTTTTGCAATTTTATTGTAATTTAAACTGCCCTAAAATCAATTGCAAAGAAATGGGGTCCCGTCAAACGGGTGTAAAGTTCATTCTTTCGCAGGTTCACTAGGAAGTTACCTATTGCAAAAATAACTTTCAACCACCTTGCAGCATCACATCACAAACTTTCGGTTTGTTTGATAAATTTTATGCAACGTTTTCACTATGTGCTGATATAAACCACTTACAAATCGCTACTTTTGCTTGGAAGTTTTTAGTCGAAAAAATCCAAATTCGTCGAATGTTTAATCAAGATGTTTAAGTTCATTGACTTTGAAAAAACGAAATTCAAAGTCATTGACTTTGAAAAAATGAAATTTAAATACACTGCTTTTGAAAAAACGAAATTCAAAGTCATTGACTTTGAAAAAATAAAATTTAAATTCATTGACTTTGAAAAACCGAAATTTCAAATTCATGAGGAATTCGTAAGTGGATTCAAATTCAACATTCAAATTTAATCCAACCCTACTCTGTACGTACACTAGGGTGTTTCATTTTTTCACCATTTTTGAAATCAAAAATGCCCGGGGTGCGATAGGGTGGGGTTTGGGGAAAAATTTTGGGAGCCATATTTTTTTTCGATTATGACGTCATTTTGAGGTTGCACGCCTCAATTGAAATTTTACGTAGCCGATTTTTCGTAAATGTGGCGTAACTCTGAAACCCCGTTGACCTAGATCAATAAAGTTGGTGTCAAAATGACCGGAAGATATGATTTCCTACCTACGTTTTAGAGACTTTGACTCGCTAATGACAACAGAAAAAAAGTTATTTTGAAAAAAGTGTTTTTGCCGTAAGTTCTCTTGTAATACGGGCGCAGAGATTGGCTTAAATAGATCTTTGTATGTTTTTTTAGGTAATGCTTGAGCGCTCAAGCAAAACCTTCATTATCAAACGTAATATTCTAGAATACATAATTATAAATATTTTAAAACTTTTCTCAGCAGGTTAGTTTTTGATGGGGTGAGTTGATAAAAAATGGCACGTAGATCTGACATTAGCAGGTCGTTTCAGGAATTTCAGCAGTTGAGAGGCAATGTTTTACCTACTAATTCTGAGGTGGTGCAGCATTATTTTTACCTAAGGAAGACCTTGACAGATTCTCATTCCAAATTTTTAAACAAAACTCCGAACTTTGCTGACATCAGGGATAGCTTAGTGAATGATATCGCTGTAGTATGGAATAAGGCAAGCCTTCCGATATTAACTAAGCAAAGAATCGCTGATAAGTTGAAGAACCTGATCAGCCAATTTGAAGCAGCAAGAAAAAGAGCTAAACGAAAAAAGTTAAATGAAGTAAACGAAGAATGGCTTCAAAATTTATTTGATATTTCAAAGTGTAAATGCATGATTGATGAGCATCTGAAAGTGTGCAACAAAAAATTACTATGTTCCTGTGATTTTCAATATTAAATACCGGAAAAGGAAGTAGCTTTTATTAAAGATCAGCGAAACGCAAGAAAAATGATAATTGGTCATGTAGATGTGAGTCACTCTGCAGTTCAGAGAGAACGACTGTTTCACAGTCGAAAGTCACATGATGAATTTTCAAGTTCGGAGCACTCAAGCCGCCCTGAGGTCGCCTGTTGTTCAAATTCCCTTTTGACCAGCACTAGATTAAGGAAAAAAGCATTGTTTCTGCTTTGCCAGATTCAGAATCTGATGCAGAAAGTGGTGAAGTTGACATTCAGTATTGTCCTGAAGAAGTAGTGGGGGGGGGGGGGGAATTACCGTAAAAAGAACTTTTTTTTATTACTGAAGAGAGCTGTATTCTGGCTGATCGCAGAATGACTTCTCTGCGTCAACAGTCTGATCAGTTATTGTCTGTAGTCGGACCTGAAAATATTGCAGCTTCAGCTTTCACAGTTTATCGCTATCGGCAAAAAATGCGAATGAAAGCTTTGCAGCGTAGTGAGACTCTTGTGGCTTCATCACATGCAATACAACTCTTGTGGCTTCATTCACATGCAATGCAATACAGTGGCTTCATCACATTATGATGGAAAAATTACTGGACATCGTCTTGAACCGCTACCAATCATGATAACTGTCGTTGAAGGTAAAAAAAAGGGTCCAGGAGCCATGCAGGATGGCGCCATTTTGAATAAGATCAAGAATATAGAGAAGCCCAACATCAATGACCTGGACCCTAATCAAAGTTTTCAAGTTTCTGTTACGAAAATGGCTAGTATACAAGTTACGGCAAAACGGGATTGGTTTTCACAACAAAAAAGAAAAGGCATTTCAGATGGCAGTCTGCGAAGTGATCAGCTATGCACGTTGGTCTTTGCAGGTTATATTGTAGCAGAGGTACCCGAAAATTCAAAAAACTTGATGTTTTACAAGTAGGAGAGTGCATTCCATTCAAGATGGGTGACAACTGCCAACAGATACCTGAGAATGCTGATCTTTAATTTGGGGAATTTTTCGAGCAATCAACAACACAAGTTAAAGAAAATCATTTCTTATATAATATCAGGTAATGTGCCATCCTTTATAATGATCCATTTAAATCCTCAGGCTGCCGAAGGACCTTCGCTTACTCTCTTTCAGAGAGATCTTATTCTTGCATATCGCCAGTTGGAGCCAGATATAGCCGATGTGGTTTGGAAATACTTTTTGCCTCATGCCTCAAAATAGCTTTCACCGATAAACGTAGCGCTCAGTGTTTATGCAGAAGTTTCACCGTACAGTTTGGAGGTTGTTTTCTCTTTAGCATCTTTTCCCACTTCTGTAAACATAGAAGCTTTTCTTCCTGAACCTAAACGGCGTTTGAGACATTTTTTTACTACAAGAAGCAAAGAAGCTTTCTGCATAGTAGCTGCTGATCTTAGTCCTGCATTTTGGCGTAATATTGACGATCATAACAGATCCACGAACGAAGAATCGGAGCATTGAAGGACATCATTAACCAGAAGATTGTGGACATCCCAGAGCATATGAATCGTACAGATTTTCGTTTGCGTTCATATTTGTGTAATATGGATCCAAAGCGTCCAGAAAATTAAGCTTGTTTTGTGCATTAGTCCAGCCCAATGCTATCGATTTATTGTAACTGTAACGTACTGTTGTTTTTGTGCATTGAGTTAAATGAAAGTGTTTTGATAGCTTGTGACGAGTGCATGAAGTGGTAGAAGCTTAATTGTAAGCGCGGCGATACTCAAAATGATACCAAAATCAACTAAAAAACACTTTTTTCAAAATAACTTCTTTTCTGTTGTCATTAGCGAGTCAAAGTCTCTAAAACGTAGGTAGGAAATCATATCTTCCGGTTATTTTGACACCAACTTTATTAATCTAGGTCAACGGGTTCCAGAGTTACGCCACATTTACGAAAAATCGGCTACGTAAAATTTTAATTAAAGCGTGCAACCTCAAAATGACGTCATAATCGAAAAAAAATATGGCTCCCAAAATTTTTCCCCAAACCCCACCCTATCGCACCCCGGGCATTTTTGATTTCAAAAATGGTGAAAAAATGAAACACCCTAACGTACACGCTGATTAATTGATTATGGTATAGCTTTTTACCAACACGCTTGCAAAACGATTGCAAATATACTGGTTAAAATCTTTTACCCAAATCAAAGATGACGAAATTGTTTCAAAAAACTATCGTAGTACAATAATATTCTATCCGCAGTTGGACTTTCTGGTAAGAAATAAAAATCAAATCTTCATTATACTCGCGGTATTTCGCCGAAGCGTGTAACCAGTGGCGTTGGCGACACTGACCGATTTGACTGGTCTGGTAAACGAACCCACGACCTTCCGCATTAACAGCGATGATGTGTTTAATCACGACACCGACTGGTCGGGGCTAGTTTGAAAATAACTTCAGTTAACTGATGCAAGAGTCGCTCACCCATTCATCCTCATCGACTCCTTCCATCGTATCTTGTTCCAATTCCTTGTCCAGATCCAACTTGCTCGACATCGCTGCTAATAACTACAAAAAACAAACCATTTTCACGACATGGTGGCGGTGAAGAGAATTTTTCAGTGGCATTATTGTCCTTCCTAGCTTACTGCATGGGATGCTACATTGTTATAACCACATCAACATGCCGCGTCGGGGATAAAGCATCCTCCATCACCAACAGTTGCAAAGCAACTTCAGCAATAAAGTACCATGGAACAGGACAGCGCTGTTTCGGCCACACTCAAAGGTATGTTATTTGTACTATAGAATGATTGACCTTAAGCATTCTTCATCGTACCTTTGAATTCTTTGGAAATCGTTAAGCATCCAATCCAGTAAGCCAGAAAGAACGTCATTTTTTACAGTACTGTTTGTACCATAACTGTAATGTGATGTACCGTCTACGTACCACAAAAGTTAAATTTTCTTGAGTACGTAACTACAATGAGGAATACAGTCTTTCGTTGACAGCAATAAATGATAATACCTTCACCCACATGCAACTGATGAGGGCTAATAGCCCCTAGCATCACTGTACCGCTATAAGATAAATTTTTTTAAATACGCTTATAATGATTGCAGTCATTAGAAAGTGGGATTCTGGATTTTTCGAATTTTCCTACGTAGTCTACCATACCTTAAGATGTAGAGGTAGGCTAAACGCCACGTAGTGAGTGCAGAAAAGTGTGCTTAATACCAGTGGTAGGCCTACAATTGCATGCAAATGTAGACGCACTGTCGGTAGTACGACGCTGCATTCCACCGAGTAGGGAATGAAACCCTCGTTTCATGTTTACAAAGCAAACTCTACCTCTTCCTTCTTTTCTTCATCTGTTTTATAAGTTACTGGATTATAAGATTCATACTTCCGCTCCTTCACTGCTTCTTTTGGAGCTTCACTCACTAAAAACACAAACTTCACGCTTGCATGAAAACCACCCAGTTGGTGTAGTGGCTACAAACATCGCTATCGGTGCGAGAGGTTTGGGTTTAATTCCCGGGTCTGTCAAATCGAACAGAGTCGCCAACGGCTCGTCACCGCTGCGATGTTTCTTTAGAGCTGTGTTGCCCAGACGCTTTAACGTAATACCGATTTTTTTACTTGCAAGATCATAAATTCTAACTGCCCTCTGGCGCTGCTAATTAATTGCCATACAGTGGATCGCAATGCTGCAGAAGTAGGTCAGTAACTTTACACGCGCAAAATCATATTGTTTGTAAGAAAACCGGATGTTGCAAAGGAAATGATATTCCAGTCGTTCCCACAAATTATAATTACTCTCAGATGGCCGAGTGGTAAGAGCATCCGCCTCTGGAGCTGTAGACTAGGGTTTGATTCCGAGTCGGGTCAAACCAATGACTTTAAAATTGGTATTCACAGCTTCCCTGGTTGACGCTTAGCATTAAAGGGACAGTGTGGAGAACAAGCCGGCAAGTTTGCTTTTTGTGCCGTTGGGAAGGGCACTTGGCGGGATTTCCCTATCTCAGAGCGGTAGAGAGACAGCCAGCAATTTCTAAGCGAGCTCATCATCACGCTTCGATCGCTTTCTCGTGATAGAAAGATAAATATGCGACTAAAATCAAAAAGTACTCTGAAACGCTTGTAGTTCCAATCACTTCTAAAAAAACCAAATTAACAACCAGGTCAAGTAGAAGTTTCAACGCCACACAACTTACAAGGCTTCATATCTGTGGGCCTCATATCGATTTTCTCCGGTGCGATGTCTCGTCCGTTCAGCCACTGCTCTGCCGTCATGCTAGCCTTCCTGCGGTCACGTGTTCGTGGGAAGATATCATCTTGAAAATATTCCATCTACAAAAATAATGAAGAATATGAGCCTCATTGTGTGGGTGCGAGTATAGCCGGGTTGTTATTAGTTTGTAGCAGGAGAGTCTTTTATCTCCCAATCGTCAGCACGATGAAGAGCACGATAAGATGATGGAAATATAACAACGTACAAAAAAAGAGACAATAAAACTTTTAACGTTATGATATTGTTGCAGGTATAGAAGAGAAGTTACAAAAAAAGAATAAGCATAAGGGTGTCCCGTTTTTACACTTTTTTCGAAAACTCTTACAGGGTGCAAATCGGCTCAGAAACCCATTGCAAATGTTTTTTTGAAAAATATTGAGTTCTTCATGCGCGGGGCTTTGAAATATTTTGGGGGGTAAATGATGTAACTCGAAAAGTACACATGCTACACGGCTGAATTTGATGTCACACGATTCGGAAGACATGGTTTCCTATCTGACTGTAATACATTTTGATGCTCTATCTCGATCAGAAAACGACCTTTCTAAAAAATTAAATTAATGATTTGTGGATAGATAAATATCAAAAAATTGTAATGCACATCCATGAATCATAAGTCGTTTTCTGATCGAGATAGAGCATCAAAATGTATTACAGACAGATAGGAAACCATGTCTTCCGAATCGTTTGATACCATATTCAGCCGTGTAGCATGTGTACTTTTCGAGTTACGTCATTCACCTCCCAAAGTATTTCAAAGTCTCCCCCGGGCATGAAGAACTCAATAATTTTCAAAAAAACTTTTGCAATGGGCTTCTGAGCCGATTTGCACCCTGTAAATCGAATAAACCAAGAGTTTACGAAAAAAAGTGTAAAAACGGGACACCCTGTTGCAATACCCAGAAATTACAAATCAATTTGAAAACATCACGGATGTAGAATTTATGTGACAACTACATGTCTGTTGTTAACGCTATCAATACAATCTTATACCAGCGTTACTTTCTGATCATAGACGTGCATTTCACACCAGCGACATGGCTTAGTGGTAATGCGCAAGTTACAGATCCTACGTGACGGGTACGATTCACGACTGGAGCCGATCGCGTTCGACATGAATACCGAGTAGCTGCTGACTGGAAGAGCGCAAGCTCACTTCGCAGCCTCTTTTGATCACTGTTAAATTTTCTGTTCACTCAAAAATCTTCATTATACTCGCGGTATTATGCCGAAGCGTGAAACGAATGGTGGGATCCATCTCCGCAGCATGGACAACACAGATTCGAAGAAACGTCGCAGCGGTGGCGAGCTGTTGCCGACACTATGTCTGATTTGACCAGCCTGGTAATCGAACCCTACATTTCCTGCATTGATAGTAATGAGCTTAACAACTGAGCTTAGCGGCTGGTACTTTTCAGTTCAACAAAATTTCAAAATAAGCTCAGTTATTGTGAAAGCCGTGAACCCAAGTCATACCTTGACCCTGGGTACTTTGAATGAAATTGGTTCCAACGAAGACTTGCTCAATCTCCACGCTCGAGCGAATTCCACTTTTCTGACGTCACAATGTAGTTTTGGAAGGAAGCTGAATCCTTGATGGAGTTGATCGGAGTTGAAAACGGAGAGCGATAAGAAATAAGGGGGTTCGGGGAGCACTTCGCACGACGTCATCAACGTGTCGCCCTGGTAAGGAAGTTCAAACATGCTTTGAAACAAGTTCGCATAATATTGTATATTTTTACAGCGGAATATTTATCCTCTTATTACGAGAAAGCGATCAAAGCGCTATAACGAGCTCGCTTAGGAGTTGCCAACCATCTGTTTACCACTCCAAGAAAGGAAAATTCTGATAAGTGCCTTTTTTAACGGCACAAGTAAACTTGCCGGCTTGTTCTCCACACTATCACTTTAGTGCTGAGCGTCAAGCAGGGAAGCTGTGAATAGCAATGTTAAAGTCATTCGTTTGTAAACATTGTAATTGTAAGTACAATAGCAAGATATCAGTGTTGTGTGGTCATAATTAGGAGCAAAACTGTCTATTTAGCGTCATTCCATGTAAAATGTTTTAAAGACTCACTTTTCCAGTCAAGAACACGACATTTGTATCCGAATCATAATGTGGAATGAGCGTGGCAGGCGACGTATCGAAACTGAGATGGTCCTTCGCTCCAGATTCCAGATCTTCAACTGAATACAAGGTCACTGTACGAGTGCCTTGCCTGGAAAATTAACAAACCGCGTGACATGATAAAAGTTTTACCCGGTCTGCGCTTGTGCCAAGCGTCTTCAGTTTCAAGTTACGCTATTCCTTCTATGATAGATTTTTAAATAACTCACCGTATTTTTTTATATGTGTTAACAATTTTTTGAAAAAAAATCTTGTTGTAGTGGTTCAAAAAATCTATCTTCATTATACTGGCGGTATTACGCCGAAGCGTGTAACGAGTGGCGCGGGGCCCATCTCCGCGGCTTCGCGCTGGTCAACACAGCTCCGAAGAAACATCGCAGCGGTGGCGAGCTGTTGACGACACTGTGTCCGCTTTGACTGACCTGGAAATCGAACCCAAAACCTGCAGCGCCGATAGCTTTCACCACCGCGTCAAACGGTCTGTATTTCAGCAATCATTGCTTCATACATTTTCCTTCATCTCCAAAGCAGTAACTGATACCTATGCACTAGCACAATCAAAAGCGTCTTGGTATCAAATCAAACAATCCACATCGCAATGACTCGTCGTTAAAGTTCTAACCTGGTGAAACCGGACGCGAGCAGCATTTGATCGTCGCAGACCCACACCAATCTCGCACCACGGCTTCCCTGCGGTCCAGGACCACTCTGAAACATTAAAAAATGTTAATTACTTGTTGAGGCGTTTTATATTTCCGCAAGGTCGACACGATAAAGAACACGATAAGATGAAGAAAATATAACAACGGTACAAAAAAAGGGAAGAGGCAACGAAACGATAAACTTTATGGCATGCAGGTAGGAGAAGAGGAGTTAAAAAAAGGACAACTGGACATGGTTGCAACACCAGGTTTTAGCCGACCGATTGGCGTAGTGATTGAAGACATCACTATTCCATTGTTGTTGAAGTTTTTCGCCTGACATCTGTCAAGGAAATCGCCAGTATCACGAAAAACTTTTCTTCACTCTGGCGATTCCCTTGACATGAAATCTTTCATACTTTACCAGTATTACTATTTAATATTTTTGTATTTAACTGCATTATTTATCCTCCATCTGTCTGCTACTTCAAGATGGGAAAAATGCCTTTCCCAACTGCACAACAAAAAACTTGATGGCTTGTTCTCCACAGTATCCCTTTGTTTTAATGCCGAGCGTCAAGCAGGGAAACGGTGAAGAGCGATTTCAAAGTCATTGGTTCGACCCGACTCGGAATCAAACCCAAGACTACAGCTCCAAATGCAGACGCTCTTCACCACTCGACCATCTGTGTTGTTGAGATGCTCAAAGCACTTTGACTTAAGTGTGGTACACAAACACATACAGTGATTGGATAGGTCGATTGCCTTGGTTCATATATACGGATCTGATTATCCTTCGACACGGTGGCGAGATATTTCCCGTTTTCACTCCACGCAAAATGCAAAACTTCCTCTTCATGACCACTGAGTTGGATCGCCTGCACAAAGAACAACAAAATAAGTTTAGAGAAATTGTCGTATAATAGCGCCAGCGAGGTGAGACTAATGTTGAGTTTTTGGAAACTGGACATGACGTTGGTAGAGTGGCTAATGCATTGGATCCCGAAGCTGGCTTTGTGGGTTCGATGCTCAGCTTGTCATCTTACATACTTCACCGATATTCTGTCTCATACCGAGAATTTTCGAGTATTTTGAATCCGGCTTGTTCTCCGCACTAACCTCTTAATGCTGAGCGTCAAGCAGGGAAGCTGTGAATAACAATTTTGAAGTCATTGGTTTGACCCGACTCGGAATCAAACCCAAGTCTACAGTTCCAGAGTAACCAACAAACCCTGGGCGTTTATCAAGCCAACGCAAACTCCATAGAATAAAAAAATCCCAACCATTTCATTTGATTCCAAATTCCATATGATGAGGTTCATATCCATCGAAACAGTCGCGAGTACATCCATAGCCAGAGGATGGAACTGGAGACAAAGTATCTTCGAATAATGACCTTTCGTGACGAAACAATTGAATCGAAAATTTAGATACTAAAGCAAAAAACCTCTATCAAATCTTCATTATACTGGCGGTATCAGGTCCAATCGTGTAACGAGTGGCAGGGTCCGTCTCCGCGGTTTAACGAATAGACAACGCAGAAATGCCGCAGTGGTGGCGAGCAGTTGGCGACACTGTGTCCCATTTGAAACGCCCGGGGACTGAACCCCAAACCTTCCGCATCGATAGCGAAATCATTGTAAGCTGTGCCAACCGGCCCACTCCTAACTTATTGTCAGAAAACGCTAAAAGGATGCACAAAGAACGCAAACGCACGATACAACCTACAGGTATATTTTATTATATTAAAGTTACGATACGTCTGGTACATGGTCTAGTAGTACCGCGCGCAAATAACAGATCCTACGTGACGTGTTCGATTCGCGGCTGGAGCAGATCGCATTTGACATGTATACCGGGTGTCTGCTGACTCGAAGAGCGCAAGCTCACTTCGCAGTCTCCCTCAAGCTGTTGAATTTTCTGTTTCATTAGTTGGTAAACTAATCGTTGTTTATCCAAGAAAATCATTGAATATTACGCTGGATGTGCTTTATTCTTATTATTCATTGCAATTGCGCAAAATTAAACGCAGTTCAGTGTTGTGCTGCCTTGCTTACTGTGTTGATGATGACAGCTGAATCTATGTAGTCGAAACGTACAGTTTTAATTAGGAATTACGCGGCGGCTTCATTTTTCCTTCTTAAATACAATTCAGCAGTAAAACATAGATTAGCGGTTGGTTACCTTCCAAAATATCACTGGGGTTGCTGTCTAAGTCCTTTAGACCTTTTTCAGGGATATTCCAAATCTTCACAATCCCATTATCGAGCCCCACAGCGATTTCTCGATCGTCGAAGGGGTTCCATTGGAAATCGGTGATTGTGGCTTTGTTGGGGAAGTTGGCAAGATCAGTAGGAGCTCGGCCGGTTTTGTCAAGCTGAAACACATCAACACCAAGATCGGTACAGCGCGCTGCTTACACATCCTACGTGACGGGTTCGATTCGCGGCTGGAGCCGATCGCATTTGACATAAACCGGGTGATTGCTGACTCGAAGAACGCAAACTCACTTCGTAGTCTCCCTCAATCACTGTTCAATTTTCAGTTCAATTATTTCAAACTTTGAAAGTTTACGAGGAATTAGAGGAAGATATAAAATTACATTCATCTCACTTCAATTACTGCAATCGGCCCACCAGGCGTCGTTAGAGGTATAGCAGCGTATTTTTGGTTTACATGGAAACCATCACAGGCGCTTGATATGTTTCTGCTCTGCTCAGGCAAGTTTGTGATATGAGTTGAGGGGTGGAGGACGGTGGCAAGCCAGTGTCGAAACTTGCTTTGCTTCACTCCTGTCAGAATAAAAATCGAAAAATGATCAACAAAATCAAATCTTTGTACTCGCAGTAACTGCGCCGAAGCGTGCGACGAGTGGCGAGGCCCATCTCCGCGGCTTAGCACCTGGGCCAGCACAGCTACCGTCGCAACGGTGGCGAGCACTTGGCGAAAGTGCGTCCGATTTGACCATCCCGGAAATCGAACCCAGACTTCTTTCGCCGACGGGGATTTTTTTAGCCACTACACCAATCAATCGAAAATCAAAAAACTCAGAGATTTGGAAGCTCGGAAATTCTTGGCGGCTGAATATTAGAAACACAGCAAATAAACTAGCAGAAAAATATTGCGACCAGAGCAGAAACACCAGTGAGAACTAAAGAGCCTGAACCACAGCAATGCCTAGATAGATTTTGAGTTTTTCTAATCTGGAAGAACGTTCAGGCAACTAATCAAGCAGGATATCAAAATCGAAACTAGCAATCACAAAGACTATTCGATCGCTTATGCCGTTCCAGGCAAATGTATCAAGGGAGACTAACTAGCAGCAACAAAATTGCGAGTTCAACACTCCACGAAAAAGGCTGAGTTCTTACGCAAAGAAGCAAGTAATTGACGCGAAGCTCTTGCATGTAGAAACCAGGGTTGAAAATTTTAACTCAAATCTTTCTTAAATTCCAATATTAACGTCTCTTCGCAAACCGGCCGGATAGCGTAGTAATTTAAGACATAGCTATCAAGACGGAAGGTCAGGGGTTCGATTCCCCGACCAGTCAAACCGGACACATTTGCCAACGGCTCGTCACCGCCGCGACGTTTCTTCGGAGCTGTGTTGTCCAGGCGCTAAATCGCGGAGATGGATCCCATCATTCGTCACACGCTTCAGCGTAATATAATGAAAATTTAATTTTATCAATCACAAACCTGCAAACGGCTTCTTCTTCGCTTCTGTTTTCTCCAACTTCGTATCTTTCTCGCTCGTATTTTTGGTCTCCACACGGGATTGTGCTTGTTTCTTACCATCACCAACACTGGCAGGCACAACTTCATTGTTACGAGAGCTCGCTTCTTTCTGTGACGTCACCACATGACCACGATCGTCATCTCTTGCGTCACCGCTTGCATCACTTCGAAGCGGCTTACGCTTGCTCGGATCAAGACTTGTTTTTTCTCTCTGAAAGTAAATAAATTATTATAGCACAGCTGAAGCTAGTCATTTTTTCTTGCAGGAAGTGCTCTATGACCACAAGAGCCAGAGCTATTAGTAATTTATTTATATATCTTCCAAACTCACAGCATACACTTGCCACTACGCAGTGCTGCACGCAAAGAACGATCATCAGGTGGCTTACCTGTGTAGTGGCTAAGCGTATACTGTGAGTTTCGAAGATATATATTATTCTAACGCTAGCCAGCCTTGGTGGTCTAGCAACAGCAATTAAAGCTTTTGACAAGCAGAATTGTTGTTCAAGATTTTTACTTTGTATTTAGTTGCATATTATCCTCTCATCACATGAAGCGATCAAAGCGCTGTAACGAGCTCGCTTAGGAGTCGCCAGTCATCTGTCTACCACTCCAAGATCGGGGAATCCCACCAAGTGCCTTTCTCAACGGCATAACAAGTAAACTTACCGGCTTGTTCTCTACACTCTGCCGTTAATGCTGAGCGTCAAGCAGGGAAGCTGTGAATTGCAATTTTAAAGTCATTGGTAAGACCACACTCGGAATCAAACCCGAATCTACAGCTCCAAAGGAAACTCTTACCAACTCGGCCATCTGAGCTGTCAATGATAACCCCGAAGCAACAAAAACACAGACAGTAACTTCTCGCAGACCCAGCAAGAATTGAACCAACATCTTCCCATCATGAGCTAGTCATTTGATATCGTACCAACGTACTTATTCAGCAACAAAACAGCGTTACAAATTGCTGCGTCAGGTTTGCTCCAAATGTCGTATGTGGACCGATGATCAAAGTAGTTCGATGTTTCTTAAAACGAAAACGATGACTCGCTAAAACAGCTCCGATGGCCGAGTAGTAGGAGCGTCCGCCTTTGCACCTGAAACCGAGTCGGGTCAGGCCGATGACTGTAAAATTGGTATTCACAGCTTCCTTGCTTGACGTTCAGCAGTAAAGAAACAGTGTGGAAAACAAGCCGGCAAGTTTACTTGTTGTGACCTGGAAAAGGCACTCAAAGGAGTTTCCCCGACGTACACTTGTTGTGACCTGGAAAAGGCACTCAAAGGAGTTTCCCCGACGTAGAGTGGTAGACAGATGCTGACAACTCCTAAGCGAGCTCGTTATAGCGCTTAGATCGCTTTTTCGTAATAGGAGGATAAATATGCAACTAAATGCATACATATGCACGAGGCCAAGTATATGAACTTGAACAACAATCGCGGGTTCGAACCCAACTAGATCCACATTTTAACTTTAAAGAGCGTGAAATATGAGACTACGAAACATTTTCCCGAAGATTTAGAGTTTAAATGGTTTGATCCAATTTTGTCCTCAAATTGAGTTTCCAAAGCATGAAAACTTTTGTTTTGTAGCAAACTATTGAACACTTTCATTCAAATTCGGCCAAATATCACCCTTTCAGTGGGAAAACTTAAAGAAAAAGAGCAAAATTTCTAATACCTCAAATTTAGCACTTTAGAAAAAGCAGTAGTCCTAAACATATGAGCTCTGCACCAGATGGAAAGCAGAATTGATCTGCGATAACTTTGCTCGTCATTAACTCACCAAACTGTTCTGTCCAGCGAACCATTCATCAGCCGTTTGTACGATTTGATCCGAGAATGTGTCCGGAAATAAATCGGAAGCAAAATCGTGGTGAGACTGTCAAGTAGGAAAGATTAGTGTCAAGAAAGAACATACAGCAAGTGGTGATACTGAATATTCCAAACGAAAACACATACATCAGCCGGTTGGCATAGTGTTAAAGACATCGCTTTGGATTCGATTTCTGGGCCGGTTAAATCGGGCACAGGGTCACCGGCTTCTCGTCACCGCTGCGATGTTTCTGAGCTGTGTTGTCCAGGCGCTAAGCTGCGGAGATGTGCCCAGCCACTTGTTACGCGCTTCGGCACATTGCCACAAGTATAACGAACTTTTGATTTTTGAACGGAACAAAACAAAAAAAAAAGTGAATACACTAAATTGTCAAATCATATCGTAGTAAATGAGGAGATTCATAAATCGATTGATGAAACAGCACACTTTCTAACTCATTACAACGTCAAAATTACTCTGTTCACATGTTTAATGTTCGAGAGCTTTATGCCCACCGTTCTTGGCTCTAATTAATTACGACATCAAAAATTTAATTATGACGCAGAAACCAGAACAAAAACCGCGGGGCTAAAGCTCGCGTAAATTGGACATGTGGAGAGGGTAAATGTAATCCAACACCCTTCTTACCCGCCTGGGAACTTCGATCTTTATTGGAACAAGTTGTCTTGCGCACAACTGGTACAACTTATCCACCTCGCAGCTCATAACATCCACAACCAGTTTCGAACCCAGGTCCATGCCTTTGGTCTGATCTGACAGCGAAGCTTGACTTGCTGAAATACGTCATAACAGGATAAAACAAAGCAGTGGAAAATGTAGAGCAAGCACAACAGAAGCAACAGCTGCAACATGAAGCATAAAACATGGGTTCGATACACAGTGATGCCGGGCAACAATTGACTTGAATCACCTAACTTCCCGTACGCTCACCTTGCTGCGTTTCACGCAAAATGCAGTCCTCTGTTTGCACCAAGTAGGTTGTCAATTACCCTGCCCACATGTCCAATTTTTGTGAGTTTTTGACCCACGGTTCTTGGTTTTAGTTTTTGCGTCATAATCAGTTTTTTAACTATGACGTCAAAAAATTGATTATGAGGCAGAAACTAGAACCAAGAATTGCGGGTCTAAACCCAAGAAAAATTGGACACGTAGACAGGGTAATTAAGTCCTAGCATTTACTAATTCAACCTTATTGTGGTAGATGAAGTGGTAGGCTGGAAAGGAGTATTCGGGTTCAACAACAACCTGTGTACAGGCCTAGCATAGCCCAGAGTCAAGTAATTTATCAACTAATTTCAACGTAGCAGCGTTGATCTGCGTGCTCACGCAGCAATTTACTTTCATTAGGAGTTAATTACCTTGAGTGATTACCTGGGCCCCATCTGTAACCTCCAATATGAACATTGATGAATCGCCCTGAACAATGTTACTTGTCATGCGATAACCGAAACAACATTTCGCAAAAACAACACAACGAAGAAGATACAAAAATCAATATCACAGACAGATAATGATTATAAATTATAGAATTTACAAAGAATCGATCTGTTTAACTTTTTTGATCACGATATGTTAACATAACAAGACTGTTTCATCACTAAGCTATTCTATTATGTTATCACAAGCAAAAGAATATGCAAGAAAAGACAAAACGCGAAAACGACAGCTATAAAACAATTTCCTTCATAGTAAATTACAATAAGGCTACTATTATAGACACATGCCAAATAAACGACCCAACCGCACAGCATAAAACTTGTGTCCAATACTCAACATGAAAACAGATTTTCCATACATAAGCTTAAGATACTGCACTGTTTTCAACAGTAATCCGCTCACACCAAGGGCAGAGGTGTGTTTAGGCTTCGCTCTTCAGTAAAAAAGAGCAAATGTAACTGAGTGACTGAAATATGCCAGATATTTTTCAGGACTTTTGCAATTTATGCCTCCTCCTCCCAACCCCCCCCTTTTAAGAATTCTCGCTACGTCACTGATCATCGAGTTATTATAAAAGCATAAATATCATTATTTAACAGCAGAAGCCTCAATGGCGTAACTACCCGGGGGCGAATCAAACAATTTCTAGGTAGGGTCAGAATTCGAAAAAAAAAAATGATTATCTTACAGGGTGGTGGTCTCGATCAATCGAAATACTTTTGTGTTACTACAGCATAGTTGCAAGTTTTTTTGGAGACACAGAATTCCCTCAACCCCGGTATTCGTCAATGCCAGCAACCTCACCTTTCCAGTCAGGAACAGCAGCTTGGTATCGACATCGTAAAACGGCATCAGTATTCTAAAACAAAATATTGGAAAACGTTAGTTGGTTTCAGTGAATCAAATTGTGTGAAGCCTTGCATTCACAAATCAATTATCACTGGAAAAAAGTCTAAATTCAGTTTGAATAACTTTCCAATAATATTGCTCGCTAAACATATCTCGAAAAAAATATGGAAAGCATACTTCCGATCATTTTCTTTTCAGCAATCTATTTGATTTATTATTGCTTCCGTTATATGTCGCTATAACCACAGGGCCCACAAACGCGAGATTGATTAACCTGTTAAAAATAATCACCACCTACGACCAGCGGACAGTTCTAACCACTACCAATGCAATACTGACTTAAAATTTTGTTGATGAGCAGTGACCAGGCGTGGGGAGTCTCTAAAAGGTCGAGAGCCACTGCTAATCTGCTATCGAGCATCACATAGCTCAACTTCTACAGCAAACTAGCTGCACAAGATGCAGCACATGTGCGATAAATTTAATGACTTAAAAAAAAAGATAAACGCAGAGAGGTTGGGCTTATCACACAAGAGACTAGTGGTAGCAAATCAATCAAACAAGCAGCTAACACCTTCAAACTTCAAAACAAACTTTTTGATCATCACCGACACTTTATTACAGCTCTTCACAAAAATATTAAAAATCAAATCTTCATTACACTCGCGAAATTACACCGAAGCGTGTAATGAGTGGTGTGGTCCATCTCCGCGGCTTAGCTCCTGGACAACACAGCTCCGAAGAAACATCGCAGCGGTGGCGAGCCGTTGGTGACACTGAGTCGGACTTCACCAGCTCGGGATCGAACCCAGACTTCCCGTATCGGTAGCAATGATTTCAACCACTACGCTATCCGGACGGTCATGAATATTCACGGTTTATTTATAGGAAAGTAGTTTAATGTTGCGTCAAATCTGTGCTGTAACATGACACCGGTAATAGCTTGATTTAATGTAACGAAGTTAATTTTTTTGGTGCAAAACACGACAGTCTAGACATGCTTCCTTCAGCCCACACACAGTTGAAGATGAGGAGATCACAAGGGAGGTAAAAAGTGAGGAAATCCTACGCAAATTCACAAGTAAACTGTTTTAAGTTGTTAGCTTAATTCCTGCAATTGATCGTTTCTTTGTTGTTTCAAATAGAAACGTTATGCTGCAACCAACACAGCACGGTGCAGAGGTCAATACAGATCAACTGGCTATAGCCACAAACGAACGATAAGTCGTCAGCGTAAGTCAGACCTATCAAACGCTAGATTTTAATCTATTTCTTGGATCAACACTGCGTCGGATACGACCGGCCGGTAAGCTTACCGCTATCGGTGCGGGAGGTCTGGGGTTCTATTCCCGGGCTGGTCAAATCGGAAACAGTGTCGCTAACGCGGCCCAGGCGATATACCGCGTAAACGGACCCCGCCATTCGTTACAGGCTTCGGTGTAATACCGCGAGTATAATGAAGAATTTTGATTCATTTGATTAATCCAAAAGATCAAAACAGCTTCCAACTTGGGGGTGAAGTATAAAAAGCGTTTAATTATGGAAAAGACGCGTCAAATGCCTTTACTTACAACGCGAGATGGGGCATCGAACCAGCAACCTTCCAATTACAAATTCTATTGTTTATTTAGTAATGACGCCAGAGTGCAAAGTTCAAGTGAAGGAAAATTAAGTTTGCTTAAAATGAGGTGATCTTAATCAGCAGAAAATCATGAAGACCGCCTTTCAAATTTGAAATTAAATCCGGAATTTTGCAAAATTAATTTTCAGACGACGCAGACACCAAACTTACTTACCGTAAGCAAATTTATACTTCAAATAATCTTGGATGTAATATGCGAAACAATAAAGTGGTATCGTTTTTGAATGTTTACAGTTCGTAATCATCACATGAATATTTGCTAAAGCAATGCCGCATATTCACTTGCACATTTCAGTTTTGCAAATCAAATACTGTAACATCAATACAGAGTCTCCTAAATACATAAACAACAAAACACATGGCCCAAAACACTGCTTACACAGAACATACATTTTCAGGGGCACTATTACCCGGTCCACATGTCCAATTAAAGAGGGCCCAAAGCGCACGGGCTTTGTTCATTACCATTAAATTTTTGACGTCATACTCACGTTCTACGATTGTGTCATCAAACATTTGATTATGATGTGAACAGGATAATTGTATTTCTATGGCAGGCTAAATGCGTGAATGAAAAGAAGTAAATATGCAGAGAGCTGGGTTCGATACCCACCAGATTTATATTCGACACTTTCAAAAAAGAATAATCAAGAGCGCTCCACACAACTGATGGTAAATGAAATCGGAGTTTAATTGGGAAACATTTAGTTTTGTTCACAAAACTTCACTTTTGTCGTCAGAGAACCATCTGTGACGTCATAATTAGTAGACGTAGTAACGCATCGCGGTATAATCGAGCAGAGGTTCGAACAAACATTAGCGTTCCTAAAATAACATAATCAAGATTGCAATCCATTTTATATTGTCTGCGCAAATTATAATTTATTGCACGACTAAGACCAATTAAACAAGCAGCGCATATTTACCAAACTTCAAAGCTAAGTTTCACGACGCTGAATTAATTACATGAATTATTCCAAAGTGGCTTGTTAAGCCAATCAAATTCCTAAGCTGTATGCACGCAAGCAGACCCAAATGTAATAGCAAATAATTTGGTGAGGAAACGATCTTTTCACGACAAAGATACTTAGTAATTTCAAAACTGCAGCTTTCGGCATCAACGCGCAGTACAAGAACTTCATCAAACCTGAAAGTTCGAACACAAACTAAGGCAACTACATTTTGCGGTATTACGCCGAAGCGTGTAACGAGTGCCGGGGTCCATCTACGCGGTTTAGAGCCTGGACAACACAGCTTCGAGGAAAGATTGCAGCGGTCGCGAGCCGTTGGCGACACTGTGTTCAATTTGACCAGCCAGGAACAAACCCAAGAGCTCCCGCACCGATAACAATGTCTTTCACCAACACAAACCGGCTGGTCGGCCAATAGTGCTCATGAAACTAACTGGGCAAACAAGCTGCTTGCATAGCAAAGATTAGCTAAAGTTACACCAAGTAACGTTGCCTGAGCAATTGAACATCTCAGTCTGCTTGCCATATGAAGTCAACACGCTTGCGCAAGATCAAACGAACGTAGACTCGGCTTTATTAAAAGAATCCTGTTGTATTAACACTTGAACACACGACATGGCAGCTAACAAGGTGGCTCTTATTCTCACTACGATTCATCTCATTTAATTTATTAATCGCAGAGCATCGGGTCAAATTATACTGCTGACTGGTGAAAAAAATGACAAAAACTTTCAACACAAGATTAACGAAGTCGAAGCACAGGACAATATTCAATTTAAAAAGACTTTGCTAACCACAGCAGCACCATGTTCTGTGGTTTATTAACTTCAAAACTTCTTTTTAAATTTCTTGGTACAACACCAAAGTTGCAGCGCATTTTCCACAGAACTTTTCGTTGAATTGGTTGCAGCCACTGATTTTTCAAGGTTTGGCTTGAAGAATCATAGCAATATTAAAAGATCGCCATTTTTAAATTTGTGAATGAGACTGCGGTCGACAACTGTTTCAACGAAAATTTGTAGATTTAGAAAGAGCCCTGGACAATTTTGAGAGACCACTTCGGTTCCTCAAAATGCCTTAAAAAAAAACGCTGGTTGCAACAATTGAGCTTGGAAGAAAAAACTGAAGGCGGTGATGACGTCACAATTGAGTCAACGTCATTTATTCATTGGTAAGTGGTAACTACAAGAATTTTATAAAAAAGTTATAAACATCAAAAAAACTTGAAGCAAGTGGCCATAGATTTGCTCTACTTTCCTTTTTTTTAAAGCCATGACTGTGCGTACGCTGTGCTTCGTATGGTCTAACGGTTTTTCTGTTGTGCTTGTGTCTTACTTTAAAATTTTCTTTCTCTGCGAGACTCCGCGTCATTTTCGCATTTTCAAGAATAAAAAAGCGTTGGCTGATTCCGATCTTGCTGACGCGTGCGTCGATTACGAAAGAATTATTCAACTGACCATCTCACTTTCACAGCGACATGAATGCACTTCTCTGTGACCGAACAGTCGCGATTACGTCGATCAAATTAGTGGAATTAAATTATGGCCGATGTTATGGACAAATCATGTACAAAAGTTGGTAACGGAGAAGCTGAAATCGCCCCCCCGCTGGTGAGGTTAAACTACTGCGTGACCAACGCATTTCACGCCTAGTTTCAGCTACATTAGATTGAAGTTTTATAACACTTCAGCGAAAAATTACTTCACAATTTGCGATGATAGATTAATGGAGCGATTTAATAATTTTGACACAATCTCGCGCAGCTAAAAGGTTTAGAGTTTGAGATGTGTAAGTCCGCGTTGAAATCGAATCAAAAGTTGCAAGTGAATAGCCATGACGAGCCCGTAGCTTCGACCGAAGAAATCAAATATACTCGCTTTATTACACCAAAGCGTGTAACGAGTGGCGGGATACATCTCCGCGACTTAACGCCTGGACAACACAGCTCCGAAGAAACATCGCAGCGGTGGCGAGCCGTAGGCGACACTGTGTCCGATTTGACAGGCCCAGGAAGCGAACCCTAGACCTTCCGCGCCGATACCGATGTCTTCACTACGCCAACTGGCCCGCCAGTCAACGAAAATATGCCACAACGCATTCAAGAATCGAACCCGGGGAATTAGGGGCGAGATTTGACCGGAAATCGCTTAACCAAAGCCTCATTGAAGTTCCTGCACCGTACACGGAACAATTAAAGAATAAATCTATCGATATGAAATCGGATGAGTGGTGGTGCAGTGGAGATGGACTCGCGTACTACCGCGAGCATAATTACGATTTTTCATTGATGCAACGCAAAAGCACACGGATGGATGACGTATTGATGACACTAAATATTAATTCTTTTTCTCCTCATCGCAAATAAAAGGTTATTTGTGACAAAATGATCGCTAAAACTTTCCCACCTGTTCAATCACGATCGACATGATGACGAAACAACGCAAACCCAGCTACGCTAACCAAGACGCAAACGCGGGGTCATCTAAGGGTAAAAGAACTGTAAGAAGCCAAATGAAAAAAAGTCACGAAAAACTACAAAAGTCACAAAAGACCACTGCTTTTGACTTCACTTTTTTCACTTGAAAAGGCGGATTTTTACCTTCGTTCAGTGTTTTTACATCACTTTCGCCCTGCAAATTTCGTAAATCTTCTAACAAAACCAACGACCCTCTCAAACACTTTCCAACTCACATTGAATTGGCAATTGAACGGTAATTAAGGGAGAGTGCGAAGCGAGCTTGCGCTCTTCGAGTCAGCAGCCACCCGGTGAATATGTGAAATGCGATCGGCTCCAGACGCGAACCGGATACCTAAAGCAATGGAAAACTGCTGTTTCAAACTTGCAATATTGAAACACATGTTTTCCATCGCTAACCACAACCGTTCGACAATTCGCAAGCGTTTTTTTTTCTGACAGTCTGCTCATCGAAGCTGAAAATCACTTTTTAACGAGCTCATAATAATTGCAAAGCCATTAAGTGCGATATAAAAATTGTTATTTCAAAATTTCAATGCAAGTCAAATGCTGTTGCATTATGACATCACAGTCAACTTATAAAACATTGTCACGGAAACAAATTGTTAATTTTGAACTTGAACTTACTGTTAAGGCCACCAAGCATTGCGTCCTCGTATCTAGGTGGTTAATACATCATTTCAGTGTTAACTCATCATGTTGAAAAAAAAAAAAGTTATAAGATTTGCAGTCCTGTTGCTAAGTCTGTTAATATCGTCTGAGAAAATGAAATCAAAAATCAAAAATCAAATCTTCATTATACTCGCGGCATTACGCCGAAGCGTGTAACGAGTGGCGGGGACCATCTCCGCGGCTTGGCGCTTGGACGACACAGCTGCGAAGAAACGTCTCAGCGGTGATGAACCGCTGACGGCAATGTGCCGATTTGACCGGCCCAGGTAACGCACCCGGGCCTTCAGCACCGATAGCAGTGTATTCCAACCGGCCGGGCGAAAATAAACAGTCGTAAATTTTCAACGGAAGTTATTGTCACACAGCAGAGCAGTGTATTTTGTAAGCATAGATGTTCGCTACTCCTGTGGGCAGTAGGCAACCATCTTGCTGAAAACAAATTTACTTTATTAACTGTACTCGCTGAGTGCTTGAAAAGCAAGTCAAGTTTTGATTTATGTCATTTAATGTTCGTCATTTTCAAAACGATGAGAACCACGCAATGAAAGTGCATAAGTCATAATTCAGCCAATCTGGCGCTCCGCTGCGAGGTGTTGACGAAATTTGAAATTAACCCTGTTGAAAAGTCTTACGACAATGAATGGACCTTGAACTAATAACAGAAAGTGATGATTGATAGACATTTAATAATTTAATGCGAGCTTTCCATATTCCAGCAAACCGAAAAGATGACCTCCTGTAGCTTTCTGGCAGTCGTTACTGATGATGATAACACATACCGACCCGTGAGCGCACCTTTATAAGGAGATCGCTATTCGTGCGAGAAGTCAAGGGTTCGATTCAAGCCCATTAAATCGAACACAGTGTTGCCAACGGCTCGCCACCGCTGCTATGTTTCTTCGGAGCTGTGTTGTCCAGGCGCTAAGCCGCGGAAATGGATCTCGCCACTTGTTCAACGCTTCGACGTAATACCGGGAGAATAAGAAGATTTGATTTTTTTAAAGGTTGTAAAATTAAAATTGTAGACAGATTGAGCAAAAATGTAGTGTGAAAAAGTGCTGTTGTGGTTTCGAAATGTCAGTAAATATTTGAAATAGTACTTAGACATTCAGATCAAAGCAAAATAGGTAAACAATAGTCTGGCTGGATTGTATTCACTGGAACGGAATAAGTTGCGTAGATAAGTAAAAGATCAAATGCTAAGATCGTTGAACAGGTGTACACTGTACAAAAGTTGAAGAGATCAATTCAGACATTTAAAAACCCATTACTGAGCTTGTCCTGTTTCCAAAAAACATAAAACAAATCATTTTCTCAATAACATAATAAGTGCTCATAAACGATAAGACCAACAACAATTTTAATCATAACAACTGGCAACTGCATTGGCTTAATACAAATCAAATCTTCATTATACTCGCGGTATTACGCCGAAGCGTGTAACGAGTGGCGGCTTAACGCCTGGACAACACAGCTGCGAAGAAACGTCGCAGCGGTGGTGAGGCTCTGTGCAGTATATGACCAGCTAGGGAATTAAACCCCTGACCTCCGAAAGCGAAACGTTACCACTACGTCAATGAATCGGTCAAGTTTTCCAAATCGTTCATATTCCGGGAAAACTTTTCGAGTGGGTTAGATTCGAACTCGGTCTTTTAAAGACACTTTAGACGTATGAGCCACGGCGACACGAGTATAGGGCGTTGCACAAACGGAATCCAAACAAACTATTGTGACAAAACAAACAATCGAAGAAGAGCTGTCTATCTTAAAACAACACCTCAAGAAAATTGTCACACAGATTCATACTTATATACTTTTCAGTTCGAACATTCAGCACCATTTAAACTATGTTAATCAAATCATATCAATCAAATGAGATTAGTTTCACCTACAAGCGACTGTGGTTCAAACACAAAAGTTTATGCGAATAACTATTTAGAAAATCGTGAGCGCAAAAATGATGTTCGTTGACCCGAGTCAAAATAAATAAACAGACTGCGTTAGGTCGACTGCGTCAAAATTGCAGCAACATGCAGGCGAAAAATCCACGAATTTGCGGTTCAAAAATTTTTCCTTACGAGAATTTTTAGCTTCGCCATCCCAAAAATAGATGTCTAAGCCATACTAGAATACTAAGACATTGTTCTATATTGCTAAAGGTTTGTAGTCTTAAGTTCGGGCCTCAGGTCGGCCACATATGACGAGAACGCTCTCCGCTTCTAGCTACCGCTCTCGCAGTTACATTTAAACAAGAGTTTTTTGAATATGAGTCGTAAGTGGAAAAAACGAAACAAACATAAATCACAGATTTGGTCAAAGTGGCCACTTACCATGTCGCCACCACCAGACTAGGCCTACGTCACAATGATTTGACGTCACAACTACGTAGCACGGCTACTTGATATTTTGAAACTTGGGAAAGCATGAGCATGTCGCTAGCGAAGCTTAAATCTCCAGGACGAACCTCATTCCTTAAGCAAAGGTGCGCTTACCGCTACGCGACAAGCTTTTATTTGATTTTTTTTGTTTCATTCTACTGTTCAGCAATTATACGCGAATATCTGCTACATTTATTTACATTATAATTTTTATCGGTAAACACTCCTCCTATCGTTCCAACAAGATATACCACTTTTTGTTGTCGTATCCTAATGGGGGGAGGGCACTGAAATGCTGGTGCAACCACAGAGTCTCTACGGATGCCACAACGAATAGACGCAGGGGGTCGCCATACAGATAAGCAGTTAGATGCAGAACAGAGATTAAAGGGAGCGAAAAGTCGTTTTCAAATAAGGAAGAAAACCAATCGAGCAAATAAGATGGAAATTGGAAATGTTAGAGCACGTGTTTAGGAAGGCACAGCACTCCCACTTCTGTAGCTCCACGTGACACCGATCCGATACTCGACAACAACCCGGGATGGAAAAGTATAGATCTTGGCTCTAGAGTTGTTTGCACTTGATCCAGAGAGGATGCTACATCAATAACGGCTTAGACCACGATTTCTTCTATTTTCTATTCAGGGATTTCCAACGACACAAGTTCATTGCAATTTAGATAAAATATCAGCAGTTGTATAAATCGAGCAAGGACTCAGAACAGGTGTTAATTAATAAGCTTGCGGTGTCGGCTTAATTTGACCAAAACTATGTAAATCTTCGAGCGTGACTCGTCCTCGAGTGTAAGCATAAACAACGCATACAACTATGAGCTTTGTAAAGGAGTCTTCTATGCACATGTCCACACTTCGCAATGTAAACCGAATCAGCTTCGCGATAAGTTTATACAATGAATAAACACCGAAGAAAAACTACGCTGGGACATTAAACAAACAAGAAAATAGTTCGGTGCAAGGACAAAATTAGAAAATTTTTACATGTCAAAACTTCAATTCTGTACAAAATATAATCAATCGAGGTCATATATGTATAACCCTGTCACGCAGATCATGCATCATTATTACAAGCGCTAATAATAGGCTCATATATCAGCGGATTCATAGGGCATTGTTCAGCCGAAATAGGAGTTAAAACATGAAACAAGTCATAAAAACTTTTCTTCTAACTCCAAAAAAGGAAAAACTGGCTTGTACGCTTGCAAAAATGCCTTCACAAATATCAAATCAAATCATTACACTCGCGATATTACGACAAAGCGTGTAACGAGAGGCGGGGTCCATCTACGCGACTCAGCGCCTAGAGAACACAGCTCCAAAGAAACATCGGAGCGGTGGCGAGCTGTTGGCGACACTGTGTCCGATTTGATCGCCCCGGGATTTGAACCCAAGACCTTCCGCGTCGATAATGATGTCTTTAAGCACTACACCAACCGGCCATTAAAATCGAGATTTCAGTAAAACCCAGCTCAAGTAACAAAAAACGAAATAAAAATCAATCAGAGGTGAAGATGGAGAACAGAGAGTGATTGAATAGTCACGGGTCGTTTGCTCGATTGGTTCGCGAAGCAGTGACGGATATCGGGTGGACGTCTGCAAGGCGAAACGACTACACACTTGTAAAGTAGGACACAGTACGGAAGCGAAATGATCGAATGAAACGAAAATGATGGGTTCGATTTTCTCCCAGGTCTCAATCACCCACTACAAATCAACAAATTACGACACGTCCAGTTTTTCGCAAACGATTAGCTTTGCAATTGAATTAACCTGTGATTTGCAATATAATTTGTAAATAGAAAAAAATCGGTTAAACTGCAAATTTTATTTTTTCAAATATTTTGAGAACTTTGCCAAAGAGCTGATCAATTAAGCAAAAAACCGATCAAAAAAGGGTTTTAGATGGCATGAAAAACACTTCAAGACGTTAAATAGATAACAGTTCTGCATGAAAATCAACTATACCTCCAACACTTCAGTTGAGAATGATCTACCAATGCACTGTCTAATTTTTGCTTTTAGTTGTACATTTATCCTATCACGAGAAAGCAATCAAAGTGCTATAACGACCTCGCTTAGAGTTTGAGCCATCTGTCAACCACTCTTCGACGGGGGAATCCCATTAAGCGCCTTTTCCAACGGCACAAGTAAACTTGCCGGTTAGTGTACCATACTGTCCCTCAAATGCTGAACGTCAAGCAGGGAAGCTCTGAATAGCAATTTAAAGGCATTAATTTGAACCAACTCGGAACCAAACCCAAGTCTACAGCTCTAAAGGCAGACACTCTTACCATTCGGCTATTTTCCATGATGCTAGCTCAAGTATCACATTCAATCATTACTGGCTTGGGCCAAAATCGTTCAAACAAATCCCTGTGGTCAAAATTTAACTCACCAATGTTTGCGAAGTTATATGGCGGAAATTGGATTGTAATTACGGAATTATCTACAATGAGATTTCGCGGAAAACCTAATCCTAATTTACTACCGGTCTAAAAAGCCTCCACACTTCGCATATTGCTGCACAGTGATTTATGTGTTGAATTGTCAGGTCTAACAACAATATCGCTTTAAGTATAGAATTTTTGGTTAAACCAGGTGCAATATTGGCTGCTGTGCTCAATCAAGTGTTCAATGTTTAGCCTTTAATTTATCAAGCAGCACAGCAATGGCTTATGGAGGGAAACGAAGTTTTTGTTTTGCGTAAACACGAACCACAGCTCTCTATCCTTAACTTAATCCCTACAAGAGAAAAGTGCATGAAGCGGTCACATAGAGATGTTATTAACAACAGACAACTGGTAAATCTAAACAAAGTCAGATTAGAAGCGCGTTAGCGTCTTATTTAAAGCATTAAAATGCGAACTGATTAGGATACAACTGGGGATAACGAGATGCTTTCACTTTTCACAACAAACATTAATACATTGTTCATCTACTTATACGAAGAAGAAATCAAGCACAACTGATTAGGAGTTTTTTAAACGCAAGAAAACTTGAAATCGATTAATTCCTGAATGCCATAAGTAAAAAGAAATAATAATTTTTTAGCCGACCTGTTAGCTCACTTGTTGAACATCGCTATCAGCGCAGGAGTCTGGAGTTTCATTCCCGACCAGTCAAGTCAGACACTGTATCGCCAACGGCTCGCCACCGATGCGATGTTCTTTCGGAGCTGTGTTGCCCAGGCGCTAAGCTGCGGAGACGAACCACGGCTCTCGTCACACGCTTCGGCGTAATATGGCGAATATAGTGAAGATTTCAAATTACAATTGAATTACTACACCACACTATTCAATAAAAAATTTCACGGTAACTTTTTTTACCCATTGTGCAACAACATGCAATGCAAAAAAGGGGTTCTCCGCGGTCTTGACGTGATAACCTAGTGACTGATTCAAACTATGCCTCCACATAAACACACTCAGTTTTACTTTCATATCTTCCACATGCCAATTCAATACTTATTCGTTTTCATTTTAAAAGAACTTAATTCTTCAGCACAGCCTAGAATTTGCTTCCCCTGATCAAATTCGTTTAATTAATCTACTGGAAGCTGAGAAAAACAGCTCCGATGGCCAAGTAATCAACAGTTTCACGCCTGCTTCTGGAGCTGTAGACTCGGGTTTGATTCCGAGTCGGGTCAAACTTGGCACTAACATTGGTATTCATAGCTTCCCTGCTTGACGCTCAGCATTAAAGGGGCAGTATGAAGAACAAGCCGGCAAGTTTACTTTTTGTGCCGTTAGGAAAGGCACGTAGCGGGATTCCCCCATCTTGGAGTGGTAGACAGATAGATGGCAACTCCTAAGCAAGCTCGTTATAGCGTTTTGATCGCTTTCTCGTGATAGGAGGATAAATATGAAACTGAAGCAAACGGCTGCAGCAAGCAACAAGGCTAATAGATTGGTCTGCTGACGAGTAACTAGAGTCTAAAACATCATGTCGCAATCGGTGTTGATGTAAATAAGATTAAAATTCTACAAATGTTTGATGTCGCAACGAATAATATTTTGTGTGATGACGAATTTGATGACCGTATGTTATAACGTTCACCATGTTAACATAAGTGCTTATATCTGTCGTACAACCAGTGTTATCTCGCAACAAGATTTCAAACAAGCGATAAACAAGTTTATGGACACGAGAGACGGAAGAAGTGTGGAAAAGCAATCAAAACCCCGACGTTAATCATACTAGATTCAACAATATAATGTCTCTAACCTTACGGGCACTATAACCAGCGGTAGGCGTAGAGGATAAAGACAGCACTATAGACCCGGGACGTCTGGGTTCAATTCCCGGGCGATCAAGTCGGACACAGTGTCGTCAACGGCCCGCCATCGCTGCGATGTTTGTTCGGAGCTTTATCGCCCAGGCGTTAAGCCGCGGAGATGGACCTCGGCACTCGTTACACGCTTCGGTGAAATATAATGAAATTTGGTCTGAACTTAGAAAGGCACTGAACGAAATCCTTCAAACTGTACACAGGACTAGTTGGTAAGGCCATGCAGCCTAACCATCAAAATCTGTAGATAGAATAGCATTGATGAAACATCGCAAATTTGATTTGCGTTCGAGTCAATTGCACCTGCTAACTGTGCTAAGAGTGCTAGTTTATTTTTGAAACCTCGGCAAATATTTCCTGAACTTACCAGAAAATTTTTTTCTTGCCGATAAATTTGGAATACTGAGCAAATGGGTGAAAAGCTATTAAAGTCAGAGGCGTAGCAAAAATTTTAAAGAGGAGCACTATAAACTGCCAAAGCCATGAAGAGTCTGGCATATTGCAGTCACTTAGGAACATTTTTTTCCACAGAAAAACAAAGTCAAAGAGAAGGAGGAAATGACGCAATACCCCCCGAAACACAACTTTGCAGTGATTTATTTAATGCAACAAACTCGGTTAAAATGCTCATTATTGAACATTATTAGCATCAATTATTCGTCACACCGGCAAGCCTGTTTAATTTCATCACGTATCAGGATTAGAAACCCAGTTTTAACTTCGAGGTCGCTGATGAAAGATCACCGGGGTCCCAAGCACTTCAACTGCGCCGTCTATATCCGGTCGCATGACACACGTGGCAAAAATTGACCAATCTCTGTTTAAAGGAAATTAAAACAAGATGGATGAACGTAAACAAGATGCGAGTTGTTTACGTTTGTAGCGCGAGTAGAAACCGAATGTAAACAAAACCGAAATATGAAAATCAATCAAATCACGTCGCTGATAGATGACAAGCAAGATGAGGTTTTCCTTCTCTTGCACCATGGCATACCAGCTCAGCGGAGGATGATAGCGTTGATACCGGCGCCAGAAGTGAACCCATACGTCCGCCACAGGGTTTTCTGCTGTTCCTTGGCTGTGACAATTATAATTAAAACGGCGAGACGATTTTGCGAGCTGGTTTTGACTCCCACTCTGTCATCGCAGTCTATTTCACGAACTCTGTTCAGAACTTTGAATACTTTTCAACATGTAATTACATTTTACTGCGCTGTTTCAACTTAAATATTTCAAAAATACCAACCAACGGCTAAAACCAAATCAGTAACACACGGTAATCAAAAGGCATGGTGCCAGTGCTGAAAACGTATATCGTTTTTAATTAGCAAGACATTTACAATTATTGACACTCAAACGAAGCAAATACATGTTTGTAAGTCATCAGTCGACTCGAATTGCCTTCTTGTTACTGAATAACAATAACAACGCCAGAAGTACATTAGGCGTCCTTGAAATGCATCAACATCGCATCGTGGTTAATAATTATCAGCGCAATTATCCTCCACTTAGTGATTTATGAGGCAAAATAACCTGAGCAGATTGTAAATGCAGTGGATCCATGCAAATCAACTTGGCTAACTTCAAATCGGCGCCACAACAGCGCATTAAGCAGTCAACAAGTCTTAGCTTGCAACTCCCTACTGTACCAGGAACCATCTAAGTGGGAGGTAAGCATGTGTGAACCACAAAATCATGTCAAAAACATCTACACGAATACCTCGGCTTGTTTTCGTACGTTAGTCTGAAGTCTGGATATTAAAAAAATCAAATCTTCATCATACTCGTGGTATTACGACGAAGCGTGTAGCGAATGGCGAGGTCCATCTGCGGGGCTAACCGCCTGGGAAACACAGCTCTGAAGAAATATCGCAGCGGTGTCGACCCACTGTCCGATATGACCGGCCCAGAAATGAAACCCCAGACCTCCAGCACCGATAGCAATGTGTCTAACAATGCAAATACTGTTAAACAATACAACAATGCATATACTGTTTCCGGCCAGTATTAACAGCCCAAAACCCATCGAATATTAATCAATCGAAATGCATAATTTTTTTGTTGATTCAAACCCGTTCGACATGAAGGCAGTAATGGAATTCAATGCTTTGCAAACTTAACATATTGAAAGAAATTGATGACGCAATTAACGTAACTTAGGCTGCCGTGAAAGTATTAAATAATTAAATGGTAAAAAATACTGATTAGCTAAGCGTTAAGCGACCGGCCATTTGGCGTAGTGGTTTTTAACATCGCCATCCGTCCGAGAGGTCTAGGATTCAATTCCCGACGCCGCTGAATCGGACGCAGTGTCGTCAACGGCTCGCTACCGCTGCGATGTTTCTGGGTTGCCCAGGCGCTAAACCACTGACATGGGACCGACCACTCGTTACAAGCTTGGGGGCAATACCGCGAGTTGATATTTTTGATTTCAGCATTGGGGAATTTCTGGTTAAACTAAAACAAAAATAACTGGCAACAAACAAAGGCGGCTTTATTAACACTTAAAAATGCTTTTATTACGACATAAAGCTTGCAATGCGTGACCTGTTTTGACTCGCCTGTGATATTCAAACTGATAAGTCGCGTGCAGCTCTCGCGCCCTAGCCTGGGATAGTATAAAAGTGCGCAAATTATTAAAAAAGTGAAAGCGTTTCAAGGTCGATTTCAGGAACATGATATTTCAGAAGCGAGACAACGCTCAAGACTTTTTTTCTCTTAAAATCGTCATCGCTGTTGCTCGAGCGGTAAATCACAGTCCAACAAAGTCATAGCATTTTGCAGGGCTGGTACCTCGAGGCATGATAAAACATCAGCTTTAGCTCACAGAACAAAGCGTTGAGGCAAGTTTAGTTTAGTTGTAAATACGTTTAAAGTATCTAAAAATATCAGGTTTTCAAATTGCAAAAAGCAAATTTTTTGCATAATTATACCAGTAACAAGAATACAAAACCATTGAATTCAAATAGAGAATGATACAGTTTGTCACTTAGCAAAACCAAAACAGTATCTAGCAATAGTTTCGTTACCAGTAGAATTACTCAAAGCCTAAATGGCAATTAGCGAAAATCGGTATCACGACTAATTAAAACAATATAAATATTTTTAACAATCTGGTTTACAATTTCTAAATTCTCGATTTTGTACTGTCAAAATGTAAAGCTCTTAACATGAAAAAAATTATCATTTTTAGACAACCTTATCCCTACCAAATGAGTTTCGAATCATGTAGAACAAGGCAGTATCTAGCAGTCGAAGAAAAATATTTTTATTTTTAAGCGAAGTGGCATTACAATTACCATCGCCATTTTAACAACATTGAAGGCGCAGGCAGACAGATTCATGCGATGGACTAATTCAGTAATGCTACAGCAGAAGATATTATAACATCTTAAAAACTTATGAATACAATAAAATGGTACGAAAATGGCTTAAGCAGAAAAATAAAACCACAATAACTCTTAAAACTGGACGTTTTGTTTTGACAACATAGATTCAGCTGAAAGCTTTCAGTTTTGTACTGCCTTCCTTACATCGCTGATCATGACACCTAAATCTATGTTGTCGCAACGACCAGTTTCAAGAATTAACTTGGCTTTATTTCTCCATCTTAAAACATAAATTAAAAATACCATCTAGTTGTTAGAATATGTAGATATGTGAAACGTATTATTCGCTTGTTTAGCGGCGAGAAAAAATCCGATCCTGTTTGAAAGACCTTGAATTTAGCTGCTTACTCAGCTACCGTCTTACTATCACGCATTCGAGAGCAATTTACCGTCTAATACCTGGTTAAGCTATCATATTACGCAGTGAGATAACCATTAATCGTATATTAACCTGGCTAATGGATGGCTCTGCTCAAGAAGTCATGACAGAGGATATTGTTATGAACGTGAATTATATTTAAATTAAACGCGAGAATTACGACGGCATATACGAACATTCAATGACGCAACAATCAAATATAAAACGATTTTAAGCCACAGATCGGTAAATTTCACGAAAATAATAAAATCCAAGGCGGGCTTTTGCTCGTTGAAACTTTCGCGTCAAAAGATTTCAAAAAGTCAAGATTTGTCGATAAGATGTTTACGCAAAGTCAATACCGCAGTGAAAAGAGCGTCAATAAGATTATCATCTCAGTTTATCGACAAAACAACCATCGATTTAATATTTACAAAAGAGCAAGGTTAATGTAGCTGCATTTCAATGATCATCTTCGCAAGGTGATACTCAGACACTTTCAACTTTGTGTCCCTCTAAAGCACGAAATTTGAGAAAAATTTTGGGCGAAGTTCCGACTTTTTTAGCTTGCCCACTGGAATGGTGACATTTGCCCGACGTTGAATTAGAGTGTTTTATATCTCGGTGCAAAGCAAACGTTTTAAACTCCTGAAACTCAGCTTCGAGGCTAAAATTGGATCAAACCTTTAATCTCACTAAATCTTCGGGTTAATGTTTCATTAAAATTTATGTTTAGGCAAATTCACACTTCCTATAAACTTCAAGGGAACGGTGATTTCAAGGAAAGAATGACGTAATTTTCTTCGCGTAAGGAGCTTCTGCCGAAGTTTACCCAACTATGCGCTTAAATCAACACCGAATGACAACTCCAAGTTACCACCAACAATTGCAACGTCCAAAATCATGTCAAAAAACTTGAAATTCCTGCTCGGCAAATTTACCAACAAAGGATTTAAAATGGTAAAATCAGAAAAAATTTGACTAATTACAAAGAAACTTAAAATGAAACCCGTCGACTTACACTAAATTTAGCCTTGCAAATCCTGTTTAAAATGCTTTTTAACTTTAAGTAAAATTCACGCATCGTAACAACTAGATATTTACTAGGAAATATCCCTCAGTAAACAAGTGATTATACAGTAACAGCTAAGTCACAAGAGATCATTTGCCATTAAAAAACATAGAAACCCGTAGAAACAACGCAGGCATAAAATGAGAGACAAGTTTGAAAGGTAAAGGCCGCGTTCACACATGGAGGTTTTCGCAACCAGACGCAAAACTTCATTTTGTTATTGCGGACACTATTTTAATTCTTTTCAAACTTGCTTCAGCGATTCAAAAACTGAAATGGTTACCTTTTCGAATTGCAGAAAGAAGTTTTTAAAATCTTAAAAAACGCGTTCACAATATCAAAATGAAGTTTCGTGCCTGGTTACGAAAACCACTATGTGTGAACGCGGCCAAAGAGCACAGTAGCGTAATTAAAGGGAGGGGAGCATTTTGCTATGCCCTCCCCCCTTTGACTTGCTTTTGAGTAAAAAAAAACGTTGCAAAGAGACTGAAATATGCTAGACTGCTTCGATGGTCTTGTAGTTTCTGCCATCCCCCTTTTAAAATGTTTCGCTACGCCATTGTATGAACAGTTACGTTTTATTGATCGAAACAGTCAAGTGCATGGGATTTATCGACTAATCTGGATTTAATCACGAAATACCATTAGGATTTATTCCAACTGAAAATACTGGATTATACGTAGTAGTGGTAAGTGTCAAGAGCAGGCATTTGTTAAACAGTAGGCACAAGCACACTTGAATCAAGAATTGTGAATAGAGAAGTGCGACACTTGTCCATGCAGACAGCACTTGAGTGGAAGATCTTATCGCCATCTTTGATTGAGAATCAGAATAGCTTTAGCTAAGCGCAGCCACGAACATATGAACACAAGGTTAAGAGATTTTGTTTTCGAAAATCAATCTTTTTATAAGCATAGCACAGTGATGCTGACCAGTGCAGATTGAAAATACCGGTAATAAAAGCAAGGTTTGTGAAGTAAAAGGTGGAAGTATTTTAAAAATTGGAAAAATAAGCACTGAGAATATTGTTGACACGCAAGAACGACTCAAATAATTGAAGTGAAAGATGCAAAATTGCTCAGTAAAACAGCCGACAAGCAGCCTCTATCAGAAGAAAGTTACAGTTGAATTAAGTTACAACTTACAAGCTTTATATCCAAAGTTTTTTCTGCAGTTTATTAATGAGATTCTAATGGTCGCACAGCCCATATATAAACAACAGAGATCATACTTGCGTCAACAGCTTAATTTATAAGACGTTTTTAATTAATTAATTAACAAAGTCGCATAGATACCCTGTCCACCTGCCAGTGTAAGTGGTTCCAAGGCCTACGGGCGTTTTGCATCATAGCCCAATTTTTTGATGTCATAATCACTTTTTTGATGTCATAATCACTTTTTTAATACGCCATCAAAATTTTGGTTAGGATGCAGAAACTAGAACCAAGAACCGTGGGCCTAAAACCCACGAAAATTGGACACGTGGACAGGGTGATTGTACCTACCGAGCCGGGGTTAAGCGAGAATACAAGAACTAGTACGATAAAAAAGTTGGTCCAGCTAAGTTCAGTATGACTTCAGAAGTTGATGTTTGTTAAGCAGTAAGAGTGGAATTATGACGGGCAGGTGCGTCAACAACATTATTGTTTACTGAGGAAGCACGGCGCTGAGAAATCCCACAACGCCAGAGTAAAAAAAATCTAAAAGTAATTCATGAATAAAGTGAAATAAAAACATTGACCAACATACAATAACCAAAAAGCAGATCAGTAAAGCATCACAAAAGATGCTTCTTTAAAAAAATAACTAAATAAGCATCAAACTGACAAGACAAAGCTAAAAAATGTGGGGCGAGCCGTCCCGTTAAGTGAATCCCTTATAAGCACAATCATACGTGCCATTCGCAAGCATCAGTTAGAATAGCAAAAAGCGTTCGAAAATTATGAAAATTCAACGCATTTGTTGAAGAAAACCAACAAAATCGTTGAAAGGCAGTGAAACGAGACGCACTAATGCTTGCCCATCCGTCACTCGCTTGCTAATGTTGGTTTAGTCTTGCCTTGAATCGTTCAGTAAATGAAAGTGAGTCAGTAAAGCCTGACGAAATGGAAATTGATTAAAAGCAATTTCTCACAGAAGTATCTCAACACAATCATCTACAGTTCGAGAAAAATGAGCTATTTTGGGTAAAATTTTCCAACTGTTTTGCAACCTTTCTGACTGGATTGATGATTTTAGGCTTAATTTGAATTAATGTGTTTAATATTTTGGTGCAAAACCAAACTTGCATACTCTGGAAACTCAACTTTGAGGCAAAAATTGGATGAAACTTTCTTTAAACCCTCTAAATCTTTGGGAAAATTTTTTACTAAAGTTTATATTTGGGCAAATTCGCTCTTGCTTAGAAGAAAGGTTAGTCATGTATCCTGAATTTCGGTCTCAAATTCTACAAACGCTACATTACTTTATTCAAAAATACACTTCGTTATTTGACTCTTATTTTCTTCGCTTTGTTTGATAAACAAACAATCACTGTTGCGGCGTTGTGACTGCGACATTGGAAATGACATTGATAACTCTGCAAAGACTATTCAGTTTGTTTCTTCTCTAACAGTAAGCTTTGCCAGTTGATTTCCCAATTCAGCACTGTTTTTCCACTGCTCCGCACTGGAGAGCATCCCAATCATACTTGGTCACTGCAATGGAATTCTCAGCCACGAATTGAACATCACATAAACAAAAGCAACTATTTTTTTAAAGTCATTGCAGTTATAGCTGGTTTTGCTTATAAAAACATCGATGGGGCCATGGTCGTCCAAGGGAGGCGAACTCGAACTCACTGAACTCGGACGTCTTTGCCGAACCTTCACTCAAAAAACAAAAATCCCTTCAAACTTTATCGAGTTTTGAACTTATCTTAAGCTTGACAAAAATTGCTTCAACTAAACATAAACTCGATACAAACCATTGAACTTGGCTTAAACTCAGCAAAAATTATCGAATTTGAACTCGCAGAATTAAAAATGAACAACTTCAATTCGGCTCACAAATTTTCAGTGAACTCGAACTCGATTATTGCGAATGTTGTGAAACATTGACAGTAACAAGAGTTACCCGTGAGCTGGGGCTGCAGAATCGCTCCGTCTCTTGAAAGAGATGATGTAGCCCTCAACTACGTCATTACAGAGCAACACAACCCTTGAACGAAGTCACATCAATATTATGTTTTTTGTGCAGATCTAAGGTAGTTAACCGACAGTGAACTCTGAAAATATCTGGCAATGATGAATTAACATATAATTGTAACGAAGGAAAAAGTCAAATAATTTTCATACAGAAGACAGAGGAAGTATATCTAGAAGAAATTGATGTATTTCATATATTTTGCCGGAGTTCTTCTGAGTTTCTTACTGTCCAGTGCCTTCGCTTCTCTCTCCTGCTGTGAAATATGTGATTGCCAACCCACGTCAGTGTGGTGTGGTCAGAAAAGCCTCAACTCTATCCCCAACCACATCCCAAGCAAAATAAGAAGACTCTACATGTTCAACAACAATATTTCATCCATACCAGAGGGCGCCTTTTCTAATTTGAAAGTAAGTTAGCCAAATTCGTAATCCATAGAATTATTGCAGATACTACAAGTCAATTCTGTTTTCATAATGAATGAAGTAATAAAAACACAGGTTCTACAGAGCAGGACAAAGCTGTTTCGCGCTATTAGCCCTCATCAGCAGGCCAGGAAGGACGTTTTATGTTTTACTAAAAGAAATAACGTCAAAATCCACCACCGTTGTAAACGTCATAAGCAATGTAAAAAAATGTCCGTTTTTCTGAAGAACAAACCTCAAAAAGTATGTTTTGTAGACCAACTGAGCTATTCGCACTTCCAACTTTAAAACGACAATTTTGTATCAATAAAAGAATAATTCTCAAGTAGTCGTAATATTTCTGGCACATTTCCTTCATTAAACCAGAACTTTTGGGTTGTTTGCAGAATTTGGAAGCGCTGGACTTGAGCTCCAACCGACTTACTAGTGAAGCTTTTACGCCTGGAGTATTAGACGGACTTCAAAAACTACAAAGCATAACTCTGGCCGAAAACAAACTCACAACTATCAAAAAAGAAACATTTTCAGGTAAAGTTCTGTACTTGCCAAGTTTATTACCGACTTCATCTACGAAAAAAGGTTCCTTCTGTCCCTGGGACAACATAGATTAACGAAAAATAATAAGACAACAAAGGGCATGCAACGACGATATTCTTATTTTGTTTAATGGTTCACTCCTTTCAGTTAGTTTTAGTTAAAAAGTCTTTTTGGTTTGCTTCCCATCCTTGAGTTAGTTTTAGTGAATTACAAAAGAGTTTCAAATAAAGTAGCCTTTTGTGACGATGGAAAGTAAACTACCTGCGCACAATATTAAACTTATTTTCCGGTATTACAAAATTACTGAAATCATATTAATGATAAACGAATTATTGCTTTTGTTATTAGGCACACCACAGTTGATGCAACTATATCTGCAAGATAACTTAATCGAAGACATTGAAGACGGCGCATTTCAAAACCAAACAAAATTAGTGGAGTTAAAATTAGGAAATAATCGACTGACCAAGATTCCACAAATTCGACACAGTCCGAACCTCAGGAGGTTGGGATTAAACAACAACAGAATACAAAGAATAGAAGACAATGCCTTGAACAGAATTAACCTTGAAGAACTTCATGTGAGTAATATGTACTTTAAACTACAACGAGGCCCATCTTCGCGACTTAGCGCCTGGACAATACAGCTCCGAAAAAACGTCGCATCGGTGGTGAGCCGTTGGGGACACTGTGTCCAATTTGATCGACCCGGGAATCGAACCCCAGACCTCCAACACCGATAGCAGTGTGTTCAACAATCGAGCAAATGGCCGGATACAGTTTCGAGGACACAACAAAGTTTGTGGCCTGTTACTACTGTACTTGATAGTTGATAACGGCGCCTGCTCTGTGATAGTTTGCATTTTTCTTCATAAAACCAGAAGCGGTTTAAATAAATTTGTCGCGCTGATTGCAACGAGCCTAATCCCTCTTGCAACCAGCTTTATTTTGAAATAATAACTTAGTTTCTAGGCTCGCCAACGCTGCGATGTTTCTTGGAAGCTAAGTTGCCTAAATGCCTATGCGCTAAGCCGCGGAGATGGGCATCGCCACTGCTTACACGCCTCGGCGTAATGCCTCTAGTATCAAACGATGTTGATTTTTTTTTTGAAGCCTCAGTAATTTTTAAAACCGGTCGTTTTGACAACATAGATTTAGCTGTCAACATCAGCAGCGTAAGCAAGATAGTACAAAACCGAAAGCCAACCTAACCTTGCACTGCTGATGATGACAGCTGAATCTATGCTGTCGAAACATCCAGTTTTAAGAATGATTGCGGCATTATTTTTCCTCATCTTGCTATTTTCATCCCATAATTATTTTAATCCTAATTTTATCAGTTATCTCACAACAAATTGAGTCGATTCCCGAGCAGCATTTTCGGCGCCATCAACAATATGCGGTTGCTCGATATCAGCGACAATAGAATCACAACTCCTCCTACAATTATAAGGTAAATGAACAGCAATGCATTTCTACGTGTTTTGACTTGCTACTTTCTACAAAGCAATTGCATGTTGGTACACTTTCAACCAAATATTTCAGTACTACAAGCATTAAGATGAATTTTGGAACTCAACTTTAGTAAAAAGATAATAGCCAGTATATTTTCAATCATTGCACAAACGTTTCGGTGAAATATCACACCATCATCATTGAAAAGCTGCACATGCACTAGGCTAGAATGTATTAACTGCTAAACTACAGAGTCAACTACAGATAAATTAATAATAAACAAATTTATTAACCATGGAACCAACTGCAGAATATTCTAGCCTTATGCCTTTATAGTGTTACGCTGATGAAACAAGTTTTTACCAAAACTTTTGTAAAATGATCAAATATACTGGCTATAATCTTATTATTACATTTATTCCATCAAACTGTACGTACTTTGAGCGAAAGTCAACACCTTATGTTGGAAGCACATAATTCACTCGTTTGGGGTATTATTTATCCACTAAAAAGTTTCCAAGTGGATTAAAAGCTTTGCTAACCCAATACGGCAACAAATACAAACATTCACATCAGAAAATTGTAAGCCAAAAGCATCATGGCATAGTACATGGCCGGGTCTACCCCAGTGGGCAATGCTAAGATGACGCAGAGCGCGGTTAGAATTTAACGAGAGTTGATGACACGTAATTTATAACTGTGCGCAACATATTACCTCATGATTACACACATTTACTTAATTATAAGTGCAATTATGATATAATAAAAGGTTGAAATGCTAACGCCTACATACCACAAAACCACATCATTATAAAGAATTTTAATTAATGAACTGAACTTAAATCTACCCATCAAGATCTTAGGCCAAATCAAACGTGATCAGAAAAATGTTATTACGAGTGGGATTCGAACCAACGCCCGTACCGACCAGTGACGTGTCACCATTCCAATGGTTGCGGCGAGTCTTTACCGGAGAGGGGCTTTAACCACCCAACCTTTGTAACTGATGTCAAAGCAGCCGAATTTCTCGTATACACGTAGAGACTAATTCATTATCCCAAAATCACAGCATTGCATGAAATCGAATGATGAAACTGAATGGATACTAGGGTGATTATAACAACGCTGGGAATGGTCGTATCTTTACATTAATCATCCAGTTTCTGTTTCTAACAATGGCTCGATCTGCCAGTAAACAAACCAATTTTCTAAAACTACATGCATCAATTTTTTGAATTTGCAAAATACTGCATTGTGATGACGTGGTTAACGCGTTGCCATGGCAACCTGAGAAACCAGGCTACGAACTCTCAACATTTTCAATCGAGTTCAAGTTTACTAAAAAATTGAAAGCCCAGTTCAAGTTTCTCATTTTCAATTTTTCGACTTCCGTAATTTTTAGCGAGTTTATGCTAAATTCAATAACTTTTGTCCAGTTTAGGATAAATTCAGAACTCAATCAGAGCTCAATCAATTCTATTCCAATTCAGAGATTTTCACTTTTCACGTTAACATTTGAATTCGGCAAAAAGATCGAGCGCAGCGATTTCGAGTTTGCAGCCTTAGAGGTCTTCGAAAATCGACATGTCCATTTTTTTCAGTAACATGACGTCATTGCGCACTCTCAATCTATCTGGCAACTATATCTCCGCTATTCCTGGGAATTATCTCCAGAAATCGAAAAAACTGAAAGTTCTCGATTTGAGTAGACTGAGATTGCGAAGTCTTCCGAGAAGCTTAATTCCTTCACGAGTTTATTTGAATCAACTCGGCGCCTCGGATAACCCGTGGCACTGCAACTGCGATATTGATTGGCTGATTCAGTATTCCAGGTATTTATGATGGACTTTTTGAAATATTTATCTTGTTTTTCACTTCTTATGGCTTTGAACATTAACTAGTTTATTTATTAATGCTCGCAGCAAAGGTATAAACTTAAGTATGCAACAATGACGCAAGGTACAATGATTTTCAATTTTAGCAACCTGCTTTTTTCAGACCAACCTCTCACTATGGGGTATATCAATAATGGCGCCGCATAACAGTAGTCTCAGAGGTCATTCGGGCATGGGGACATTAAAATAAGTATTAGTCCTTGAAGGCACAGGTGTAACAGTCAAATTTTACGAGGACTATTTCAGTAGCCTTGCTAGCGTCACGTTTTTTTTGTAATTAGTTGCATATTTATCCTCCTCTCAGGAAAAAGCGATCAAAGCGCTGTCACCAGTTCGATTAGAAGTAGCCGGCCATTGTCGACCAGTCCAATATCAGAGAATCCCGCTAAGTGCCTTTCTCAACGACATTACAAGTAAACTTGCCGGCTTGTTCTCCACACTGTCTTTAATGCTGAGCGTCAAGCAGGGAAGCTGTGGATACCAATTTTAAAGTCATTGGTTTGACTAGACTCGGAATCAAATCGAGTTTACAGCCCCAGAGGCAGACGCTCAACCCACTCGGCCATGTGAGCCGTTAAAAGTTTTGAATATTCAGATGCGCAACAACCCTTTCTGTACGTAAAGTTTTCTTCTTGAGAATTTTTGGGGTGATTGCTTCGCAATTGCTGTCAACATTGGGTTGCGATCTATTTGTGTTTGAGACAACTATATTTTTAGCAAACTGCGCAAATATTATTTTCAACTGGTTCCAGTTGAATAACTTTACGAGTAAAGGTTACTAGATGTGTATTTTGCAGGAGAGAAAGCAACGTTTTTTCGAACTTAAACAATGTAAAATGCGCTCAACCTCCACAGTTACGAGGGCGCCAAATAATGACACTGACAGAAAGTAGCGAATACTGCAAGAAGTGAGTAAACTTGGTCAGCAATAACTGATATTTACATAATTACTGCTGTTAGTATCTAGTTGCTGTTAAAGAAAAAAATATTGGTAAGTTTTTTCAGTTTGTTTAAAATTCAAGGAGATAAAATACTATACATATCCAGCCAAAATTTTTTCTATTGTGTCGACAAAATGTTATAAACATTTTCACGACTTGTTTTCTTTCTATAGAAACGGTTACTGCAAATGTTGTATATATGCTGCATGGAGCAGTTGAAAAACGAAGTTTATTGCGCTATTTCGCTCGGTTTAAAATCATTTTTCTTTATTGTTTACTGTATCAAAATTTTACAGCGCTCCAAGCACCACAACACAAACAGTGCCAAGGTCACCTGAACAAGCAAGAACGAAGAAACCAACGGTGGATGTATGCGATGCACTGGCCTGCGCAAACGAAGCTACTTGCTTCATCAATCAAACCACACGAATGCCAGCCTGCAGGTACAAAGCTATTTCAACATAGAACAGAATATTCAACAGTAATGTAGAGAGACTGCGAAGTGAGCTTGCGCCCTTCGAAAAAGCACCCACCCAATAGCCTACATCACAAATGCGATTAGTTCCAGCCTAGAATCGAACCGGTCACGTAGAATCTGTAGCCTGCGCGCGTTACCGCTAGGCCATGTCGCTGACATAACGTTACATCCAGCAAAAATCGTGTTACTTTGAAATCTCTCGCAGAAAGCTTTTTTTCCATCAGTCATCTGCGTATTAAAACAGAAATATGTTGTAGATGCTTGTACGGGTGGAAAGGGTTGCTTTGCGACGAAATGATTATTCCACACCAACCGCTAACTCCACCCACACGGGCACCAAGACCCGGACTGGTTGTGCTCAAAACCTCCGTGACTGCGCATTCAGTAGCTATTTTGCTCCCAATAAATGGAAAGAAAATGACTTTAAGTACGACGATCATCACTGCATCAGGTGGTCAAGGCAAGACAACCCACAAGTCCATCTTCCCTACTGCGCACATGTACGCAGTGACAGAGTTGGAGGCAGGAACAAAGTACAACATTTGTGTCAGTTTGGTGGATATCATCAATACAAGCGCAACAAGACGACGGATCGAAGACCAATTGTGCGCAGTGATCACGACAATTTCCCTTCCAGCCAAAACACCCAGTCACAAAGACGAAATTGGCGAGTCACATATTGAAAGTCCGATTGCGACAACTGGCGAAAAAACAGAGGTGAATCAGCCTAAGGAAAGCAATGAGTTCGAAGATCCACAAAAGACACCAAATTCCACAATGAAAGACCCCGAGAACTCAAATATGGAAATGTGGATAGCTGTGGTTGGCGGTGGAATGGGTCTCATAATCATTGCGCTAATTATCACCGTCTTATGCTGTCGCAAAAAGAAAAAGAAGCAAACAAACAACAACCACTGCACTCAAATATCAACACTGCACAGCAATGGCAGAACAGTGGGCGAAGGCGAAGCTCGTGCAACCACTATGCAACAACATGACCAAGATCCACAAGTGGGGCAGCCATTATTACGTCAGAATGGATACTATCATTATGATACACCTACGAAACATACTTGCCCCAGCTGTGCATCTCTTTCGAGGATTGCAACCCCAAACAGAAACGGGTCGCTGGGACGAAGCAGTAATTCTGGAGGCAGCCAGGCATCGGTGCAACGCCATAAAGATCGACAGAGATGCTGTTCAAAAAGTTCAGATGGTCAGTATTCAGATTTGAGAGAAGAAATGCGAAACACGACACCGCTGAATGGAACTATTCCTAGAACTTATGGCGAAATGAGACCAAGCTTCAACAACAGAGAGCATGATCATATCTACAACCAACATAGCAGTCCAACCACAGCACTTGATTCCTACACAGAGACAAGTTTTCACGAGTCCAATTTTCCCGTCACAGTCGTACCCGCACTTTCTACCGGCACAAACGTCAACCAATACCACCATGGCTCCATAACCACTGCCGAAATCAGCCCTGGGACAACGTACGGGTACCAAGGCAACGGCCCAGTGTCTATAGGCTGCTATCCTCCAGGTACGTCGGTAGCCAGGCCTCAACCAATGGCAGTGCATTACACACCAAGCAAACAACATCATATAAATGATGATTACTACACAACAAACCATGTAATGGACGTGCAAATGAGCAACCCGTATGTTAAGACACTAAAAGTGTAGCGGAGTGTTCCAGGTCGGTCGAGTGCTGAAAGCACGATCAAGTTTCGCGTACACTGACGTCGGCGTGACGTAGGTTCCAAGTGTGACGTCAGGGTACGTCATAATGCCTCAACAGGCTGAATACTTGGCAATAATATTGCTACAGACTCATCAGCTGCTGTGATGGCTTCTACTGTAAGCAAAAAAGCCGCATTCATGCGTATGTGATCGTCTCTAGTTATAACGTTAAGAGCTTTCACAATAATTGTTCCGAATTTTCTGGATGAAAACTTTTTAGAATATATTCAAGTTCAATCCTGTGCTTTTTTATTTTGTTATTATTGCCGCATATAAACACAAACATTGCTGCTTTTTACTCAACGCTAATAAAGCTCGTTATGAGGTTATCGAAATTCACGAATGTGTTGAAAAGTTAAGACGTTTTGGCAGCTTTATCAAGCACAACATGTGTTTACGAGTTACTGCTACATAGTTTGTGCTAATTCTCCCAGAGCGACTGCTTCGACCTGGTTAGGTCTAACCAAGGTAGTCTAACACCAGGATCGATAAACTTGAATTATTAATCACCAAAGATTTTCTGCTTGTGGTACTTACCAAGAAGCAAAAAATCTTCACCCGTGCCAAAGTGCTCAAATGAGCCTTGCGCAATAAAAAATCAGGGGGCTCTAGATGAGAGTGCACAATCAAGCACAAGACAAGGGACTGAATTTTACCCAGAAAACAACCTTTTTTTAACCTGAATCCGGGGATGAGGTGCATACTGCATAGTTGCTTATTGCGCATTGAAGCATCAGTTCAAGTATTGTAACAGTAGCTAGTCTACTTTTGTCAATGAGACTAAACTATAACCAGCGGTTGATTGAGACCACTAATAAAGTTTAAAAAGAAAAGCTTTGAAAAAGCTGATAGCACATTGCGAAATAATAATTTTTCAAAGTTATATTTCTGTTACGCTCACCAGTTAATACAGTTGAGCAGCTTTATAACTGCTCACCTTCGATGACTGAAACGCCAAGTACAAACTTGTTTAGGAGGAAATGAATTTCCCAACATATTCCAGTGAAACTTCGATTTTTTAGTTTGCTGCTGGTCGAAATCCTTAAAGTAGAGGCAAATGTCGCGAAGCATTAATCGAAAATCACAACAGGAATGACAAATCACAACTTACGATTTCACCATGCTTCGCCGGGGCGCCAAGGCGAGCAATCCAGAATAAGCGTTTTCATAAAAAATTGGAAGATGGGATTAACAATGTCTTGGTTATGAACATCGTAACTTACGTCAAAAAACCCTCTCGTTTAGAAGTGAATTAAGTGAAAAAGCAATGCTCACTAACAAAGAAGAAATGCTGCCAAGAAGCTTGATTAAAAAATACAACGATCACAAGATCCGCTCATTTGCCACACAAACACAGAATGTCCGCACATTGCACATTTTGCACACACAATGCAGATAGGTGGTTCACATCATCCAGTCAAACAGTACCAGGCCCAGCTCATATAGTTGCACACAGACAAGCAAAAAAGCAAACACAACACACAGTCGAAATTCAAACCAATAATTCCGCATGAAAATCAATTCAATACAAAATACAAAGCTCTCATATCGCAGTTAGTAGTAACACATCGGTATAATGTAAGCAACACACAAGTTGTTCCTCTCTTTCTCGCGGTCACATTGGGAAAGGTTCACAAAAGCAACCGTAAACATTACATTGGTCGTTTTGAAATAATCAACGTTGTAGGAAGAACTACAGTTTTATGAATTATGAAAATACGGCGACAAGCGCACTCCACAAGGTCTAACATTAACAAATTTACCATCGCAGGTCAAAAAAATCAAATCTTCTTTACACTGGCGCTATTATGCCGAAGCGTGCAACAAGTGGCGGGCCACATCCTGCGACTTAGCGTCTGGACAACACAGTCCCGACGTAACATCGCAGCGCTGACGACACTGTGTCCGATTTGACCAGCCTCGGAATCGAACCCAGACCTTCCGCGCCGACAGCTATGCACTCAACCACTACGCCAATGGGCTGGGACATATATCATCGCATCAATAAAACTTCAACAACACACCACAAGGTCGCACATTATCGCAGTTCTTCAATAAATTAACACTTCGTCAATTATCACAACTCGACACTGCCACCTTGCGGAAAGCAAACAATTTAAAAGTGTGCAAGCCTGAAAGTAAAAAACGATTTAAATTTGCTGGTCAAACAACAGCATCTTATTCTGCAGCTAAACTTCATAAAAAACATTATGATCAGTTAAAAGATGGAAGAAATATAAATCCCCTCTCAAATTAATCGGCTCATTTTTGATCTTTCATTGGTTGAGAGTGAATAACCGGGAAGCATTTCGCACATGTATACTTTTAAGAGAGGTTTTCAGCAGCAAAAAATCTACTCACCCAGTAGAAGACCCGTAGTTGAGAGTTTGAAGGCACAATTTCAAGTTTCTTTGATCCCACGCTTTCAACTCGCGCGTTCGCGACTACGTAATAATAAGAACGTCACGCGCATGTTGACAAAGCAACTTTATTGCAGTAAAAATGGAATGATAACTCGAACTATACAGGTGTTAACAGCTTCGATACTTTTATTTCGTCACCAAAAATACCTTACCATATTCTAAGAAAACGTTAAGGGATCGATTCACGCCTGGGCCAATCGAATGGAACCATCGTAGACAGTTTCTGATCACGACAGTACAAAAATGAAGGTTTAAAACGGCAAAGTTGAACTTACATTAGAAAAGCCAGTTGTTGCAAGTTTGTGAGAGTCACCCAGACACACAATCCTCGAATCCTTGTGATTGCCATGAGCATTGCCTTCTTCAACGACACAGTTTGCTCTGGGATCAATCACTTTCAATTTTTTATCCTGAAAAAAAAAAAAGGAAAATAACTTTAACAAATTTTGCACCACAAATAGAAGCGTCGACAAATAAATAAAAATAAAATGAATAAATAACTAAAGTTATTTTTAAATCATATTGAACTGATAATTCAACAGTAATTGAGGGAGACTGCGAAGTGAGCTTGCGCTCTTCGAGTCAGCAACCACCCGACATATACCATGTCAAATGCGATCGGCTCCAGCCGTGAATCGAACCCGTCACGTAGGATGTGCAATGTCGCTGACCGCTAGGCTATGTCGCTGACGGCGACAGCAATCAATCTCATGATCTTTCGGTCCATTTACAAAGACGTTTACATCCAAGTTCCAACTGCTATACTCGATCTGCCACGAGCACGGATGATTTTTTTCATTTTTATCTTCCTGTCACGAGAAAGCGATGGAGGCACAATACACGGGACAAATCCAAACTCGCTTAGGAGTAATCCTTGTTTCCCGGTTTCCCGGTTGAGTTTTGCTTCTGCCTTCTTTCATTTGCCGCTTGTTAGATTTCACCAAGTAAAAATAATTATCGTGAAGCATCTTATCCAAAGACGCCACAACGAGATATAGCAATATGCAATGCAGTTTCACTGTAAGCGATTGGCGTGGGTTAGATTCCCTCCACCTCAACTAATTAGGCATTGCTCGGATAAAATAAGTCTTATTAAATTTTTACTTTGAACAGGCTGGTTAAATGTAAAAATTTGCTATTCCCACGCACTTAGTTATTTGCTATCAATAATCTACACAACCACTTTTAAACAAACTAAAAAGAGCATTGTAATTGGCGCAGATTCGATTTCCAGTCCGGTCAAATCGGACGCAGTGGCTCCAACGACTCGCCACTGCTGCGATGTTTCTTCAGAGCTGTGTAGCTCATGCGCTAATTCGCGGAGATGAAACTCACCACTCGTTACGTGTTTTGACGTAGCATCGCGAGCATAATGAAGATTTTCCTACTATTCCTGTATTTTACGTACTTTTGTTGTGCAAGCAAGAAATTTACCATCTTGTGACCAATTCATTGATTGAATAGAACTTTCACACGACTGACCTGGAAACATAAAACTACTTTTAAGAGGAAATAGAGCAACGTATTTTGTCGAATTGCATGCAAGAAAATAGATCGTACCCAATTTAAACAAGAAATTCATCAAAGCTGTTTTTCATTTTCTTCAAAAAGATACTAAGCTACTTTAACTAGTTGCATGGACAAGTGGTGAAAATAATCCATCATGACGATTTAAAAAATTAGTCTCAGATCAGCGATTGACTCACTACAAGTGCTAGGACATTTTCTGCGCTTGCATATGTGCTACAGGAGCGCTGAATTAAGATGATGGGTATCGTGACACTGGTATACACCAACGTGATACTGGTATACTCCCAACAAACAAACAATCGTGACACTGGTATACACCAACAAACATAACAACAACAAACAAACCAATTGATCAAGTTCAACTCTAATGCTATTCTCAACTAACACCATTCGGAGAAAAAAATCTTCAGTCAAAAATTAAATCAGCTGAAACGCAACTGCTTGTTTCACCGATAACTAATTTTTCAATTACTATTTGTTTTATTTATATCCACTTCACCAATCCAAAAACAGATGAAATAGGCGGTCGGGTTTTCCTTAACATATAATTTGCAACGGGCTGAAACAAATGAATTGATCAATACCAGTGAAAACATCGCTGCACTGCTTTCCGCTTCACGCGACTGGCCAAAATCACAAAGTTGATCCAACTGAATTTTGAATTAATGGCACGCAACCGGTTTATTGTACAGCGGTACCGCGCGCAGGTGACAGATCCTACGTGACGGGTTCGATTCGCGGTATGAGCCGATCGCATTTGACATATTTTACCGGGCGGCTGCTGACTCGAAGAGCGCAAGCTTACTTCGCAGTCTCCCTCAATTACTGTTGAATTTTCAGTTCAATATAATTTGAAAATAACCTCAGCTATTTTATATTTATTTAGGCAGTAAAGCATGAGCTAGGCCATAGACACAGAACTCAAAAAGAGTTTGACGCAATTTACTTTCATAAAACACGTATAAACACCACGAAACAAATAATGTTTCATAGAAAATTTATTTGTCAAAGGTTAAAAGCGGCTGGCTGGCGTAGTGGTTTAAGACATCGCTATTGGTGCGGGAAGTCTGGGTTTCGATTCCCGGGCCAGTCAAATCGTACACTGGATCGCCAACGGCTCGCCATCGCTAACACGTTTCTTCGGAGCTGTGTTATCCAGGCGTTAAGCCGCGGAGAAGGACCCCGCCACTCGTTACACACTTCGTCGTAATACCACGAGTATAATGAAGAAATGATTTTTGTTAAAAGTTAAAGCAGCCAACACACTTACGCAGCACAGCTTCTCCACCGTTCATATTCCAAATCTGTACTTCACTGCCAGTGGCAATTGCAACAACATCATCAGCAACTGTGTGACATCGCAATAACTCTGGACGAGATTCGAACCCAGAAAAGGTCTTAACAGGATTTATCACGTTGTTCTCACTCAGCCCATCGTCCGGAATTTGCCATAATTTTACCTAAAAATATTGTGATATTAATTGGTAACTGCTATCAATGGTGTCCTGTGTCACGCTACCAGTTGGGAATTTGGTATACTCTATATCAGGGGTAGAAAACCAGGAAACCACAGTGGGCCGCATTAACTGTAAATTTTTGCTTTAAAAATCCACTATTTTACGTCGAAAATTTATTAACCATTTATGGTGAGTTATTTTTTTACCATGAAATCGAAGACTTTTGCGCAGTTTTTTTGTCACAAATGTCGCATGTAGCTGCATGTGCAACAGTTTTAAAGAAAGATTAACGTTTTCCATTTTACCGGTATGTACACTTACGTTCTGACGCAAGCCACATTATTCAAGCAGGTCGTACGTGGTCAGTGGACAGCAGGTTTACCACCCCTGCTTTATACTAACCAATACAAATCTCTCAACACGACAAACAGGTCTCTTCGAAGTAAAAAAAAAGCCTAGAGCAAGGAATACAATTGTTAAGTTTTATTGCTTGACAGGAGCTGCATCCTGCACTGTTTTCAATATTGGTATGAGTTTTTCTAGCGAGATTATCATAAAAGCACAGCCACAAACAATCAAAGTCATGCCAGAAGCAGCGTCACCTGGTTGCAAGCCAATCACGTTTTTCAATTGCATACATCATAAAATTAAGCCAAGTGCACTTCAAATAACCAACCAAAATTTTCTCAGAAGTTAAATAGTTTGACACAGCTAACCAGCATTAGATTGCTTAGCAATACAGCTTACGAATAAAATGAAATATGGGCTACTCAATTACAAAGTGAAATGGCCTAGCGTAGAGCACGCAAGTTACAGATTCTATGTGATGAGTTTGATTCATGACCGGAGCTGATCGCATTTGACAGATATACCGTGTGGTTGCTGCTCGAAGAGCGCAAGCTCACTTTGCAGGCTCCCTCAATCTGTTCCATATAATTTGAAAAAAAAAACAAACTAACTTATTAATTATTCGATCACAAACAAAATCAACCAATCAAATACGTAAATACATACAGTTGTGTCTTCAGAGGCAGTTAGAAGCATTTGATGATGGAAAGGGGACATTTGCATGTCAGTAACAGCAGCACCATGAGCAGGCAGTAATGGATGAGTCCCCAAGCGCCCCTTGACATCAACACCAAACACACCAACTTTACCACTATCTAAACAAAAAAAAACATAAATGTGAAATGTACAAGATCAGATGTATGAGGAGTCATTTGGAAGAAAATAATTCAGGTTTTTCCACATGTTTTTCAGCCAATGCAAGGTACAATTTGTCTTAATATATTACGTAGGATATTCTCTATATTGCCTCTAATTTTTACACTTTAAGTTACTGCTGATGACGTCATACCAGTGTGACACCAAAGTCAAGCAAAAAACGAACAAGCAGCCGGCGCAGCAGCATTTTAATAATGGAAACTGGTCAGGTGCTGTAGACACTTACCAGCGCCATTCAAACTGTGAAGTGTCAAAAAAGCAAGTTAAGTAAGCCAGACAACACTTATTCTAGCCAGGTTTATGCACTATTAAGCAAGCATGTAGCAGTTGACCAACACTAATGTTGCAGTATGATCTCATGAGTCAGAGAGTGAAACTCATTTTACAATTTTTGTCATTGCATTGATAATTTTCAGTTTGATATTTTGCTTGTAACAAAATATATATTTTGACTAGTGTGTTCGATCCGGGTCTGTATTTCAAAACCCGGGTTTCGAGTTTACCGGGTTTTGCACTTTCAAAACCTGGGGTTTTTCCGGGTTCCATCTGCTTCAAAAAATTGATGCTTTTTACGTAAATACGTAACAAAAAAATGCAATTTGTGCTTTTACTTTGGTTAAACTCATTAAGAACAATCATAAAACGTATCCAAACCATTACTTAGTAGCGTAACAAGTTTAAATAAACCTAACATAAAAAATAATACCATGAAATGGATCGATGTTTTTTATTTTTTATAAAATTGGCGCATTAGGCCTACAATCAAGGCGTTCAAAGTGTCATCATTTAGCCTGTTTCTAATCAAGGTAGCAAAAAGTCCCATTGCAGAAAATGCCCGTTCTGCTTCTACAGAAGTTGGTCTAATTGTGAAGAGAGAAAGATAAATTTTTTCTAAATTCTCTGGTCTCTTTTTCGTAGCCTCAAACAACTGCATCTCTTTGTTGATTCTTTGCACTCCAACACTCAGGTCTTCTTTAATTTGCTGTCCGAGCTCTCCAAACAATACCCTTTGTCACTTACAATTACACATTTTTCAAAATGCTACTTTTACATCGGCGTTGTAATATTGTTACTTTGCTATGTAATGAAACCCGGATTTTGCACCAAAAAATACCTGGATTTCGGGTTTCAAATACTACTCCAAAACCCAGGTTTTCGGGTTCGGGGAAACCCGGGGCGGACACACTAATTTTGACCTTCTAATGGATCAAATTGCAATCAAGTATATAGATTCACAAGTATATACCTTATTTAAATACTTGAAAGTAAGGAATTTAATCTAGAACAAACTCACTATTCACCAGCAAACAGATAACATAGCGCAGAATCTAGTCTGGTTCAATAACAATGTCTCAGGCAGCAATATAAGCTCTGAGCTCATATCATACAGTTCTGAGTTTATCAGTAGCAAGCAATAATGTAAGCACTGTTCCCTCCAAGTTTTTAGCAAAGGCAAATTTGCCCAAATATTAAATTTTAATTAAAAATTTGCTTGAAGGTTTAGAGAGTTCAAAGAAAAGTTGTCAAATTTTTGCCTCAAAATTAAATTTACAGATAATGAAACTTTTCTTTTGCTTTAAAATATTGAACACTTTGATTCAAATTCGACCAAAACTCACCTTCTGATTGGCAAGCTTAAAAAAATGAAAAATTTAGCGCAAAATTTTTATTTTTCTCAAATTTGCACCTTAGAGGGAACAGTGGATGTAAGTACCCTTAAACCAAAAAATACATAGGCCTACTGATACCTGCACTTCCAATATTGCAAGCAACGTATTTAGCACCAGCAGCAACATGATTTCCTGAACACAGAGGAGTTTCAACTTTGATATCAGTCAATGATTCCTAAAAAATAATAAGTGAAAGACATTGCTACAACAGCAATGCATTGGTGCACTACTGATATATTACAAATATTGGTACATACCTCTTTCTTGGGTAGTTTGGCAAAACAGTTTTTGTATTTGGAAGCCTTGAATCGATGCATATCAATTTTTATTGCACAGTTACCAGGTTACAAAATTTAGCTTGCTAAGCCTGTATCACCATGCAGTATAACGGCATACTGCATAGTGGTACCGCGCATCAGTGACAAGGCTTAGCGGCACTGCATGCAGGTTACACATCTTGCATGACGGATTTGATTCACAGCTGGAGCCGATGGCATTTGACATACCAGTATATACCAGGTGGCTACTCACTCAAAAAGTGCAAGCTCACTTCACAGTCTCCCTCAATTACTGGTACTGTTGAATTTTCAGTTTAATATAGGCTAGTGATATAATTTAAAAATAACCTCAGTACCGACATAGATTATCTCCATTGTAGGCACAGGTATAGCTTAGGCCCTAGTCTTAAGTTGAATTTTGACGAGGTGCTTGACAGTTGGATTAAAATATCTAGGGGTAGACTAGACTAGTCTGGTAGTCTATCCACTCTACCGTATCAGTACTGTAATTTTTTAACATCTTTTTTACCCATACTATCCTATCTAAGACCAACTTGACTTTACAACAGTACAAAGTGAATAGGCCTAACTTTAAATATGGATGTACCTGTGTACCGGTATTGTATACTGAACCAGCAAACTAGTAAAAAGAACCGAAGTACAGAACTAGCCTATACCGGTTAACTGGGCACGATAGCCCATCAGTATCAGACTTGCACAATGCAGAAATGAAATGTTGTGTGGTTTTATGACACTTTATAACCGGTAGCTACTAAGGTCCTTTAGCGCCAGGACTAAATTTTCTCAAGAATTCACTCGACATATTTTTATTCTCCGTTTATTTCATCCTCCGCGCTACACTTAATTGCTGAGCGTTTAGCAAGAGTAACTGCAGATACCAGTTTTAAAGTCTTTGGTTTGACCCGACAGAGAATAGAACCCCCTCTACCAGCTTCCAAGGAATGCAGACTTGCAGAGTGGCAGCCTCAAGTATCCTACCAACATCAACAGACTCCGGAGAAATAGGCAAATTACCGGTAGACTAAACGTAATTTTGTGGAGCTGGCTTCGCGGGTTCGACGCTCAACTAGGTCATCTCTATGATGCATGTACTTCACTACCACAAAAATCCCAAGCTGCAATAAAGTGGCTTGAAATAAGAAAAAAAAAACAAAAAAAAACAACAGACTCCGGAGAAATAGGCAAATTTCCGGTAGACTAAACCTTTTCGCCTAATTTTTAACTTTATGTCCCGCAGCGGCTCGCTGGCGCCGCAGTGCGACCATGCTCTTCTTGCAACTTATTCAGATTACATCTTTATGAAAATAGTCAAGGCTTGAGGGTCTTCAGTTGACAAAAGTGCTCGATGACGTTGTCAGAGCGGAGCATATGATTTATTAACAAATTAAAAGCATAAAAATGATAAAAACTCACTACAGACTGTTTCCCACTAATGGGTTCATCAGGTGAGGTTCTAAAGATTAATTGAACGTTAAAAAATTAAAATTTCCTCGCACTGACTCCTCTCAAAAACATCCGTCTCGCTGTCCAAACTCAGCACGCTGGAAACACTGTTTTTTCGAAAAGCATTTCCCGCTTGCTGGCTTTAAAGTCAACACAGCGTGCTAAGTTTGGACAGCGAGACGGAGATGTTTTTGAGAGGAGTCAGTGCTACGAAATTTTTAATTTTCTAACTTTCAATTAATCTTTAGAACCTCACCTGATGAACCCATTAGGGGGAAACAGTCTGTAGTGAGTTTTTGTAATTTTTACGCTTTTAATCTGTTATTAAATCTTTATGAAAATATTAATTTACCGCGCAAATATTATTATTTCCCGCTTCGCTGCAATTGGCCAGTTTTGTGTCTGACGTCATTGTCAATTTCGATGTTCAAAAAAACTATAAATAAAGGTAGCTGGCGGCATTCACCAAGTCTAGCTTGTAGGGGTGCTAGATCTATGTGTTCTGAGTTATGGTCTATTTGGTTAAATTTTAATTAAAAGTTGCTGCTGAACTACTGCCTGAAAATTGAAGAAAAGAAGATTCAGAAGTTTCCTAGCAATCTATTTTTTCCGAGCAACCCTAAAAGAGTTTGGTAGGCTACTGCGCATCTACCAATTTTGTGACTGCACTGCTCATTGCGGAGCGCTGCGGACATAGGCTATGGTGCGAAAGTGTCTTTCAAAGTCATAGATATGCACAGAGTTGGGCTGTACCGCGGTACTTTTTTAGTACCGTTATCAGTACCGTCGATACTTTTTTAAAAATGTACCGTTTTTGGTACCGTCGTTACTTTTTAGACCGTTTTACTCGATATTTCGGTAACTTTTTTTGAGTAAACTTAAGAGAGCAAAAGCGAAAACTTCATGGGTTTTTCCGCGAAAAGCATTTTCAGAAAGTACCGCGAAACCACGTTGTTGCAGATCAGTGGTCGGCAACCACCGGGCTGCGGCCTCGTGCGAGGTTTGTTACCGGTACGTATGTGTTTTCAGAATAAATGCTTTGAATTTAAAACAGTGTATAACGTTGGACGCAATTTCAGTCGCCAACGAACTTTTGCGGTTTTCACATAAAAAAACACTCATTTTAGCAAACTTATTTTTTTGCAGCTAATGTCTAAAAGCAGAAGCTTGGCTAAAATAAATGAAAGGAGGCTGCAACTATTATTAATTTGAGAAATTATAGACTAAAAGTTAGGTTTTGGGACCTTATTACAGGGCAAAATGGGGGGTCATGGCACCTTAGCCTCCTCCTGCGTGCGCCTATGACCTGAATTCGCCTGTAACCACAGTTTTTTAAAATCCCTAAGAGTTGCCGTTGTAGACAAATTCTACTACCAATATTGTTAACAATTGATTTCTGAATAGATATAAATTCAATAACAATGGGAATCAGTGCTTCTAAAAGTGCTGGATAACTGAGTTCAGTTAGAGCAAATATAGCCGACAAATTCACTCACCACAGTTTAATAACATCTATGTAAAACCCGACACTCTGTTTCACCCAAGAGGGATCATCAGAGGTATCTTATTCAAGTAGAATTTATTCTATTTGAATAATTGAATATCTTATTCTATTTGAATATCTTATTCAAAAGATAAGGTGAAAAAACTGTCGAGTTTTAAATAAATGTTTCTAAACTGTGGTGAATTTGTAGACATGGATTTAAATTTATTAGCAACATACCTATTCAATGATCTTTTAAAAACTTTTACGAATGTGTTGCAAATAACGAAATTTTATAAAAGTCATAAAAAACTCCTCAACGCCAGAGTTGGGCAAACTGCGCGCCGCAAGCAGATATTTTTTTTGCTCTTCACCGATTTTCGGTGGAAAAATAGTAAGCCTAAGTCTACGGACGTGTAGACTTTTTTTAGTTTTGCTCATCAACGCTTTGTGGGGGCAACTTGGGCTCACATTTTCCAAAAAAGTGGGATTGTGAAAAAACGGTTGAATACCACTGGTCTAGACTAGATGGAAAAATTTATTTCTGTGTCATTGAATCAAAGTAAAACTATAGACCTGCAAATTCTGAGAAAAATGTAGATTTTGATTCATCTAAAAGTCCTGACTTCTGAGTATGCTGCTACTGATACACCAACCTCTACTGAAAGTAGCATTGAAAATGAAAACATTCTCCTTCAACACAGTGATGAAATTTACACAGCAAGAACCTTTGCAACATTTTTTCATGTATAGGCCACAAGCTCTTTGGCGTCCTTAGTATTGTTCGAATGTAGCAACGTAGCCAGATAAGCAGGGGTGTGACGAAAGTTTCTGCTCACCAGGGCGAGTTTCTGATGATGATACTCCTTATACCTAGCCTCAGAGTCATAACTAATGAAGGAAACCAACAGATTTATTATACATGTAGCCATACATGAGAATGCTTGTTTTAGTATGCGTGGCGCTTGTTGATATAACCGACGTGTTCGCTTGCATTATCAAAATTTGCGTGAGACTACAATTCAGATCTCACTCTGGCACCACATGCGACAAAAAGCTCGATAAGGCTTTAATTTCGTTGCTTTGCAAGACGAAACCAAAGCACAAATTAATTTTTACGAAAAAAATTTTCGTTTCAAAAGTACCGAAAATCGGTACCGAGTAATGATATCGTCGTTACTTTTTTAAAAATGTACCGTTATCGGTACCGACGGTACTTTTCTAACAACGTATCGGTACCGATATCGTCGTTACTTCTAAAGTACCGAGTGCCCAGCTCTGAATATGCAATACTACATATCTATGTTCAAAGTCCGCATAGCGTAGCCTATACAAAGTCATACGGACTTAAGTGTATTTTTCCGAGACTATACGGATTTCGAATTCAATCATACCCCCTCAAAAACAGAATTTATGTCCAAACAAACAAACTATGACCGATCCAGATTAGAGGTTCCAACCAAGGCCAGAAATCAAAATTCCAACTCTTGTCCTGGTTTCTGTTTCTCCAGTTTTTAAGCATGATTGCAATTCGGAATGTCGGTCTACTGCAGAGATGTCAGGGTTTAACTTTTTTAAATCTTAATTTGATCCAAATCCGCGATTATAAGTTCAAATTCAAGTCCAAATCCGAAGTTCCAGTAGAATAAAACCAAAATCCAGAATAATGCAGAATAAATTGCATTTTTTATTCAAAATTCGATGGTCATGGGTGCAAAATCCAAAAAATTCGTTTTAAATCCAATCGAAGGAACACATCAAAATCCTAATTCGGTGCAAATACGCAAAAATTATTGAAATCCAGTTTAAAGCAAAAGTAAACTCTGGATTCAATCTGGATCCGGAAAAATTCATTGGAATCCGATTCTGCTCACCTCTGTCTCGCAGCCTCCACCGTCAGTTCTTTGATACCATACGGCACTAAAACTACTGCCTACTCCCACCTGGCACAAAACTTGTTGCCTCCACCGTTTACCAGTGAGGGATGAGCATGGATTCGGACTAAATTAAATGTTCCCCTACCGCGGTACTCTCTGCATCTTTCTAAGTCCAATCACTGTCACTTATGCAAAGTTTAATGTGCAGGTAAACGCAATTATTTCACCGTTGCCGGTTTGTTGATATAGTTCCGAAAAAATTCTTGCGATGTTTAAAGGCATAATTTATTCAGGAAATAAGCAGAATCGTTGCTTCATCCGTCAAAAACATGTACTGATAATTATTCTGAAGTATAACAACCTTTAATTGTTGCACAGAACCTGTTGAATTCGATTCTTTTTTTACATTTTATTGGACAGGTGTGGATTAACGACGAAGCAAACGTATCATTAGCACCACATCGCTGTTCGTCCATGCAAAGACTGCTTTTACCCTAGGTGTAGGTGCAACCACTAACTACCTAGACCAGGGGTCGGCAAACTTTTTCGCATGAGGGACCGGTTTAAGTCGGAAAATTTTTCATGGACCGGCCTTAAAAATAAACATAAATATTCAGCAATTAAATTTTTGTTTCAGCTCATGATATTACAATAGTGATTCAATAAAAACCATGAACTTGTTTTGCAGCAACCATACTCTCCCATCTTGGAATGATGGGACTCAACTATACCCGCAACGTGTCCCTTAACGTTTTTTGATGTTGTAGGTCCCTCGTCATCGACGTCAGACTCTTAAGATGGTGCTGACCTATATTTCCAAGAAATTTCACCAAAGGTATTTGTTTTTCACTGATCATTATCAGACTAAAAATGTCTACGTACTTTAAAACTGTAGCCTAAGATTTATAAGTTTCAGCGGAGGTAAATCATTTTAATTCAGACTTACAGCGTGGCGCAATGGTTGGTAGCGTCGTTTTTACGACGACCATGATCTCAAGGTTAATGGTTCAACTCCCAACCTAGTCTCGTAGTTGCGTCCTTGGATAAGATGCTTCACGATGACTGTCTCTGCTTGGTGGAATCTGGCAAGCAGCAAATTAAAGAAGTCAGAAGAAAATTCAACCAGAAAACTTGGAAACAAAAGGCAACTTCTATGCGAGTCTGGATTAGTCCTACGCATAGCGCCTCCGCCACTTTCTCGTCATAGGAGGATAAAGATGAAGGAAAAAATCAATCAATCAATTTGCTGTAATATTTCTGACGTTAATTTTCATACTTAGGCTATCTCCCTTATCAACCTGACACAGCTAACACAACAAAGCCACAATTACTACCAGTTGCATCACACACATAACAAAGATATTAATTAGATTTATTGCCCTTTTGTCTTGAAAGCATTTAATCTGAAAAAGTGCGCGGCCTGGTACCGAACCCCTCGCGAACCGGCATCGGGCCGCGACCCGGTGTTTGCCGACCGCTGACCTAAACCGAAGTAACCTATCATAGTGATATCTTCGGAATAACAAGGCAGCAGGACACTAATGGCATAACTTGGGTTGCGTTTGGTTGGACTTCGTTGAAGTGTTGTTAAAGAAAAGTGACAAGGTCTTCGTTCGAATTCCGTTCTCTTAGATACGCTTGTTGTAGCCAACTCAATTGTTGACCCAACATTTAAGATTGCCGCCACGTTGACTTTGAAATCCTAATAACGCGCACGAATCGAAAAAAAAATACATCGAAAACCATCGAAATAGGCTAATGGTCGCGCTCAAGCAACATACAGCTTGATGTGTTTTAGTGACAACGCCTGTGTGTAGACCTACTACTCAAAACAAGTGAAGAAAACGTAAAAAAGAAAATTCTTTAATTCTTAATAGCAGTGCAGAACAAAACATACAAAGAAAACACTTTATTAGGGTACCAGATAAAAACAAGAATTTCAACAGCAAAACAGGTTTACAATACAGTACAAGCAACTGCATGAAAAATCAGTGACTGACCCAAAATGTTATTAGGCCAACAGTTTATCAGGACAAAATAAAAAACAGTACCTTACACTGAAAATGTGGCGCTTTGAAAACGTACCGGTACCATAGTGGCCTAAATCTTGGATTATGCAAGACTAGCTGATTTACTTCACCAAAAGGAATTACAGTCGAATCCGGTTAATTGCACAATCCGTTATGTCGCAAAGATTATAAATCCCGAACCAAAGACAATAGTTTGTTAAGAAAATAATTAGGTTAATCGTAAAGCGGTACAGTGCATAATCCGGTTGATTGAGTAGAATTGAGAGACATTCTAAACGATTAAGCGGATTATGCAACTTAAGCATGAAAAGCACAATTTTCTGAGCGAAACAAACTGTTTCGATGCGCATATGAACTCACCGATTGCCATCGTCATAAAAAAAGTCAAAATCGTCGCTGACTAAGAGATCAAAGACAAAGCAGCGTGCGATGTGATTGACGTCCTTCAACGAGATACCGATTGAGAGCAAAACCACGCGGGTCATTCTATCCGCATAATTCGCATAAAAAGGTTTGGCAAATTGACCGGATTTGACTGTATAAGCTCGCAGAGTTGCTATAACTGCACAGTTTAATCATTTTAACCTTCAAGTCGGTAATGCACAGCTGATATTCAACCGCTGCAAGGTTTGTATGAAAACTTAGAGGAAGCAAACTACACAACCTACTCTTGAAAAATCCATGCAAACTATCGTCGCAAATGGTTCTTTCAGCTCATTAAATTTCAAAAAAAAAACAAAAAAAAAAACGGTTGAATAGCGCCAAGTTTCTGCAAAGTTGCACAAGTTAGTTTGTCAGGTCGTACATAGGCCTACTTATCACACAAAACTGCACAAAATACGGTAAAATTATCTCAGAAACATTTGAACAAAGGCAGGCAAAAGTCACGACGACTATTTGACCGACGAAAATACGATGATCGCTTTACGCGGCTTGGTATTAAGACAATAATTAATTGGTCGCAGGCTAGCCACCATACCTATCATGAAAAAATGGCAGGAAAGAAAACGTTTATCGCACAAGGAAAACAATTGGCGCATGAAAGCGTAGGCTGCTAAATCTAACGCATTACAGATTCTCCAAGCATGGCCTCTAGCGGTGTCGCGCAGGTTGCTGACCTTAGGTGACGGGTTTGATTCACATCTGGAGCCGATCGCATTTGACATACCGGTATATGCCTGGTGGCTGCTGACTCGAAGAGCGCAACTCACTTCGCGGTCTTCCTCAGTTAATGCGGAATTTGAAAACACAATCTTCACATGTAAACCAAAAGGGTGAGAAACCGCAAGGCGCTGAAGGCAAGATCAACGGCATAATTCAAGAGGCCCAATTCACTTGTAACTCAATAGCCTGCTACGTAGCAAATTTATCAATCTTGGAAAATTGCTTTTTTACGTTTTATTTTTCCAATTAGTCTTGTTTCCAGAAAACGGTTTAAGACAGAGATAACGATTACCGCGGTATTTCGTTTCAGTAACGACTTGACAAAGCTAAAACTTTGACAAGATTTCAGAGTGAAATCATCATGACAAATCGTGGCTGCTTTAAGAGCTTTCTGTATTTTGGAATTCCACTTTTGTTTTCTCCAGTTCTTTAGCATTGGTGTATTGTTCTACAGTGCTTGTAAGCTTACAGACCGACTCCAGACGTCAATTTAAAGTTATTGAACTGAAAATTCACTGGTTTGCTTGCGCTTTTTGAGTTAACAACAAGGTAGTACTGTCACATGCGATCTGCTTCAAGTTATCTGTGATAGAACCCATCAAGAACCTGCGAGCGATACCGTTCAAGTCGTTGACGACATTAACTTCTTAACATTTACGGAGTTAAAGCGGATTTTTTTATCTTTTTGGATCTTGAAAATTAAATGGTGCAGTTTCATAATAAAATGGACTTGACTTCCCTCTTTCTTTACATCTTACGAAAACACTAGACGAGATTGAAGAAGCTGGAATAACAAAGTTTCAACAGTAAAGCTTTCACACAAGCGTTTGTACTATAAGGTCGCAAGGCACCGACCATTACATCCGTCAGAAGGCCTAGCCTACTGCAGGTTGGGGTCCAACTGTAATGAGGATCGAGAAATATGCAATGCTTTGTGCATAGGCTAACCAAGAGGGAACACATCAAACAGGCTTTGCTTGCTTGGTATGAAGCTCGCAACATCCTGGTTTGGGATTTTATTGTCACAGTATCATTATTATATGGTACATAAAAATGCATACGGTGGGCATTTAACATCTCATTTCATAATATTGCGCAATCAGCACTTCGTAGTTACAGACGTTGTTTTAGGGAAGGGCCAATCGTATTCCACTTATAAGCCCATACGCTGTGTGCAAAACACTAAAGTTCAAATGTTTTTAAATCTCTGACGCATCGGGGCAATTGTTCCTTCCATGAGAAGCGCTACCGCAAATGTTGCACAAATGCAAAAACGGACAATTGTTAACTTTAAAACAATAACCGCTATTGAAATATTTGCAGTAACACTTCAGTGGTGCATCAGAATTGCGAAATTTCGCAGTTGAAATAACTTCAAAATCTGGCAGCGAGCTACAACCAGGTGAAGCTTCATTTAGGGCAGAGTCTAGCAAGTTGTCTCGGCGCGGCCTTTTTGCTAAAGAGGAGAAAGACGGAGAGGTATCTTTTCGAAATACACGCATTACTTGTCGTTCACATGTCGCGGGCTTTCTTTCAGTCTCGTCATCAATGCTGTTATCATCGCGCACATTAAGATACAACCGGCCGGAAGCACTTTTTCTTTCCAAACGCAACGGCGCTTTCCGTGAGGAAGTTGCAAACGTTTTTTTGCTACGCTTTGCCTTATCAAAAGTTTGATAAGTTGGCCAACAAGTCTTCACATTTCCTTTTCCATGCAACTGTATCGGTAAATTCCCTTTCAATGAGTTATTTTCTTTTTTGCTTACTTCAGTATGCGCCCATGCGCGTATAAAATTCCAGCCACCAATTTTCCGCATATGAGACAGCACTGCTTGATCAAACATTATAGTACTTCGCGTGTCGTCTGATTCACAAAAAAGTGAAATTAATCTTTTTAAATGACAGCCATACCGCTTAAGCAGTTTTACTCGCACTGCACTAATTATTTTGGGACTTTCCAAGAATTCTGAGAACATATTGATATGTGCTTGCAAATATCTAACTGATGAGAGCGTAGATAAATCATCAGTGACGTTCCAATCAGGCAAGAATCTCTCGACATACAAGTTTCTTAAATGTGGCGATGTAGCTCGAAGAGCTTTCAACAGATCATTCTCAGAAAGGCTTGGCGCTGTACCTGCATTACGTTCAGAAGAATTTTTATTGGCCAGGTTGACCTTCTTTAAGTTCTGCTCCATAATTTCATTTCTCGCATTTGCTTTGCTCAGAGAAAGACTGATGCTTGCAGTGCACTTGGCTTCCGCTGCTACCGGCTTCCTTTCTTTTTCAGCGCAGCGGTGTCCGTTATCAGCAAGCATTTTCTCGCTACCGTTACAATTAGCCTCCCAACCATTTTCAGGGTACTGAAGTTCTGCGTCCGACGTTTGGGTAGAAGTAGAACATTTTCCCACGGTCTGTGCAACACTGCTTTGTGTTTTTACAGAATCAACCTTATCTTTTTTTACTAGCGAAGTTTCTTTTTCAGGCACACCAAGAAGATGCTGAAATGCAGTTAAAAATTCCTCCGAAGTTAAGGTTACTAACCTCTTTGGCTTAGAAGCACTTTTCCCGGCAGATGGAACTATTAAAATATAAATACTTTCCAAAGCTTCCATGCCAAGTTCTCCTATGGCACCATTAGTCGTTTTTCCTGTTAATTCTTTACTGTTGTTTTCCATTAGCAGGTCCATTTTCGTAGGAAGTATAGGCAAAGCAAGATCTTAACAGCTTAGTAAACTAAGCCTAAATTCTCTATAGTTATCTCAGTATCTGTAGTCTCGCAAACCAAATTAAAACTAAAAACAACCACAGTCAAAGCCAATGATTTCAAAGCCAATAATTGTTACCACGCGGTGTAACTGAACACAGCGCTTACGGTAAAAAATTCGCGCGTTCACACTACGTTCTAAAATTCACTGCTACCAGCTTTGACTAGTCGACGTGACTAGACCAGAAAGGCATGAAGCAGTCTTGTCAGCTTACGACTTTTTGCTTTTTTCTGGTCGATTTTAAACTTTTTATTGTTACGTCATAGACGCGTTTAACATGTTATAATTTATTGTGAAACGGTCGGATGGAGATGACTCAATCGCTGTTTGATTTATTTCGCTGACAAACACGTAAATAAACAGGTTGAGGTGCCATTCAATCTAAAGTGTATGGGTTTGATACTCGGTTGAGTCATATTAGGTGACAGTAAAAATTTCATGTCCATGTTCCCGTTTTTTTGTGTTGAGAATTAAAGAATGAAATTGAACTTGGACGTTTCGACAGCATGGATAGATATGATCAGCTGATATTATAAACAGCTTACTGCTAGTCTGCCTGGCACTTCGGCAGTTGGCACCCAGCAGGCAGCCACGCTAAGTGTGCAGTTTCAGGTTTTGAAAATAAAATTTTCAGCTGAGTTTTTTTTCGTGGAAAGCGTGAAGTGCTTGTTCAGGGGAGGATGAAGACAAAGCCACACTAGGCCTACCTTGCGAGTCCAGTGCAGACTGAAATTTTTTGTTTATTTTATTTCTCGCTGGAGGGTAGTGACAGTTACTAATGGTCTAGCCAAGGTAGACCTCAGCCATTAAAACGGCTGATAAATTGAGTGATGGTGGCACTGATAATTGGGGTTTGCTGGTGTGGCAGCGAGGCCATGTGGTTCGAAGCGTTGTTTTTACGTTGCCCATGATTGCAAGGTTGATGGTTCAATTCCCACCCAAGCCTTGTTGTTGCATCCTTGGATAAGATGCTTCATGACAATTATCTCTACTTGGTGGAATTTAACAAGCAGCAAATCAAAGAAGTCAGAAGAAAAATTCAAGCAGAAAACTTGGAAGCAAGTCTGGATTTGTCCAATGCTTAGCGCCTCTGTCGCTTTTTTGTGACAGGAGGATGAAAATGAAAAAATCAATCAATCAAAAAATCTGTCGTCAGCATAGACAGTTGCCTATTTTGACGTCATAAAATAACAATTATAATCTACCCTATCCTCATGTTCAAACAAAGTGGACAAAAAGCCCTTTTTTTAATTATGACATCAAATAATTCACTATGATACGGAAAACTCACTAGCTTTTGACCCACTATAACTGGACATGTGAACAAGGCAATGTGTACCTGTGTACTGTCAATAGAAAACATTATGTGCCCAATAATTGAGCTACACTGTCAAGATTACACTTGTGTATACTGTAAAGAGATTAAATACTGTATCAGCAAGATTTATTCTTTCCCTAATTTTTTTTAATTGAGCAGTTTGATGAATTACCACGACCTTAGTTGTGGTAATGTGGTACAGAACTTGAAAACACGGTGTGGTATCCATATTACTAATAGGCCTAGGCTAGACTGCCTTTATTTCTAATGCTTCAATGACCTAGTGGTAAGGGTGTCTGCCTCTAAAGCTGTAGACTTGGGTTTGATTCTGAGTCGGGTCAAACCAAAGACTTTAAAATTGGTACTCACAGCTTTCCTGCTTGACGTTCAGCATTAAAGGTACAATGTGCTGTGTGTAGAACAAGCCGGCAAGTTTGCTTGTTGGGCTGTAGGGAAAGGCAGTTGGCAGGATTCCCCCATCTTGGTGTGGTAGACTGATGGCTGGCAATTCCTAAGTGAGCTCGTTATAGCGCTTTGATCGCTTTCTCATGATAGGAGGATAAATAATAATATGCAATTGAATAATTTCAAATTTTCACCCGAAGTTTTCCACGCAGTTCAGTGGGGATGAAACACTGCCAGTTCACACGAATTGGCGTAGAATTGTTTGTTTATTGCTCTGATCATTTTGCATTGAGTTCAGTATGTTATCCAGACATCATTTTAATTTCTATGTACCGCCGTATGTTGCTAAAAAATAAATGGCTTGTCTGTTTCGTGTAGTCATATGCGTTTATATTTTTTGGCGTTCAAGTTCTTACTTCCAAGAAAAATAACCAAATCTTTTGGGAACAGCATAGTGTGGAAATAAGCACACGATGATTGTCAAGCAATCGCTTTTAGCTGACGCGTTTTCAACGATTTTGAATTATTAGAAAACAAAATATCTTATATACCAGGGCCAGGGATGGCCTGCCCGCGAACCGCATGCAAATCTTTGCCCAGTTTCTTGCGTCCCTTTTGCATGTTTTTTTTTTTCATCAACAGCAAATAGTTCTAAAATCATGTGGCATTTGGCAACATCTAAAGTGCATTACCACGTAATAATCACTTTGTTTGGAGAATGACCTTAAGAGCAGCTGAGCCAGTAGTCTAGTGAGAGAGTCGAAATCATTATCTCGGGCAAACATCGCAGTGCTGGCAACACTGTCCGCTTTGACCGGCCCAGGGAATCGAACCCCAGACCTCCCGCACCGATAGCGATGTTACCAAATGAGCTAACCGCCCGGTAGCCCGATATGCCACTACTCTAGCTAAGCAAAAGCATGTGTATCAATGAGATGTAACGGTGCGGTGATTTTAATGCAATCAGTATGCCTTGTGCATGATATGGCTCTTTGCTGAAACCCGGAAAGAAATCTGGCTCCTAGCGTCTGACTAGTCGGCCATCCCTGTTATATACATTAACGTGATTTTGTTTACTCACTTTTCAATGTTAATCAATATAGTCTAATTTGTATTGAATTGTTATAAAGCACTGGCAGTAAAGTTACTACATTGTGCCACCGTCATTGGATCGACAGAGCAATATGTCATTTCAACTCGTTTGTTGTCGTGCATTAGACATTGCATTTATCATATTATTTGTAGTAGAAAGCAAAATGCATTTTTGCACATCTGTTGTGCTCATTGTCTGATAGATCTGTGGTTTGCTGCTATGTTAATAAATATGATGATGATGAATGACTTCTTCATTTTTATCCTCCAGTCACAATAAAATGACGGTGGCACTGTACATTGGATTAATCCAAACTTACTTGGGAGTTGCCTCAGTTTCCACGTTTTCCAGTTCAGTTTTGCTTCTGAATTCTTCAATTTGCTACTTGTTAGATCCCACCATGAAGATAATCATCATTAAACATTTTGCTCAAGGACGCAACAGCGAGGCTAGGATACTAGTTGAATTATCAATTATGCGATCATAGCGGCTGTAGGAATGACTCTCAGAACCATTCACCCATGCTGCTGACATATTAAGTTATTCAGTTATTGTATGTGCAGATATGATTGTATGAGTAACTTCATTGCACAAATATTGATTATGGACCCATGGTTTAGGTTTGTAAAGTGTATGTATACTTAGATTCAGTGTAATATTTTTGTCTTGTGGTATGGCATTTATCGTGTGATGGTTTTTCTTTGATAATGTTCAATAACCACATCAGCAATGCTGAGGTAAGAGTTGTGGATTTGCTTGCAGTTTGCTGTGTGTGGTATCAAATACCGGTATTTGTTTGCTTGTTTCGTTTTTCGTTTTTTTTTTCGGGTGTCATTGGCATGTAGATATGATGTCTTTTTTTTTCACATGCTGTAAGTTTTTTTCAATCGTGATGTGCTTTCCTTTCCTTGAATTTTTTTCCTCTCAGACAATGTTGCTCTGTGTTATATTTGCATTTTCAAGAATAAAAGCATGGATTGATAGTGTATATCTCGGGCTTAAATTTTAATAATATTCCTTTTTTGTACCAAAAAACAGTAAGAATAGTAAAATATGATTAACAGCTCCGATGGCCGAGTGGTAAGAGTGTCTGCCTCGAAAGCTGTAGACTTGGGTTTGATTCCGAGTGTAGTCAAACCAATGACGACTTTAAAATTGTTACTCACAGTTTCCCTGCTTGACGCTCAGCATCAGAGGGACAGTGCGGAGAACAAGCCGTCAAGTTTGCTTGTTGTGCTGTTGGGAAAGGCACTTAGCGGGATTCCCCTATCTTGGTGTGGTAGTCAGATGGCTGGCAACTCCTAAGTGAGCTCGCTTATCTCATCGATCGCTTTCTCATGATAGTAGGATAAATATGCAACAAAATGCAGTCCAAAAAAAAAATACAACTATGACTGTTATGCAATGACGTTGTAGAATGGTGCAGTTGTGCTTAGATAATGAGTTTTTACCGGTATTTATCACAATATTTCATGCAAAGTTTAACTTATTAGCATACAGTATTAGATAGCGTGGAATATAGACTATTGACTGAGTTGCTTGGTGTGCATGATGCACTAATTTTCAAGTCGTATTTGTACATTTGGTAACTTATTAGTGTGACATTAATGTTTTCACTTGAAGATGGCTCACAACTTGGGATGAAAACCAAGAGTCTAAACAGTGTTTCAGATTATTACATCCATGGCATGATTTTATGTTCTAGAAATGATTTGGCTGTAGTGTATGAAAATGTATTTCAGAAGTTATGTGTGTTTAATTTATAGGAAGTAGATTCTTCGGCTGGATCTTAAAATGTCGCAAATTATATCTTCTTATATGATTTGACAGTTTATCCTCCAATGCGCTGAAAAACATTGTCGTACTCAGAAGCAGTCGGTCAGTTCTTCCAAGTGGAAGTCATTTCGTTCAAAGTTGCAAGATGCGTTTTTAGAAGAATGTGAGCTGGAGAAATCAGTTCAATCCAGGTCACCTGTCATAAGTGTGAGTTGAATATTCTTTTAAATAAAAAATTGACAGGATGTTGTGTGATTTTGTTTTTATTGCATAAAAAATCTTTCCTAAGAAATCTCTTATTGAATATCAAAGATCTGATTTGCCTGCATAGGCTTTTTAACGAATCGTTTTCAAACTGCTCAGATGGCCGAGTGGTAAGAGCGCCTGAGCGCCTACCTCTGTAGTTGTAGACTGGGGTTTGATCCCAAGTCGGGTCACACCAATAATTTTAAAATCAGTATTCACTGCTTTCATACTGGACGCTCTGTGCACTAAAGAGACAGTGTGGAGAACAAGCCGGAAAGTTTACTTTTTGTGTCATTGGGAAAGGCATTTAGCGAAACTTCCTATTATGGAGTGGTTAGACAGATCGCCAGCAACTCCTAAGCGAGCTCGTTGCAGCGCTTTGATCGCTTTCTCGTGATAGGAGGAAAAATATGCAACCAAATACAAGATCTTACTTGCATGTCATGATATGTTTTTTAAATCGGTCTTGATTTTGCCACACTATTTCAGAATCTTCACTTGACGAATAACCCATTACGAACACTGTGTGAAAGCAGTAAAAAACCCAACCGTTTGATTGTTAATCTTTTTCCATTCGACGACGGTTATTCATTGATGCTTAAGACATCATCCACTCAATATGCAGAAACTGTGAGATTGCCTTATCATGAAGAAGAGCTCCTTCAATACATTGATGATGAGCAGGTACTTATGATGCTTTTTTATGCAACTTTATTTCTTTTTAGCTGTAATTCAAGTATGTGCTATATTGTTAGGTGCTAAAAGGATCACAAAAAATTAAAGTTTTAAATCACAAAGTTTTAAGCAGCGAACTGAAAACTTGCACCATGAGTAAAACTGGGAAGTAAGCTTTCCTCTTAGCAGCCATTAAACATGTTTGGTATTAGCCAGGAATCGAACTTGTCACGCAGGATCGTATCGACGCGCGGTGTGGCCAAACTATGTTAAACTACTGTAGTGAAAGACGGAGGCGTATTCTCCCGAGGTTCAAGGTGTTCAGCGCACACCATGCAATATTACAGACACGCGCGTTACCCTCAGCTAAAATTTGTAGAATTCTCGCCTATAACCTTTGTTACATCAGCGCTGTCTGCATTCATTTTTTCGATGAACGACAACTTGCTTTTTTTAACGCAGACCGATGACGCAACATTCTCTCTCACGATAGGTTTACAGATTTCGTTGAACACAAGCTAGCCAGACCTTTTCTATTGCATTCTAAATCGTAGAGTTGACTTTTTTTTCCATGCGATTCAAATGCACAAACTGTTCAACTTTAAGATTGAACCCGTCACAATGCATGTCCAATCACACGAGTTGCACCATGGTTGCAGCAATGCGGTTTTGGATAATTACACGTCATTTTTGAAAGTTTGGCGGTCGATGTACTGCTATTTTAAAGTTGTAGATCAAAGTGATTTTGAGGAATGGAGTTTAATGTTGACGGTATAATTAAAAATCCATTTTCTAGCAGACATCATGATCAAAAATTGGAAATAGTACCGTGGTTGTATTTAATTTATGCGGCTGTGGGTAGTTGCTTGTCATTTTCCAAAGTTTAGCGGTCGATGCATACATTTTAAAATTGTAATCAAATTTGTGGAGTGGAATCAAGTTTTGACAATATAATTAAAAAGCCATTTTCTAGCAAAAATTATGATGGAAAATTGGAAATAGTATTAACAGGTAGTTAGAAGGCCCATACCCTTATGCTAGAAGATTTGCCAAGTCGTTATCGTTATACAAATGCAAATGCGCAAGTATGTGTACAGTGTAGACAGTAATTAATAGACAGTTGATCCTGTCTGCAGTTCGGTATCGTCATGTTTTTGTAATTACGCTTCTAAATTTTTACTTTAGGTTACTGTGTGTATTTTGTTAGAGTATAGTGGATCAAAGCTTGTTATTTCAAAGTTCATAGCCTGTGACCGTCACGTTGATTTACTTGCATAAATATACCTTTTTTTGTGAATGCACTTCTCAAGATTATGTGCCTAAAACGCAAATTAGGCTGATTAAAAAGACGTTAGATGTCGGATCGCATTGAACTTTCGAACTCTTTCACACGTTTGGTTAATAAATGCCGGCAGGCGGCAGCATCAACGGAGTAAAGCACACCTTAAAAAAATGCTTACTGTACGCCACTGGTGAAAGAAAGCAAATTGCAATTAAATTCTTGATTTTCTGCGATAAGACGACCGAGTTCAAGCGAGAAACGCTGATATGAATTTAGATGCATTGTGGTAAAAGTTGTAGGCTATTCGACTGATTTTTTGCTTCTGGTTAAACTTGCTAATCACCAGTAATTATTGTCATGAAGAGTTTTATCGTAGCTCGACACAAATCTTAGAGAAAAGTTAAACCCAACCTTTACTATGTCCAGCTAGTAGTCAGCCATAAAAAACACGCTTCAGTTATATATCGCCGCTTTGTATTTACAAGAATATACGCCGACATATACCACCGCACGTGACAAAAGCAGAGTAAAGTTCAACAATTACTCTAAAAACAATTTTTTTGAGATTATTTTGACATTGGACGATTATTTTTCTTATTAAGTGGAACAGACATTGCGTAAGAATCAAACAAGCGACAATGAAACGTATTTTTCATGCGTTTACCTTCTTTTTTGTTGCATTAAGAGCTTATGACGATTTCCTATGTTGTTCAATTGTGAGATAAGAATGACTATTGTAAGTTTTAAAACTGGTCGTTTCGGCAACGTAGTTTTAGCTTTTGTCATCGGCACTGACAGGGCAGTACAAAACTAAAAGCCTTGCTTTCAACACTGATGATGACTGCTCAATACATGTCGAAACGTCCAGTTTTAAGAATTACTGCCACTGTGTTTTTCTTCTTTAAGCTATTTTCGTTCCTTATTTGTATATTCTTGGTGCTCGTTGTGTTCTTGGAAGATTAACTTGCGCCTTTTTTATAAAAGATATGCATAAAGTCAAAGCTCAAGCTTTTTGTTTGTGCAATATCGTTCGCTTTAAATGGACGCAAAGAATCGCTTTTCAAACGTTAAGAATTAGACCGTCACGAAAGAAACTTAACATGGCATGTAGTTGCAATTTAGAAATAAAACCAGCCCGAGTTCATTTAATTTTGAACATTTAGGAACGCCAATTGTACTGAAAATCGAGGTCATAGCGGTAGAATAATCGACCTTAGACTTCATATTTATTTATTTGCTAGTAAAACCTGATTATTATGATTATAGTTCAGCTGACCAAGTGGTAAGAACGTGTGCTGTAGATTCGGATTTGATTCCGCGTTGGGTCGAAGCAATGGCTGTAAAATTGGTATTGACAGCTTCCCTGCTTGACGCTCAGCATTAAACGGATAGTGTGGAGAACAAGCCGGCAAGTTTGCTTGTTGGGTTGTTGGGAAAGGCACTTAGCGGGATTCCCTATCTTGGAGCGGCAGACAGATGGTCGGCAACTTCTAAGCGAGCTCGTTGTTGTGCTTTGATCGCTTCCTCGTGGTAAAAGGATAGATATGCAACAAAATACAAAAAAATAAATACATTATTTCATCACAGATTCCTCCTATGCTTATCGAGACTCTTAATACGATGAACGAAGATATGTTCTACGACGGATGTGTTGTTGCTGAGATCAGAGATTATCGCATAGCAGCCGGCATGAATAACTACGATACACGATTTGTGCTGTTACGACCCACACAACAGGTCGGTCAAATACTAGACTGCTTAATAATACGTTAGCTAAGTTTGGGTCCATTTTTGATGAGGTATTTTGGATCGTCATAAGAATCCATTGGTTCTGCAACAAATAAATTTGCATTAATTTTCATATTTTTTGTTTATGCGCATTACGCATGTGGTGTATTCGGTATGATAGTTATTTTCTATTTCCTCAAAGACTTCGCTTGAATACTGTTTGCCCTCTTTACAAAAGATATTTGCGTTACTCCATCGTAATGCAGCCTAACACCAGAGCCGGAGTTAGACATTGAGAGGCCCTCAGAGGCTATTTTAACGCGTGTGCGGCTGGTGATCGACAATCGTACTCATCTTTAAATAAAAAATGTCTTCCGTAGTTCTCTTGATCCCTGTTGATCGTGATGAGACTCGAAGCTTCAGCCCGCATAGCCTATTGGTAAATCCGAGCCTGTCTGGAGCCTTTTGCGCTGCTTGCAGTTTAGAGCCCGTTACTTTACTTCTTGTTAAGCTTGATCTACCGCACTATGGTACTTACCGTATAATCTATTTGTAAATAACTTTGAACATCTTCTTCTGAATGTAAGAAATAACGCCAAAGTGATAACAAGGACGACTGTTATGGAAACTGCTATTGCTGTGGTTGAATTTGATGTTTGTGAACCGTTAGGAACTGAAATTAAGAAAAGTTACGCTCTAAGTTGCACGCGCTATTTGCTCGTCTTTTGTTAGACTGGGCCACCACGGCGGGTAGACTGAATCTCCCCACTTAAGATGTTTGCTACAGACGTAGTTACGAAAGTCTCTTAATAGATAAAAACTGTTTTAACACCTTTTATTGGTGTGCATTGCTAGTAAAGCTCTTATAGTGGTCCATGCTCAAGAAGATACCGGTAAGCATATTACAAGCCTGTCGCAAGGCTAGTTCTAACAGTTCTAAATCAAAATCAAATCATCATTTTACGCGTCGTACAACGCCGAAGCGTGTTACAAGTGGCGAGGCCCATCTCTGCGGCTTAGCGCCTGGGCAACACATCTCCAAAGAAACGTGGCAGCGGTGGCGAGCCTGTGGCGGCAGTGTCCGATTTGACCGGCCAGGTAATTAAACCCCAACCTGCGCCGCCAATAGCGTTGTCATTACGCTAACCGGACCGGTCCTGCCTGTAAATTGCAGCGATGTTACCTGGCTTGTGAAAGATCTCGAATGTGATTACTGATCTTGCTCTTCCTAGTTTATTGATGAGATCGCAGACATACTTTCCACCATCTTTTTCTTCCACTTTTTCAATGAACAATGTTCCATTTGGTAAAATTTTGAAATGCTGCAAAAACATTGATTAAAAGTTTTGTGTAACTAACGTTTCTCACAAATTATTCTCTTCAACCGGCCAGTTAGCTCAGTTGTAAAAGATATGGGTGCGGGAGATCTGGGGTTCGATTCCCGGGCCGGTCAATTCGGACACAGTGTCGTCAACGGCTCGCGACCGCGCGATGTTTCTTCGCACCAGTGTTGCCCAGATGCTAAGTCACGGAGATGGGTCCGCCTCTTCTTACACGCTTCGGCGTAATACCGAGAGCATGATGAACATTTAATTTTTTTTAACTCACTTTAGTTAGTGGTTGGTTTGTTATCGTCCAATTTGCTTTCGGCGTTGGCACCCCCTGACTCGGAGTGCAGGGTAGACTTGCTTGTTTGCCCACAATTCCAACAATTCGTCTTTTTTTGTCTTCATCTGAGAATCCTGGTTTTTCGCAGATGAATTTTTGTGGAGCCAGAGCAGCGACTGGGATGCCTTTGTAGGGATCACTGCATTTGCCCAGCAGAGAAAATTGTTGGCGAATTTTCATTTCCTGAAATGAAGTAGTTATTGCGAGTTGAAATTGAGACACCTTGTTTTTGCGATGATAATAATACTTAAGGAGCAAAAATAAAACCAAGGTAATCCTTAAAACTGGACGTTTTGATACCATAGATTCAGCTGTCATCATCAGCAATATAAGCAAGGCAGTGCAAAGCTGAAAAATTTCTACTCTAACTACAAGTCACAGCATATGTAACCCGTCCAGTTATAAGAATTTTTGTGGCTGAATTTTTCCTCCCTATTGCTTGTTTGTTTTCATACATTTGTATTTGGTATTTGTATTAATAAGTATTTTGATGCAATTGAAGTTTGCGTGATCGATGCATCACTGTCATGTAACCTCACCGAGCGCGAACGTCGTACGAGTTCTAATTACTTGGAATGTTTTGAGCCATTCAATGTCGCAATCACAGATCAAGTTGTTATTTGACAAGTCGATGGTGTCGATAATCTCCAAATTTCTGAATGAGAGAGGGTGAAGCACCTCCAGGTGGTTGTGGGACAAGTTAAGGATTCGTAAACTTTCAAGCTGCAAAAGAAGAATTTTTATGTTAAAAACCCAAGAAATCAATCTAGCTCTCCTTACATTGTAATCAAAAGTTTGAAAATAAAGTTTTAGGCTCAAGTTGTTATGCAGCAATAAATTAGCATCCACAGTCAATGATCAGTTTATTGATTAAAAAATTTATTTCAGTTTATGTATTCCAGTTTATTGATGTTATAATTAGAACAAGTGATTATGACATCAGAAATTTAATTGTGATGCAGAAAACCCGTGGGCCTTTGGAACCAGTTAAACTGCATACGAACAGGGTAAATGAATGGCAGCCTTAAATGCTCATAATGGCTTTAGAGATGTTAATTAAGCTCTATTATTATTGTTCAAACTTTACCTGAAGAAACAAATGGCTTGGTAGCGTTGATATTTGGTTTTGTGATAAATCCAAAACTTTCAATTCAGTCAGCAATCGAAACGGGCTTTCATGAATCGAGTGCAAGCTGATGTTGGAAAGATATAATTCCTCAAGGTGGCGTAGTTGGGTAAAGTCATTTTCTCCTAAACTGGATAAAAAGATTGTTAAAAACGTTTTGTGAGACATTGAGATGAATGGAATATGTTTTAAACTTTGGACAGCGGCTAGTCTCTTTTGATGATGCTGTGCTGCTGATCACCTTGCAAGAACTACTGTGTGTTGATGCATTCGCAAAATACATCTGCCGCATCGTTATTCATTTGTCAGCGACTAGCATGACGATACCGCGCGCAGGTTGCACATCTTCCACCACGGTTTCGATTTGCGGCTGAAGCTGATCGTATTTTACGTGGGTGGCTGCTGGTTCGAAGAGCACAAGCTCTCTTCACAGTTTCTCTCAACCTGTTGAATTTCTGTTCAATTTGAAAATAATTTCGTTGCATATGGAGTAAAAACGTCGAAGCAAGCTCCTACCTTTTGATGTTTGTATTGTTGCTTAGTAGAAGCTTTTTCAGTGAGACTAGTGAACCCAAAGCTTGATAAGGAACCGAACGCAGATTACAATGATTCAAAGACAAATGTTTGAGAGAAATCAAACTGGAAAAAGCTTCATCGTCTAAAACAAAAAACCGGCCTTTAGTGAAATGGCAAAGTCATCACTATTGGCGCCGCAGGTCTGGAGTTTGATTCCCAGACCGGTCTTATCGAACACAGTGTCGCCAAAAGCTCGCCGTTGTTGCGATGTTTCTTAGAAGCTGTGTTGCCCAAACGCTAACTCATTGTTACGCACTTCGGCGTGATATCGCTAGTATAACAAACATTTGATGTTTTGGGATGATTTAGTTCTACCAAGCAGTGATAGCCGACGGCGCAGAACTTCAGTTGGTTGTGATGCTATGGCTAAATTACATTTTAAGTTGGAACCCTACACGAAATCAAATTAGTTTTGAAATAGTTATTGCAAAAATAGAACCGTTGCTGCTCTATATTTTGCCGTCGGTTTATCTGCAACACTTGTCGCTTTCAGGTGCCATATACTGTAGATCACGGAGTCTGAAGGAATGGTTTCGCGAAAATGTAATGTTACCTTTAAACCTTTGGATGCTGAAATAAATCAAGTCTTCATAATACCCGCGGTATTACACCGAAGCGTGTAACGAATGGCGTGGTCCATCTCCGCGACTTAGCGCCTGGGCAACGCAAAAACTTAGGAGCGGTGGCGAGCCGATGGCGACGCTGTCAGATGTGACTGGCCCGGGAATCGAACCCTAGGCCTCCCGCGTCGATAGCGATGTGCTTAATCACTGCGCCAACTGGACCGTTCCTTTCAATGCTATGCATATCATATCTTCATCTGTACTGAGTAAATTACTTTTTTATTGCTTTATGTCTTGACGTACCAATGCTCTGCAACGGCCAGTCTCCGATGTGTAGTTTTTCCAACTTTGTCAGCGCCTTGAACGCGTTTGCTCTGAGTTTTGTCACTGGCAAGTTGAGGATCTCCAGCGTGATGAGATTGGGAAGATTTTTGAACGCAGCACTTGGAATTTCTTTGAACTTATTATCACCTGAAAGAAAAAATGGGTTTTACGAGAATTTAAAACTGAACGCGGTGATAGGCTCACTGGTTGGGGTAGTGGTGGAAGACATCGCTGTCAGTGCGAGAAGTCTTGGGTTCGATTTCCGGACCTGTCAAATTGGACGTGTCGCCACCGCTGCTTTGTTTCTTCAGAGCTGTGTTGCCCAGACGCTAAGCTGCGGAAATGGGTTCTTTCACTCGTTACATGCTTCGCCATAATGCCGCGAGTATAATTTAGGTTTGATTTTGACACCAAGCATATACATGGTTCGGTGATGAAAAAGTTCTCTTCGTGTTTGGTAGGCTTGATTCGATAAAATTAAAATTAGTCCTGGTGTTTTAGGTTACCGGTAGTTGTTTTACCCAATGTTAGGTTGCTCAAGTTTTCCAATCCTGCGAATGAATCCGAATTGAGCCGAACCAGCTGATTTCCCCACAATTGCAATAATTGTAAATTGCGAAGATCTGCGAACGCGTTTCTTTCAATGTCGGTCAAAAAGTTCTGACTCAAATAAAGTTCGGTGAGATTTCGCAACCCTGCAAAACCATGCGCTCGTAACTGGGTTAACCGGTTGCCGAACAACCACAATTTTCTTAATTTCCTCAGATTTTCAAAAGTGTATGGCTCGATTGAGGCAATTTTGTTGTCGTATAATATGAGCGATTCTATGCTTGCATTGGTCGATAAACCAGTGAAAGTGTCGCGTGATAAACTCGTAAATTCGTTCTTGGGCAAGCCCAGCACCACTGTTCCATCTGGTATATTCGTCGGAATGTGAAACCGATGCGTCTGCTCGCACATTACTGACTGAATCACTGGGTTGCAAGTGCAGTTCAATGGACAATGTGTCATTTGGTTATCCACTTCTCCATTAATCCCCTTCAAGCTTTGACTGAACAAAAAATATAATCCAAGCCATAAAAGTTTGTTCATATTCATCGTTGTTTTATGGTCTTGATAATCTAATTTCAATGAACTTTTCTCCTCAATCTAAAATGATCAAAAAATGAATTGATATGCTGTAATTCTGTTTCTATCCGCAGCAACATTATTTTTAATGTGGTCTCTGTTTCTCTTTGAATTAATCCAACTAACTCTGTTTGTCTGTTCTTCCCTTTTGTCTTCTGCATCTGCTACCTTTTCACTGTATTGATTACCTAAAAGGCAGATTGAGTAATTTTATCATGAAGTTTTCAATATGGTCCTCCCTGATTGTTATAACTGATGAGGGACGTAATACCGAAACAGGATGGCTCAGGTCTTACACAAAAAAACTTCAGATCAAAAGGTGTTACTGTTTAACCACTAAATGAGCGCCTATTTGAAGTTTTGATTTTTGGCTGATCTCTGTTATTGTTCTGAGATAAACACATTATTATTATGCAGACTTAATGGTTTTTTTACCAGCAGCCAATTGATAAAGCTTAATAAATAAAAATCAAATCTTCACTATACTCGCGTTATTACCCCGAAACGAGTGGCGGGGTCCATCTCCCCGGCTTAACACCTGGACAACACAGCTCCGAACGAACATCGCAGCGGTGACGAGCCGTTGGCAATATTGTGTCCGCTTTGACCTGCCCGGGAATCGAACCCCCAGACCTCCTGCAAGGTTAGCGATGTCTTGTACCGCTGCGACAATTGGCCGCTTCATTGAAAACAAAGATTGCGCTCAGCAAGCTCCGATTTTTCTCGTACTTTGTTATTAAAGGAAATTTACCAATTTTGCTGAAGTCGCTTTTCCTGATGATAACGACGTAGCAAATGCTTCACTTAGTGGGTAGATAATGATTAATTAAGCACATTACTGCATGTTTGTTGATATTTTATGCAACTAGCCATTTTTGATTTATTGTTGAAGCGATGATTGTACACTGGCATAAACATATTGCACGCTTAAACTGTCTTTTCTATTAAATCTCAGTTGAAATTACTAAAATGTAAAGTTTTTGCTAACCGTTAAATTTTTTCACTTCAAAATCTCGTCACTCTATGTATCGACTTCTCTATTTCACGTATTATATATAAAACATACATTTATTAAGTGCACTCAAGTGACGGAACTTCGGTTCAATCTCATTTATAACAGCGCTACTTCAGTTTTAATATCGTTTATGTGTTTTGTCACTTGTTATTTTTGCCTTCTCTGCACGATGTTTTTCGACAAGTTTGTTAGCTTTGATTTTACGACACAAATGAGTTGGAAAATTTTTTTGGTGATGATTTTCAATCCTTAAAACAAAATCAAATCTTCATTATGCTCACGGCATGCGCCGAAGCGTGTAACGAGGCCCATCGCCGCGGCTTAGCGCTCAACGCAGTTGCTTCAGCGGTGACAAGCCGTTTGAGACAGTGTATCCGAATTGACCGGCTCGAGAATCGAAGCCCAGTCCTCTCGCACCGATGGCGATGCACTTGGCTACCAAGCAAACCAGCCTATTCACTGAAATGCTGTTCACACATTTTAAAGCAGCGTTTCTTAAACGATGGGTCGCGACCCAAATGTGGGTCGCCAAGGCTTTTTAAATGGGTCGCTCAAGTAGCTCTAGGGCTCAAGTACGTTGCTTATATTTGAATTATAGATAGGCGTAATTTTCCAACTTTTGTGTTCTTGAAAGTTCGACAATAATAAAGGGTCCGCACGTCACCTGACGTTGCTAGGGTTGTTTGTGACCAGGGGCGCCATTTTGTCATAATAATTGTAGTGTTTTATTGTCTATTTTGCTGCTCGTGTGAAAATTCGTCTTACACATTTTTGAAGTAAAAATGTCAAAAAATACAAGAAACTCCACGTTCTTGTACAATTTTTTAAATTAACGAGCCAACTGATAATAAAGTGTGACTACAATGACGTCATTATGGTCTTGTTTCCTGTCCTTTTGCAAAACTGTTTTATTTACAAACTGATTGCTATTCTAAAGCAAATCAACAAGCCACATTTTAAAAACTTGTTTCGGTAAAGGTTCTGTCTTTTATGCATTTGATTTGTTTAGTTTCTTTTTTGTTTGTGCTCAATTTAAGTGGTTCGCAACTGTTCTTGCAGATGGTGGTTTTTAACGAATTTGGGTCGCATTAAGAAAAGGGTTAAGAAACACTGTTTTAGAGATTCGTGCGTGACAAATTGGTCGCCTTGACAACTTTTAGATCAGGAGATCCGGGTTCGTATCTAGGTGAGGTATGTTTGAAGGCAATATTGCGATCTATCTCCACATTATTCACGATTACACGTTACTAATAAGGGTGGACGAGGTGGGCAGGGCTAGGTGCTCGCGGGGCTTCGGCAGAAGGTGGTCGAGTTGACAATTTGTGTTAATTTGGCTCATTGTTTCAGACACTGCTTGGAGATGTGAACGCCATTGTTTCAGAATCTTCGAACATGTACACGTGGGAAAACGATGAAAAGTAAGTTGCTTCGAGTGTTGTTTTGTTTTTTTTTCATTTTTTTTTTTTTGTGTTGAAGATGCCAACGCAGCTCAATTATGTAGCAGTACTGAGCTTTCGGGCTTTGTGTTATTTTGCATGAGTTCAGAAGAAAATTTCAGACATATTCTTTAGAACTGCTTGTGATGGAATGAGTTGTATGTCGAAAACGTTCGTTACAGCACGAGCGCCGTGGTTTTATCGTTTGTCTGTGTAGTAAGATTTATAGTATCGCATCTATGGCGTTTTTTCGTGATGTCAGCTCGTTATTTTTTTTTTTTTCAAAACTACGAGAAAGAAACGACGTAGTTTTGTTTCAACTGCAAGAAAAACTGACTCGTTCCTTTCTTGCAGTTGTAACAACTCGTATTCTCCAGCTATAACCTTGTCTCAACGTGTTACCCAAAGATTTGTTCTGACCATAATCCTGATCTGTGGCAATACTGATGATGACATCTAGGCAACTGCCAAAACGTCATTTCATCCGATTGATTGACTTTAATTTATCTCTTATTGTTGTAAAAACTTCAACAAAATATTCCATGAAATCTTTAGGCTGACTCTTGAAAGCTATCTCGTTCTCGCCACGTCAGAACCTCTTTGTCTAGCGCCTTCACCGACGGTACAAGTCCTGAAAAATCTCGCTGAAAATCGAAAGAAAACTTTCAAAAGGCGTTCCATTAAGCGGTGGGTACTTTGAACAGACTGTTGTGAAAAGCTATTGTTGTTCTGAAGCTAATCTCTCTTGCCCAGTCTATATATGTCTACCTGTTGACGTTGAAAAACAAGGCTCTTATGAAATTATCGATTCGATTTGTACTGGATCATGATAAGGCAGACTAACGTTTCCACAACCTGAAGATTTACTCGTTTATCTAAAATCAAACCGAATTTACGTCATCTTTATTTCTAGAGCTTCAATATTACAAAATGGCTCAAGCACACGACTTTTTCTCCCATTAGTCACCTATGCTTTTGAACGAATTAGTCTGGGTGGTACACCGGCCAGTTTGCGCATTTGTTAAAGACGTCGCTATCAGTGCAGGAGGTCTCTGGTTCGATTCTCGATCCGATCAAATTGGACACAGTGTTATCAACGGCTCGCCACTGCTGTGACGTTTCTTCGTGGCTACGTTGCCCAGGCACTAAGCTGTGGAAATGGGCCCTGCCACTTGATACGGGCATGGGCGTAATACCGCCAGTATAATGAAGATATGATTTAGTTATGTATTGTTGTTGTCCATGTTGTCCAAAATGCAGGCCGCATCTGCCTGAATACGTCTGGGTGATAACTTAAAAATTCGATTTTTTGAAATTCCTGGTGAATTGAATCAAATCTTCAATCTTTTTTCGTTATTACGCCGAAGCGTGTAAGTGGCGGGGCTCATATCCGCGGCTGGGCGCCTGAACAACACAGCTCCGAAGAAACATCGCCGCGGTTGGCGACACTGCGCCCGATTTGACTGGCCCGGGAATCGAATCTAGACCTCCCGCACCTGCTGCGATGTCTTTAACAATGCACTTAGCGGCTGGTTACCCAACTAAACACCAAATATGGGCATGATTACGTGCATATTGTGACACTTGGCCCAACCAACGAAACTAATGCTCTTCTCAATCTTTTCAATCACAGATGTATTCGTCGACACGGAATGAAGGCGATTCTTCGACGCAAAGAACACAAAAACCAGCCGACTCCTGAGCCGTTAAAATTATTTGACTTTTTACAAAAATCAAAAACAAAACGAAAGAAAGAAGGACAGACAAACTTGCGTGAAATGAGGCTTCCTAAAGATGTGAGTTTTAGAGTTCCCCCATTGACTGCGAAGTTGCAGATTTAAATATTTTTTTTGGCACACGTCTTAGTTAACAAGAAAGTTTTTACCCTATCCACATGCCCACTTTAAGTGATTCCAAAGCGCCAGGGGTTTTCTGCATCGCAATTAGAATTGTGATGTCATGATCATTTTTCAGTCATGTCGTCATAAATTGTTTATGATGCAGAAAGCACTTTCAGGGCCACTTAACCTGAAGATGTGGACAAGGTTATTGTATGTTCAAGAATGAAATTAACTCATCTAGAAGTCTAACTAGGTACGACCCCTGTGAGCTATTCAGAGAGCAGCACGTAACGCTGCTGATTGCATCGGCACCGTTGGTTAGTGTTCGCAATTTGCGTAGTTAGCGTTCACGTGTCGGACATTTTGGATCTTCAGTTATTACCACACAATGGACCGGCCGGATTGCACAATGCTTCAGGACATCGTTATTAGTGCGAAAGGTTATGGATTCGATTCCCAGCTCGGTCAAATTAAATATACTGTCGTCACCACTGCGATGTTCCTTCGGAGCTGTGTTGCCCAGGCGCTCAGCCGCGGAGATGGACCTTTGCCACTTGTTACACGCTTCGGCGTAACATTGCGAATATAATGAAAGACTTTGGATTTGATTATATAATTGAAGCTAAATGGTGGCAATAAACTTGTGTCTCAAATTTTTGATTTTTTGTTAAACACTTTTTGTCGTTTTCTTAGTACTGTGTTTCTGCCGCAGCTGTGTTTTTATTATTCTTGGGTTTTTGTCAATGGTTTCTTACTGCACAGATCATAGATATTTGGAGGAAATCTCCAGTAGAATTAAACTTTCCATCAAATGGTGTTGATGTACAGAAATATGCGAAGATGATTGACCCTAAACCTCAAGGACTGTCAACTTCTGACCTGGTTAGTTCTACTTGTACTTAGTAGCTTGGTTATGACTTCTCAGTATCAATTAAATGTATCATTTTTTTTATCATGTGTAGATCCATTATCCTTCCACATGTCTAATGTTCGTTGGATTTAGACTCCCGATTCTTGGTTCTTGGATCATAATCAATTTTTTGAAACTATGACGTCACAAAATTGATTATGATGCAGAAACAAGAACCGCGGACCTTAGGCCTACGGAAATTGGACATTATGGAAGGGTCTCTTCTTCCACTAAGGAAGGCGAATGCAAATACATATGCTCCCGCAAAAGGATAAAGGTGTTTTGATAGGGTAATAGATGCGATTATGAAACTTTTGTTTTACAAAACCAACCTTTGCTTCGTCACTTTGCATACCATGACGCGTGGGACGAAAATGTGTGCCAATCAGCATGTTTTTACAGCTGCTAGTTGGTGTCAAACTTTTTTGAATTGTCATAGAATCGAACCCAGTTTTCATAATTTGGAATGCATATTTGCCCACAGCTCTTATTTGAGCAGTTGCACGCTCATCCTCGTTTCACGACAAAGCGATCAAAGCACCATAACGAGCTCGCTTAGGAGTTGCCAAGCGCCTGTCCACCACTCTAACACGAGGAATTCCGCTAAGTACCTTTCTCAACGGCACAAGTAAACTGCCGGCTTGTTTTTCACGCTGTCGCTTTAATGCTGAGCGTCAAGCAGGGAAGCTGTGAATAGCAATTTTTAAGTCATTGGTTTTACCCGACTCGGAATTAAACCCGAGTCTACAGCTCTGGAAGCTATCCACTCTGCCATCATAGCAACTCTTGGTCTTTTCATTTCAGTTGGAAATCCAGCAAGTTCTCCTACGCTCTGAGAGTACGAGCAGGGACGTATATTCGCGAATATCGATTTACCAACGACCGTCAGATATGCAATATTTCGGCAAGCTGCAATCAAACAAATATATACAAAGTAGTGGGGAGAGCCCTGCGCATCCTACCAGTAGCTGCAGGTATGTTGATCTGCTGCTAAGACACAAATTTTTTTCTTCAGTAGTAAAAATAAACCACAGTAGTTTTTAAAACTGGACGTTTCTACAACATAGATTTAGCTGTCATCATCAGCAGTGTAAGCAAGGACGGTACAAAACTGATAGTACTGTGTTGCTTACACTGCTGATGACGATAGCTTTAAGTTATTTCTCGGAAATTACCGATTTTTGAACTTGTAGATTCCTCCTTGGAACGGAGCATCGCGCCAATTTGTATATCTTACAATATCAAGAGCTGTTTGCTGAAGATGGTAGAAGACCTGCTACTGTGGTTGTGGTAAGTTGCTATGGAATGGAAGATTGTGTAGCGAGACAATATCGGCTTGTTGGTGTGGTGGTTGCACACATCGATATCGATGCGGGATGTCTGGGGTTCAATTCCCTGGTCAGTCAGATCGTGCGCAATGTCGCCACTGCTGCCATGTTGATTCGGAACTGCGCAGCCGATACACTAAGATAGATCCCTTACACGCTCCGGCGTAATAGCGCGAATATTATGAAGATTTGATTGAATTTTTTTTAGCAAATTTCTAAATGCTGAGATTCAACAAAAAAATTAATGTCATTTTTTGAGAAAAGAACAGCCGCAGCGAACTGAATTACTGCTGTGTTTGCAGCTTTTTTGCATGTCGGCGATGAGACGTTGAAATTTTTAAAGTTGCTTTTTACGGATTAGTGTTTTGTTGTTTGTAGAATAGCGACCGGTTTGTGTAGTCGATATATCGGCGCGGGAGGTACTGGGTTCGATTCTAGGGCCGGTCAAATCGGACACTCGTCGACGGTTCGCCACCACTGTGACGTTTTTGTTTTTACTGCAAGTGTAATGAAGGTTTGATTTTGAATTGCAGAATCGACCTCTTCAACAAGACAAGGTCCAGTACCAGATTCCGTTCCTCCACCAACCTTGGCAGTTGGAACAAGATAAATCTCTCTACGCAGTCGGTTCCATCAACAATATTCCTGTTAAGCAGTGGCATCGCTTGAGAGTGAGTTGGTAAATCTCTATCTGCTTGTATTTGCTGATAGTTAAGGGTTTCTTCGTTTGCGTTGTTGTTTTTAATGCTCACGCGGTTGGCTTAGTCGTAACAACATCGTTATGGATGCTGGAGGTCTTTGGTTCAATTCCTGGGCCTGTCAAATCGGACACAGTGCCGCAACTGCTCGCCACCGCTGTGATGTTTCTTTGGAGCTGTGTTGCCCAGACGCTAAGTCGCGTAGATAGACCCCACCACTCGTTACACGCTTCGCGAGTATAATGAAGGTTTGAATTTTAATTTAAGCTTACATTACCGGTAACAATTTTTTAGTCCCAGAGCAATTTGCTTCGCCAAAGATTATCTGCGTCAAATCAACAAGTGCCGGGGAATCCCCAGCAACGTAATCGTTCATCATCCAATCAGAATACGCCTGGCAATCACGTGACACAGTTAAGCAGCACCACGCCCACTTTGAATGCAGCCACCTTGCAGTCAGAAGCACAAAGGTGAGAGACGTGAATTAATTTAATGCATTGATTTCTTCATTTTTGTCTCCCTGCCACGAGAAAGCCGCGAAGGCGTTAGACATTGGACGAATCCAAACTCGCTTAGGAGTCGACTTTGCTTCCGAGTTGAGTTTTGTTTTTGACTTCTTTAATTGCTGCTTGCTAGATTCCACGAAGCGAAGATGCTTATTCATGGAGCATCTTACTCAAGGACGCAACAACGAAGTTTGGGTGGAAGTTGAACCATCAACCTTGCGATCATGGCCAACGCTCCCAGCTACTACGCCACGATGTGTGAGTTGGATTGGGTGGCATGGGTTCGGTTCTGCGTCGAGTGAAAAATCGCAAAATTAGTATAATTGTATGGAATTTTTGAATAGTTTAATTACAAAACTTAGAGCCAACAATACTTAAAACACTTCATCAAATTTCTTGAATATTAGTCAGTGAAATTTGATGAACTGTCAAAGCACGTAAGGATGCGATGCATTCAACTTTGATTGAGTATTGTTTTTGTCTTTCACTGACTAACATTTTTCTTTTTTTCGCTATTTGATATTGAAAATTGACAATGATTTAAGCATAAATCGAAACGACTCGAAAATTTCAAATGCTTCGAATATTATTGGCTCATATTTTTGTAATTAACAAATGAATAATGTTTATCGTTTGTGAGTGCGTATCGTTGAAGTTTGATTCTGCTGATTCAGTTCGATTCCTTGTTCGGACAGGTATAGAGACAGTGTTGCCATTTGCTTCCTTTCGATTCGTCCTAGCTCGCGGAAGCGCTTGAGACGAAGTGCTAGGAAACGAATACGTTACGTCACAATCAACAGTTGCGGTCAATTTTCATTTCATCAAAACGTAACCTTTTATGTTTGTTAGCTCTGTGGCCTGGCGCAGGTTACTGATCCTACGAGACCGGTTCGATTCACGGCTAGAGCCGATCGCATTTGACATGGTATATGTCGGGTGGTTGCTGACTCGAAGAGCGCAAGTTCTCTTCGCATTCTACCTCAACTGGTTGAATTTTTTGCTCAATTTTTAGCCCGTTCGTCTTCCCTGTATCCCAACCTTCAGTCGACACCGGTCAATCTCCTCGCCAACATCCGCAACAACTCCTGGAGCGTAAGGTTAGCTCCGATGCCATCACACTTCTGAACACAGCAGACGGAGCTGTATATCATCTGCCAGAGGTATTTTGGCGAATAAGTTTTTATGCGTTCATAATTTTGATGAACTGTTAAAGCACGTAAGGATGAGATGCACTCAACTTTCATGGAGAATTTGAAAAATCACGCAAACGTTTTGGTTAATTTGTTTGATCCCTACTCGTTCACCGGAATTAAAATGCTTCACTTTCATTGGCCGACAACCTCTGGCCTATTTCAGTCTCCGAAGGGGGGGGGGTGTGGCGTTGTCTCTAAAATTGTTTCAAACATCCTTGAGCACACGACTGGAGGGGCCCACCCCGAGTTTGGTGTATTCTCTTTTTGGGGGAACTTTTTTCTTACTATTTAGAGGACTCCCTACCACCTTTTTTCCTGATATGTTTGTACAGCGCTTGTTCTGATAAAAAATCGAATTTATATTTTTACTTTCCTCTTTCGGTCGCAGTCGGTGTGATACGTAGTTTCATGTGTTTGCAGGGATTGCAATCAGGGAAGCGAAGCAGACACGGCTCTGCTCAAGAAATCTTCAATTTTTCAACTCTCAACGTTGCGAGTAAGTTTCTAGATTCAAATTACTCACCGCTAGATGACACTCTGACATTATTAGAATCCTAATTTAAGTTAACAAGTTTGGACACGAAGTTGACTGTGCGGTAACGCTTTGCATGATGAAGCCAAATGCCGTCGGTTCGACACTCAAGCAAATGATCCTTGTAATCCTCCGAGATAAACTAACAAAAAAAAATAGATAAAAGATGAAATATTTATTATACTCCGGTTATTACGCCGAAGCATGTTACAAGTAGCGGGGTCCATCTCCGTGGCTTAGGGCCTGGGCAACAGAGCCCCGAAGAAACATCGCAGCGTTGGCGGCATTGCATCGGATTGGTCCGGCCAGGGAATCGAACCTCATACCTCCCACTCCAATAGCGTTGTTTTTAATTACTGCGCTGAGCAACCGATTACACCGCGTGGTATCCGCTTGCACGCTGAAGCCAAATATCATTGCGTTGATACTCAAGTGGAAGCTCTATGATCCTACTGGTCCATGTAAACCTCCGAGATAAAAAAAAATAAGTAAAGGAAACAAAATCATTAACCATTTCAGCAAATAGGATCAATTCTCGCAAGTTCGAAGTCTATAAAGTCCAAGCATATCATTAAACTTGGATTGTTGACACAGTGGTTACAGACACCACTAATGGTGAGGAAGGTCTAAGGTTCGATTCTCTTGTCAGTCAAATCGGACGCAGCGTCGCCAACGGCTCACCTCCGCTGCGATGTTTCTTCGTAGCTGTGTTGGCCAGGCGCTAAACGGCGGAGATGGATCTTACCATTCGTTACACGCTTCAGCGTAAATAATGAAGATTTGATTTTAATGATAGCACAGGTTCCCTTGATCGATAAATAGAAAAAATGAGTGATAAAAATTGCCGCTTGTGGCGTATTGGTAAACGAACACTTACAATGCTGGTGGACAATCAACTGTCTGTTTATATTCGATGCAGGCAGCGAAGCTCATACGGCGTTGGACTCCGCCCGTGCCACACCCACCGTTCTCGAAGGCAAACCTCTCGATGCAGCGACAACAGTAAGCAAGCTTTGTCAACAGCATAAATATTTGATGCTGACACGCGAGATTTTGTTGAGATTGTGACGAATAATTTACGCTGTTTGCTAACAAACGCTTGACATTGTTGCCTGCTGTTTAACCTACTTTTATGAGCTTGCGAACTCATTTAGTTTAATTGCATATTTGTCCACCTATCACGAGAAAACGATCGAAGCTCTATAACGAGCTCGCTTAGAAGGTGCCGGCGCGTGTCTACTACTCTAAGGTAAGAAAATCCCGCCAAGTGCCTTTCTCAACGGTACAACTAGTAAATTTGCCGGCTTGTTCTCCACACTGTCCCTTTAATGCTGAGCATCAAGCAAGGGAAACTGTGAATAGCAATCTTACAGTCAATGGTTTGATCCGACTCGTTATCAAACCTGCGTCTATGGATTGTATACAGCTACAGGGGGCAGACGCTCTATCCACTCACTCGGCCATCTGAGCTGTTATTCAAGGGTGCAAGCCAATGACTGGATGGACTGGGTCATTTCTTTATCGGGCTATTTCTCAACAGAGCAGTCCTTTGTTTTTCCAAGTTGGCCACCAGCCCACCACGATGAGTAACCAGAGCACGATACAGATCCATGGTAATCAAGTGAGCTCGTTATCCAGCCAACCACTGACTGTCCAAACGCAGAACGGTCCAGCCACTGTGGTGCGTGTACCGGTCTCCATCAACGCATCTAATGCAACCGGAGGACAACAGATTGCCATTAATTTAATTGGGTAAGTTGGAACTGGCTTGCTTGCGAAATGGTTGAAGGTCTGGGGTTCGATTCCCAGCTTGGTCATACCGGACACAGTGTCGCCAACTGCTCGCCACCGCTACGATGTTTCTGTGTTGTCCAGACGCTAAGCTGCGGAGATGAGCTTCGCCACTCGTTACACGCTTCGGCGTAATACCGCGAGTGTAATGAAGGTTCGATTTTTTTGAACTTCTGTGAGTAGAAGTGAATAGATTGCCAATTTAATGAGAATGGCTCTGAAGTTGCTTGCATTTGAAGTTGATGGTAGTTTGCCACCTAAGTTAAACATTAAGTTTTTGCTTTTGGAAATAGCGTTGCGTAGTCCTAGCCAGGCCTGCACAGTAGCAAACGTTTTCTATCGCGTTGAAGTTGGAGTTCACTGATATTTCCAAACCGAGTTGAAGTTCTTCATTTTTATTTTTCAAGTTCGAGTTGAGTATTTTTTAGCGAATTTACGTTGAGTTCAAGCAAGTTTTGTCAAGCTTGGGAGTTCCAAACTCAACCACCGAGATCGGGTTCGAGTTCGTGTTCGGAGGTTTTTGTTTTTCCGAATTTGGCAAGAAAATTTCAGCGCATTCGAGTTCGCTGCCCTGGTTCTAGGCTAGCACCATCTTGCTGGACATTGCGTTTTTTTGCCTAAGCGGCGATCAGTGCCATGTTATTAAGCCTAACATCATTGTTTCAGAAACTCGCGTTCGAATCCACAGCTGGTGGGAAACATCCAACAGATCCAACTCACTCCATCAACTCGCATCCAGGGGCAACCCGTGAAACTCGAATCGAATCAAATTCACGCAGACTTCGCCATGCAGCTGGCAGCAGCCGCAAACCAATGTAAGGATTGAGATTTAGTTGCTTGTGCTTCACTTTCCCTGTCCACTTGTCCTGCTTACATGGTTGCAAAGCCCACGAGCTTTCTGCATCGTGGTGAGTTTTTGTGATGTCATAATTAAAGCAAGTGATTATGACATGAAAAACTTAATTGTGATGCAGAATGCCTGGACACTAGACAGGGTAACTATGGTTTCGCGAAGCGAGCAGTTTCACTTAGTGCGTTGAAAAGTGGCGAGTGTGGACGCATGTTCATGATGCCGCCCACCCGCTACTGTTTTGAGATTATCCGCTGTAGCCAGTTGTTTCTCCGTGCTCGGCATAGGATTTTCCATGACATAGCCAAGTGGTATCGCGCAGGTTTCAGATCTTACGTGACGGGTTCGATTCAAGGCTGGAACTGATCGCATTTGACGTGTTTCAACTGCTTCTGACTCGCAGAACACGATTTTTATTGGCTTCAAAGCCAGAACTGAGCCTAGCTGCTATTACTAGCCCTTCAATCATGGTGACCTATTAATTTCAACTCTGTTCTCTGTGCCGGCCTGTTTGCATACTATCGACGTGGTAGGTCTGTGGATCGATTCCCGGGCTGGTCAAATCGGACTCTGTGTGTCCAACGGCTCGCCACCGCTTCGATGTTTCTTCGGAGATGTGTTGCCCAGGCGCTAAGCCGAGGAGATGGATCCCGTCACTCGTTACACGCTTCGGCGTAATACCGCGAATATAATGAAGATTTGGTTTTTGATTTTTATCTTCTCTGTAAGCTCTAGCGAAGAGTGACAAATAACGTCTAATATTCAGTTGCGTTGATTTTAAATGGTCGATTATTTTTAAATTTTAGTGAACCAGCAAGACAAGAACAGCCAAGCTTCGAATGTACAACATTTAGCTGCTACGTCGGGGGCAATCACATTCGTTGCCAATAATAATTCGATTGGTGAGTTTTGTAATCGAAATCAAGTTTTTAACGACCAAGATGGGGGAGTGATGAGAACCTCTGCCTCTGGAGCAGTAGACTCTGGATTGATTCCGAGTCGGGCCTAACCAATGACTTTACAATCGGTATTCACAGCCTCCCTGCTTGACGTTTAGCACTAAAGGGACAGTGTGGAGAACAAGCCGGAAAGTTTACTTGTTGTGCTGTTGGGAAAGGCACTCAGCTGGATTTTCCCATCTTAGAGTGGTAGACAGATGGCCGGCAACTCCTTGAGCAAGCTCGTTATCGTGCTGTAATCGCTTTCTCGTGATGGCAGGGTAAATATGCAATCAAATACAAAAAAATAAATGCAGTTTTTTTTCAAGGAAATTAATAATTGCTTATTTGACCCAGCTAAAGGTTGTTTTTTTTTTGTCTTTGAGTTGACGCTGCAGTTAATTGTGACTCTCTCTTTCGTTGTTACTTAGGTAGAACGCTTCAGAACTGGCAGCATTGTGCTTGCACTATTATCCACCTGGTAGTTGCCAGTCTCCTGTATAGCACTCCAAGATGGAGGGATGCTGTTAAGTGCCTTTCTGAATCGCACAGCAAGCGAACCTGCCGATTTTATTTGATCACTGCTGAACGCATGAACTTAAAGCGGGCAAAATTTCAAATCAAAAGCTATCTTTTAGGTGTAGTGGTTAAAAACATCGCAATCGGCGCAGGAGGTCTCGGGTTCGATTCCCAGGTTGGTCAAATAATAGTCGCCAACAGCTCGCCACTGCTGCGACGTCTCTTCGGAGATGGGTTGTTCACTGTCCAGGTTCTAAGCCACGGGGGTGGTCCCCGCCACTCGTTACATACATCGGGGTTTGTTTTCTAGTCGGATCGCTACAATCCCCTCAACTACGAGCGACTGTTAGCGCACAACCAACTCAACAATTCATGCGTGCTACCGAGCAAGCTGGTCAATCTGCCACGCTCACCTACAACCCTCGTACTCAGCGTCTCACGGCCAATGTCCCGGGTTCAAATCTCCAACAACCTGTGCAGCTGGTACAAGTTGGTTCTGTAAGTTGCTAGGAAATTTTATTTTAGAATTTTCTTAAAAATTCAAGGAGCCTCAGGTTATGGGGTGTTTTAAGCTTATGTTCCTGAGGTCTTAAGTTCGATTCCCGGGCCGGTCAAATCTTACCTAACTCTTCGTCACCGCTGCGATGTTTCTTCGGAGCTGTGTTGTTCAGGCGCTGAGCCGCGGAGATGGATTTCGCCACTCGCTGCACGCTTCGACGTAATACCGTGATTATAATGAAAAGTTGATTTGAATTTGCCCACATTGCTCGTACTACAATTTTGTCAAAGCATAGTGGCGTAGTCATGGAGCAATCCACCAGCAGAACCCCCCCTCATACGAAGACCTTTTTTAATGATCGATCCCAAAGAGTAGATAAAAATGGGGCAACTCGTTGCACGTATCCGGTCCTGCTTCCTCCCCAAACTTTTCCGTGTCTACGTCCCTGCTAGAGCATAGGTTTGGTGGTTGAACACGAACAGTCTCTCCACTAGGGGTTAGAACCCGGTACGTTGCGATCCATGATGTTGCTATAATCCAATGTTTGTGACAGAATTCCACAATCCAGCAACTTCCAATCAGAGTGCCCGCCCAGCAGTTGGTGCTTGACACTACTCGCACAAGTACAAGCGATAACGTACAGGTGAGAACACACTTGCCCTATCCAGTGGTCGCAAAAGCACGCAGGCTTTCAGCATCATAATCATTTTCTTGATGTTATAATCACGCCGACTTGTTGGCATAGTGATTGAAGACATCGCTATCAGTGCGGGAGGTCTTGGGTTCGATTCGTGGTCTGATCGAGTCGCAGACTGTCGCTAACGATTCGCCACTCTTGCGACGTTTCTGTGTTGCTCAAGCGCCTAGTCGCAGAACTGAGCTCCGCCGCTCTTTCCACGCTTCGGAGTGTATTGCGAGTTAATAAAGATATGATTCACTGAACAGAATTGAATGTTTTTCTTGCGTCTGCGACTCAACCTGCTGTAAACTGGTTAAATAATTTTTGCTGAGAAATATTTTCATCATTTCAGCTGACGTTGGCTCAACAATTGCAACTGGCAAATAATCCGAAAAGAAATCGAAAACGTAAATCGACGAACGACCAGCAAAGCAAATAATCGAATCACGCAACAATTATATTTGCACTATTTCCTATTAAATCATGAGCTAATAAATTTTTATTTCAATATAACTTGTGTCGTTAAGTTGCAGTTTCCTGAAATGTCTGCGCTGGATGCCATTAAATTTTGGTTTGAATATTAGATTATCTCAAAATGAAGTTTCAGCAGTAGAAATGTTTGACAATTGCGAGTAAGGTCTCGTAAACGTGAAATACATTCAGCGTAAACACAACGTTAGAATCGAACTCCCTACCTTTGGATGATGAATCTTAATCCTGACAAGTTAAAAACTCAAGTTTCAACCAATCAGTTTCCGCGGCTGACGTGGTCTTGCATCGCCCTTTAGCAGAAAAAAATTGAAACGTGAAAGAACGCCAGGTGGCCAGCTGAAAAGTCACTTCAAGGTGATATGAGCAAAATTGAAAAGCTTTGACCACTGGATTTCGCTAATGACTAAATTCAAGAAATATCAATATTGCCAACCAGTGGATGCTAAAATTTGCATTAATAGACGCTTGATGTCGCGTAAGTTTCGTATGTTGGCCTGTGAATTATTGTACCTGCCCTTTCTAGCGGTTGCGTAAAAATGAAATCACTCTGATTGAAGCAAGTTGTTAAACAAAGACTAGGACAGATGTTCGAACCAATATCCTGAGATCGTAAGGCAAGTTCTCCGACCACTCGGCCACCCGCTCTCCCGACTTCCCCAAGCAATTTTAGTTATACAAACCAAACCCCTGCAACTAGAGTGTTCGAGTTGTTGGGCTAGCTCACACATGTCCGAAATGATGGGCGCGATTGAACTTATTTCATCAATGGCAGTTGTCTGAGCGCTTTCAACTATCTGCCAGTGCAGCTGCATTTTCTCCGACGTGCTTTTGTACGCTTAACTTCTTGTACTTGCACGTATCTTCAACTCGACTTTTATTCTCGCAGGCTAAAACATTAAAAACACACTAAAAATAAGTAAAAATATTAGTACGGAAAACGAAACACGCAGCGAAACGAGTTAGCGTTATTTTCTAGTCAAAATGTGACAACAGTAATAAAATCAGGAGCGTAACGATAGAGCGGGACAGCGCTGTTTGAGGCTATTAGCCCTCATCAGCCGCACTAAGTAAAAGGAACATCACTCTCTTTCAGCAGGCCAGGAAGGACATTACTTAAAAGTTTTCAAAATTAGGAGCGTTGCAACCGAGAAAATTGAAGTCAAATTACAGGAATAGGACAGCATATTTGAAAATTTGGGTTAGGGGCGGGCATTAGGCATAGCCTACACTAAGCATATTTCAGATCAGATAGGCTTCTTCAACAGGGGCCAGAGCTTTGGTACCCTCCTGACTACAGCGCTGATTACGACACCGAGAAAAGCATAAAAATATCGAAAGGAAGCGAAGCATACTTTTAACAACGTCCATAACAACCACGTTTGCACCTAATAATCGACAGTAGACAGGGCAGGATCATAAGGGGCCTGTGGGCAGGGCGGGATCATAGGGGGCCTGTGGGCAGGGCAGAATTGGAGCGAGGCTATGGGCAGAGCTGGATTTAGACTACGAGAAGCCCTGGAGTATTTTGATTTCATGTTTGCCGTAAATGTGATCAACGATCGGATTCCTCTTTAAATAATATAAAGGTCTTCGTGGTCGATCTTCAAAAAAAAAAAAGGTCTTCGTTGTTCGTGACGAGATCCCTTACTTCTGCGAGGCCTAGGCTTCAGTCTGTCTAGCCTATCGGTAAATCTGGCCCTACTGGCAGTAGCCTATCTCAGGGGGCTATGCCCCCCCTTTTGACTTCGCCTTTTAGTAAAAAAAGATCAAATGTTGCTCTAAGTGAGTGAGATATAGGCTATCACAGTTACTACACTCTTACGGCTTTTCCAACCAATGCTCCCCCCTTCTTTTCAATTTTTTTGCTACGTCACTGCTTTTGAAGACATAGCCTAGGGTACCCCCGGCACATTGCGTCCTAAAAAAGGTTTGTTGCTAAAGTCAAAATCAGGTCCGCAAAAAAGCATTGGCCACCTCACTGCCTGGTTTCGAAAATAATTTCAATTCGATCGACTTCAAGAAAATCAAAAGCAATCAAAAGCGAGTCTAAGCAATGATGGCGACACTACACAGCTCGCATAAATTGGTTTTCAGATGCTCAAAACAACCAATTTGGTTTTTAACCTAAAATGGTGTTTTATCAATAAAATTTTAATCGGAGGGCGAAGGCAGCTGGATGCGAAAACGGAGTCTCTTTTGTATAATTATCTTCCAATCACGAGAAAGCGATCAAAACGCCATAAAGATTTCCTCGCTTAGGGGTTGCCTGTCATCTGTTCGTCACACCAAGATGGGGGAATACCATTAAGTACCTTTCCCAACAGCACAAGCAAACTTGCCAACTTCTTCTCCACACAGTCATTTTGGCCTTTAATGCTGAATTTCAAGCAAGAAGTAACAATTTTCAGAGTCATTGGCTTGACCCAACTCCGAATCAAACCCGAGTTCACAGCTGCAAAGGAAGACGCTCTTACCACTTGGTTGTCTGAGCTGAGTCTGATGAATTTTACAGGAACCGAATCTAGACTTCATTTCAACGTCAGAACTGGACCTAGAGTTATAACAGGAAGCCCCCATGGTCGTGAACCGAAGTCATGACGTAATCGTAAAAAACAAAAGTTGAAAGTTTGATTTCTGTCCTTCGCATTAGTGCTGGAGTCGGAGATTGCGCGATTTCGGAGCTGGATAGTAGTCAGAATCCAAAAAAAGAGACTCCAGGCACCTCAACAGAAGAGATCCACGGGATCACGTCACGTATGTGAAAAGATGAAGGGAGCAACTTTCATTTCTAATAAAGAAAAATGATTTTAAAATAAAAATACCAAAAAACCTCATGCTTTTATTCTAAAGAATTTCAAAAAATAGAGTATTCATTGAAGATGCCTCCTTAAGTTCAACTAAATCAACATTCCTCTATGGGATGCAATCTTTCGAAATCGAGCTTGAAAAATGGGTAACTGCTTTACTAATTTTGGGTTTTGTTTCAGTGGCATATCCCTACCTTTTGCAGCTAGTCTGCTCATAAACAATAAAAAATAACAGCGGAAGAAGCACTTCAAAGAAGAATCAATCAAACAAATCAAATCTTCATTATACTCGCGATATTACGCCGAAAAGTGTAACGAGTGGCGGGTCCATCTCCGCGGCTTAGCGCCTGGACAACATAGTTTCGAAGAAACTTATTTGACCGGGCCAGGAAACCAACCCAGTCCTATCGCGCTGAGAGCGACGCCTTAATCACCGTGCCGACCAGCAAAATAATCAAAATAAATGTTGACATATTTTTATGGCCAAGGCAGCAAATTTTGTGCTAAAAATAACCTGTTTCGGTTTTGGAAAACCTTTTTGCGAGGATACAGGCGCTTAATAAATAAATTTCTGACGTTTTGACATTTCCGTATTAGTTTGTTATCATCAGCTGCAATGCAAATGGATCTTGATGAGAATCACCCGCTCACGCACTCTGTCAAAACGTCGAGCACCGCTATAAACGACGGTCATTACTAGAACGTCACAACAGCGTCGTAGACAGTGAGGCACAGGAACATCGCTCCTCCTTCTTTTTAGCAGAATGAGGACTTTTTTCAGAGATCGGCCTCTAGGGACGAATAAAAACGGTTTCTCTTCATTGTTTGAATCCGGATTTGGTCCCAAACTTTTCGCTGCACACGCCCTGAATCAAAACTACGGGACTATTGGTCTTAACCAGCAGACACTGGGCGTTATCGAAACATCCATAATTAGGAAACGGATACGTCAGTCAAACACCAAAATCCGCTCCCTCGCGAAGCAGTTTTCGGCGGATTTTCTAAATATTTATGTTTAGAAAAACCAGGAGAATTTTCTGTGCACGAAGTACTTAAAATGTATTAAATAGTTCCGTAAATTGAGGGAATTGTAATTTTCGATATAACCGGTTAAAACTTTAATCAATTGTACGCTTTATTACGTCATAAGCCAATCAATAAACAGCGACATAGTAGCCAAGCAATGACGTAAAATAATTGAAAATGGAACTAACTCGAGTGCGAATTACAACAACCGGAATCTCTGTGCGTTATATATCATAGGCCTTTATTCAAAGTTTCTTAATTTAACTTTCGAAACCTTTTCTCTCACCTAATACGTCATTCATAACGTAGCAGTGTTTTTCCAATAAATTTCTGCAAACTTGGAAAATACTCATGAATCTGTGTACGTGGATGTTGTCACTAATTTACACCCACGAGGTTAAGGTCTAATCACACTAGCTGAGACTTTGAGACATTGTGCAGGTTCATCTCGTTATGACATCACATCCGCATGAAGTCATGTCATAATGAGATAAACTTGCGCAACGTCTCATAGGCCACAGCGTATCAGTTAGTGGGATAGGACCTTGGTGTAACACGATGTACAGTCATTAGCAAAAGTTTAAGACCAGTTATCAGAAATTATGTATTTTTGCTGTCTATCCTCTCCAGAATACAAATTACTGCCACTGCTGGTATATTTTGCTCGTAAATTTAGTATAACACATTGTGAATGCTCAAATTACAAATTGTAAAACAGTAACACGCAATTTTAGTACTTTGTGTGTCCTCCTTTGTTCTTTATCACCGCCTGGATTCGTTTTGGCATACTGCATATCAGTTTCTCACAATAGTCTCTTGAAATTTCTTTGACCCATACCTCTTTTATAGCATGGTTTAATGCTCCAGCACTTGAAGGTTGTTTTTCTGCAACCTTGTTTTTGAGTATTTCCCAAAGATTCTCGATTGGGTTTAAATCTGGGCTGTTTCCAGGCCAGCCCAGTGTTGCCACATTTTTTTCTGAAAGGAATTGTTTCACAATCTTCGAGCGATGACACGGAGCACCGTCGTGCATGAAAACTGTGCACTGATGAATATTCATATGCATTTCAAGTTTTTCTTTTAGCAAATCCACATACCTGGAACCGTTCATTGTACTTCCTGGGGGCAAAAAATACAATCCAGCAGTACCAGACCTGGAAAATGCCCCCCAGACCATTTGACTCGGTGGGTGTTTCATTGTTGAAACTGTGTATCTTTCCTCAAACCTTTTACCCACAGGCCTTCTAACGTTCTTTTTTCTCACCACAAACTGCTGTAGAGTACACTCATCGGAAAACATGATCTTAGACCAGTCTTCAGATGTCCATGCTGCATGTTCTTTTGCAAATGCCAGACGCTTTGATTTCATAAGAGGAGTGAGCCTGGGTTTGCGAGCTGGCTTATATGATTTAAGACCAAAGTTAAACCTCAAACGCCGAGAAACTGTGGTGATGTGAACGTCTGTCCCTTTCCCAAGCAGCGCAGCACGAATTTTCTTCAAAGAACTTGTTGGGGAACGTACAGCAATTCGCTTTATTGTCAGATCATCTCTAGGGGATGTTTTTTTGGGTCTCCCACTTCTCTTCAAGTCTTTGTAACTCCCGTAATTATTGAAATTTTTAAGGGCTGTGTGCACAGCAGTCTTGCTGCACTGCATCTTCGCACTGATTTCTCGTTCAGAGTAGCCTTCTTCACTTAAAACCACAATTTGGGCTCTTTTAGTCTCGGAAAGAGAAGATTTTTTGCCCATTTTCAAGAACTGAAACAGCAGCTAGTACACAACTGATTACGCTGTAAAACCAATCGAAATGAAGTAAAATAGGTTCTTCGTGAAAACAACCCATGTGTTGGTGATGGACAGATGGCTGATGCAATTTCATTAGGATATTGCGTCATATAAAACTGCACAATGCGATAATAATGATAAAATCTACAAATACCTTAAATCTGAAAGACTGGTCTTAAACTTTTGCTAATGACTGTACCAACAGACCGGATTCACCAATAGGCCAAGCAGACTAAAGCCTGCAGCCTCGGGTAAATAAGGGACCTCGTCACGAGCAAAATGGCCCGACACGATTGGTGATAGACCTTTTTTCACTTTATATAGAAATAAGTCCCATCATTGATCACTAGCGGCAAATGTGTAATCAAAATAAGGTAGGGCCTCTCATTGTCTAAATCCGGTCAACAGGTGGGGGGGTGCTTGTTCTCCCTCAAGCCACTTTTCGAACCCCCAAAAGCCATAATCGCTCAGATAATCCCAGAAAAATCAAACCCTTCTGTGAGTATTTTTACGCTCTCCCTCAAAAAACTCTTGCGTACGCCCTGGTCACTGCTGCTATGTTTTTGCAAGAGACGCTGCATCATGCTGGGAAACGAAATAAGAGTTTACAGATTATTCAAGAATTAACGTAGTGATTAAAGACACCGCTATCGGCGCAATAAAGTTGGGGTTCGAATCTTTGGCCCGTCAAATCGCACAGTGTAGTCAACGGCTAGCCACCGCTGCGATGTTTCTTCGGAGCTGAGTTGTCCAGGCGCTAAGCCGCGGAGATGATCATCGCCACTCGTTGCACGCTTCGAAGTAATACCGTGGGTATAACGAGGAGTTGATTTTTTGTTTAGTTTTTGTCTAAAATATCAGCCCAAGACTTCATGTCAAATACAGAATTCTATAGAGAGAGAGAGAGAGAGAGTGCATTTATTTTTGATTGGAAAGACACAACACAATGAAAAAAATATCAACAGTTTAATTTTCATAGCAGGCAGTATCGTCCATCCTGTGAGAGACTGCGAAATGACCTTAGTCCAATCCCAGATGAAATTGTCACGGTCGTCGAGTCTGCAGCCTCTCACAGTTTTCTTACAGCATAAGAAAACTATCATTCACGTAAACAGATGGAATTATCGCAAGCAGAAGTAATAATAGCGCCAATATCACAGTGAAAAGGGAACATAGTGTCATTACAATTTTAAGTAACTATACGCATATAAGGACTTATTTCTGGTTTAAATGAAGAAATTTCTTCACATGTTTTACGAAATTGTTCGTATTTATACGTGCAAAATTTTTAGTTTTAGTTGGTTGTTCATTCCAAAACACTGCATGGTCCTAGATATCGGATCGAACGTTGCGAATTTGATTTGTTAAATCGTGCTATAGCATAATTTTCGCCAGTAGCAAATCTGGTTGGATAGGAGTGCAGTTTGGAAGGCAATGCAAAAAAATCATTGAAACCATTCGGTAGAGAGTTGCTCTGATATTTACTCATTAATTTTAGAATTTCTAATTTATAAATGTTGCTTAGATTTAGCAAGTTTAGTTTTTGATATAAAGGATGAGTTTTGTTGTGATAAATGATGATTTTGTGATTATCGTTACAATGTGATTTTGCTGAACTTGAATTTTGTTGATATATTTGGCAGCGGAATGTATCCATATACAGGGTGATCCGAAAATAACTCCCTATTCTAAAATAACTATGACTTATTCAAATTTACTGACAACTTTCTCAGTTTTTGCGTGTAAGTTACTCAGTCTGCGGCAATTACATCTATGCTCTTGTTTCTATATTTTAATAATTTTAACTTAAATTTGAAATAAAGTTAAATCATGTTTTGTAAATTAACATACTAGTTGTGATGAATAATAATTTTTAAAAAATTCAACCACGTTTAAATAAACAAATAAAAAGATATTGAATTTTTAATGGAACTCCGTACAATGCACTTTTTTCTCATGTTTAATAAATGAAGAAATTACACTTCAAAAACAAACCATTTTTATTTTAGAATAGGGAGTTACTTTCGGATCACCTGTAGATATACCATATTGCAAGTGCGAATACACAATACTAAAATACACATTTTGCAATACAGACAGAGGTGCAAAGTGTCTTTAGTTTGCTGATGATGCCTCTTGCAATAGTCAATTTTTTAACTACACTTTTCGTGCGTTGCTCCCATGATAGTTTGTAATCAAGAAGCACTCCTAAATATTTAAGACTTTTTTGTTCAGTAATAGCATTTCCATTCTGTGCTCGAATGCATAATTTATCTTTTTCTTCGTTATAAGTTTTGTTCGAAAATAATACAAAATTAGTTTTGGAATAATTAGTAGTCAATTTATTGGCAGTCGCCCAACTTTCAATATGATGCATTTCTGCTTCACTCTTGATTATCCATCACAGGTCTTATCGTTACATAATAAAACAGCATCATCAGCATACATCAAGACATCCGAACCGCAAGATTTGGGCAGATCATTAATGTACACAAGAAACAAAAAAGGCCCTAACACGCTACCTTGCGGTACTCCTACGGTAATGGGTAACATGTCTGATGCTTGCTCATTGTTCACGGTATACTGCTTTCTGTTGGTTAAATATCATGCGATCAAATCTTTTGAACATCGATTAATGAGAAAAATTTAGCGCTAAAATTAAATCCACCAGCTCTAATTGACGGACGGATCATTCTGTTGCGTCTAATTTGCAGAACATTTATTATTTATTTTTGGAATCACTATTACGAGCATAAGCTTTTTATTGCATTGTGACATCAGTGTGATGACATAAAAAATATTTGGAAAAGCGATAAAAATCGCTACACGCTTAAAATAAAGTGCATTAGCCGTTAACGCGTAGCGTAGCGAGGCTCGGTTAATTATTCATGAGCGCCCCGTTGCACAAAACGAATAATAACGAATTTGCTACAAAACTCGTGTTTAAAGTTAATTGAAAAATATGTAGTTTTTGCAGAAGACGCAGCCAGTGGCGTTGCCTGGGGGCCGGGCCGCCGGGGCACAGCACCTCCCACTTTTAGAAGTCTAATCTAAAGCATGCTTAAACATAGGCGTAACCAGGATTTTCAATTGGGGGGGGTTAAAGTTAAAAAAATTTTACCCAACAGCTGGAAGGGATCCAGAACATTTTTGTGGGGGAATGCATATTTGATATCATTTGAATTAGGTTGAGTGTTAACTAAATACAAAGACGTCAGACGTTTAGACCCGGAATAGGGCGTCAATGCTTCATGTCATAGGCGTATTCACAGTATTTTTAGGAATTGTGCCATCTTTTGGCCTATAAGCGTATGTGTTTTCCGGCAGAGTAAATTTGAAGAAAATTGAGGAAAAAACAACTCTAGAGGTCCGGGGGCATGCTCTCCCGGAAGATTTTTGAAATTTTACGTGGTGTAATGGCCTTTTCAGTGCTTTTTGAACAAATTTTGATCAAATTCTTTGTCTCTTATTGGAAGTCCTTCACCAAATATGATGCATTTTGTTCGCACATTTTCGATTTATGCGTGCTTACTTCAGGCCAGGAGTGGATCCTGAAAATTTTGGTGGGGGAATGCAATTTAAATTAGGTTGAATGTTTACTACTGTACAGTAGTTAGTAAATGCAAAAACGGTGGAGGCCTAGACGCGGGAAAGGGCGTAAATAAGCCCTTTGAAAATTTTTCATGTCTGAGGCGTAATCAGAAGTTTTTTTAAGGAAGGGACACCAAATTTCAACATTTTTTCAAGCGTAGTTTTTTTCGGCAGAATTAATTTCAAGCAAGTTGAGGAACAGAAAAAAAGGCTCTAGTGAGTCCAAAGGATCCGGGGGCTTGCTCCCCCGGAAACTTTTTGAAAATTTACGGGTTGTAATGGCCATTTTAGTGCTTTTTGAACAGATTTCGGGCAAACTTTATTGAAATTTTTTGCCCCTAGTTTTGAGTGCTTCACCGGTATCGATGCATGGCGTTCTACAAACCGGGTTTCATGTAAGCTGTTTTGTTTCTCCTTGACTAAAGACATCTTCTTTGCACTGGTCTTAAACATTTTAACCACTTTTCGTGCAACGTTTTCAGCATTTTGTATTGCTCAAACTTGTACAGCTGCAGAAGCGCTCAAATTTAGGCAATGCGTAGCACAGAAAAAATGATATGCCAACGGAGATTGGAACAATTGAAGGGAAGCCTGACCATTCACTGGCCATCACAAATCTGGCCAAGGCAAAAAGCAAAGTTGTATTGTATTTCTTCTTTGTACGCCCACTTATTAAAAGCCAAGCAAGAAAACAATCACGCAATGGCGAGTGTTTACCATAATTACCAAGATTCTTGTTTTTGTCCAGGATGGATTGGGGGGGCCATGACCCCCGTGAACCCCCCCGGCTACGTCCATGTGCTTAAAGCATCCTTGTAAAACACTGTAATTTTTAGCTAACTATAAGTTCCCCCCTAATTATAAGTTGCACCCCCAATTATAAGTTGTCCCCCTAAATTTTTCCTTGGCCACACCCCTGCACACAGCACCTCTTGGGACAGAACCCCCTAATTCTTTCCTGAAAAATAACTAATTGCTTACTTCAAGTTAAGACTATAGTCCCATAGCAAGTAAAATGAGACAAACCTGCTTTGATTAAGAAAAAATAAAGCTGCAGTAATTCTTAAAACTGGACGTTTCGACAACATAGATTCAGCTATCATCATGAGCAGTGTAAACAAGGCAGCACAAAACTGAAAGCTAGAAGCTGTCCGTTTCTGTTGCGCTGTATTTATTATTTTCCGAAGTTTTGATTCAATTTCATAAACCCATTCATCGGTTTATTAACTAGTTCAGTGTAACTTCCAGAACGGAAGCTTATCAAAACCAATGAGTCATAGCGCCTTTGAATGGAGTTTTGAGTTGTCTGAATGATTCTCGTGTCAAGCCTAGACACGCGGTGGCATCTGTTTGTATTGCTACTGGGAGGTCTTCTTTAGCCCTATGTGTGACGTAATAATGGATGATGTCATCGCAAAGTTTTCATCTATGACCACGTGTCCAGAGTTTGCTTACAAGAAATATTTATCACAACAATTTTTTCAAAATCCCCCATGAGGAATCGATCTCTTATTTAGACATAACTCAAGCAGAAATTCAGGAATTTGAACTCGGATCATAATTAGACTATTTACGATAATGTCATAAGCAAGAGTTTGTACAAACCAAGTAAGGCTTTTCCCAAATGTAGATCCAGGCTTGAGCAAGTCATTGACCCCATGTTTACAAGCGTGGAATGCAGCCTCGTCAAACCGTGTTGAAATTAATAAATTCTTGCTCCGCTAGCACAGTCACTAAAGAATCTACAGTCAGGGCCACGCCACTAAGTTTTTCCGGAGGGAAAGTAAACTTGAGGGTGACAGTTTGCCTCCAAGCTAAGTTTTAACCTTTTAAAGATTTCCTTGAAATAAAAGCTTGTTTTGAGTCTTAATCCAAACCGAGACAGAGTAACTGTTCAGCGACTGCTCTGCTTGAGATAACTTTCGCGTTTACTTAAAATAAACCGGGGGAAAAATGACTCCCTTTAAAATTTTGGACTGTACAAGCTACAATCAGGGGGAGGGGGCAGCAAATATTTAGGAAGACGATTTAGACAATGAGGCCCCGTTTTCATAGGCTTTTAGTGATCGACCTCTAAAAGAGCTTCGTACGTCAAAAGTGGGACGTCAGGAAGCTCTCCCCGCTCTGCTACGTCATCATCTATCATCGCACAGTTGGAGACAGGAGAGCCAAGCATGACTCGGACAAATCGTTCGAAATCATAATTATTCACACGGTTGGTGAAACAAAGTTTATTGTGTCCAGCTCCCTTTCCCATTCTCCCCATAAACAAAAACCGTCCCCTTTCCACTAGGCGGCGGGTCGCGCGTATAACCGCCAGTGGGTTATTCGACTATAATGTGTTGCGAGGGAATTTAATCTGTTTACGAAATTTCGCGCAGCAGACATCGATCATCGCCGCTGTCCGGCTGTGTTTGTTCGCTTTGTTCAGCTGACGTAACAATCAAACGCGGTTTACGAGAAAGAATCAGAATAACAGAGTTGTTTGTAGAGCTTGATATTGTTCGAAATCAAATTAAAAACCGCAAACTTGGCTAAAAATGTAATTTCATGCACTAATTTTCTGCTTCAGTCGATGTTTTTGAAAAAAAATGTTGATGCAAACAAGCAATAATTTGTTATTGTTTCTTAATTTCAGCTCAATTAACGAAAAGCCAAATCATCAAAATGAACTCATTGTGACATCATAAACAGTATTTTGTGCAAAATAGATTCGTAAATACTCGAATTATTTCCTAGGGTTTCAAAAAAACGGTCAGCCTGCTAGCTGAAAATCAAGTCTTCCCCTATCTTTGGGCATATGAACAAAATATGTAGTGTAAACAACTGATAACGATGATTTTGTAACGCCAAGTTTCAATTCAAACATGGGTTAAGAGTTTGTTTTATATAATAAACCTTTTCATAATTTTTTCTTAAATATATCAGGCCACAAACACTAAACAATGTTACTTCTCATTTTTTAAAAATAAATCAAGCGGTCATTGTTTATATTTATAAATATGGTTAAAATAAGTTTGAATTTCAAGAACCGAGTTTACATTGAGATAATTACGATAAAATATGGTCCAATTAAGTGATTGTTTTTGTGCTTTTCCATTGCGCTTCTCGTCTGCGATTATTTTAATCACTCCATTGTTTCATCGCGGTTTTCCCCGTAGCAATTATTTCATTTATTTCGCCACTAGAACTCATCAATGCCCAAGCAAAGTTACAGTGACAGAACAGTAAGCTTTGTGATGAATAAACACAACTCTGTTGTTCCGTCGTTACGCCACAGACGCGAATGCGTCAAACCTTTTACAGTCACGTGATAAGTGTTTGTCAAATTCAAAGAGTAGGAGCATTTACGTCATAACAAAAGAAAATGCGAAGCGAGCACTTTCTCACAATCGACAACACCTCTTGCACACGTAGAACATGTGAAGAAAAAGGCATGGGCATATAAATACCGAGGTAGACTCTGTACACTTAGTACACAGCTAGTGAAGAACAGTCGGTTAATGAAAGTTGACAGATTATGTTTACACAACCAGAATTTTGTTTACAAACAAATTTTACACAGAAAATTGTGAAGAGTGTAAGCTTGGTGCAAACCTTTCATAGAAAAAGAAATGGTACGGTATTAGCTTTAAAACCAGGAAATACCGGTAGCAAGGCAATAAGTTTACTAAACCACTGTTTTGTTATTTCAGATATTGCATATTAACTGAATAAACAAAGTTGTTTACAAGATTGTGTTGTTTACGAAAATGACTCCTATTGACACGGTAATGCCTATGGAGAGTCCTGTGAGTTATTTCAGTGAAGGACGAACCGAATCTTTGGTTTTATGTTCCGGTCTACAAGGCCTTCATCAGCATAAACTGAATCAGACCCACTCATCAAAACCGGCGCTGGCCCCCCACAGTTTGATGTTGCCCCGAAACAAACTTTCAATTTTGTTGAATTACGATCATCTAGATCTCCCAGGAAACAGAAGGGCTTTCCCGAAACCGAAACTTCCGTTTGACCAGTTGAAACCTGGTCTACAACATTCTACAAATGATCCACATTTGGTGAAAGTTACTGTCTATACAAAAGCAGTCAACCCATACATCGTCATCTACGATTCGACCCAGAAATATGCTCAGCCCACGGCCTACCTCAAGCTCGCCCACTACTCCGCCCTGCCTGGTAATGGAAAAGATGACGACGACTGTGCTTTCCGAATTCTTCCGAACAGACACGAAGATCTGGACAATGCCAGCGTTATCACTTTCCGCGCTTTGACCAAAGAAAAAAGAGACGATTGGGTACAATACTTGTCCGCCCTATGTGGGGGCAACGGACTGCCATCTGCACCAGTGCCAGGTTACGTCCCAGGGTCCAGTGTTTTGCCCACACTTGTCGAAGAAAACGACGATGAAGTTTTTTCAACCGAAACGTTTAAAATTCCAACTCCGCACAAACGTCGCAATGGAAGACGGAGTAGCTTGAACAGCCTGGGAATCCGCCTCCGCATCAACAGCGGCTCACTGGGCAGAGCTCGATAACTGAAGAGGGTCTCCATCCCTGAAACAGTGCTGCTTTTGTTGCAATTGACTTGTTTTTGCATTTCTACCTGCTAGTAATGATTTCACGTATTTTTCAGTGTTTTTGTGTTTTTATTATTGCGAATTCCATTGTGACTGTGTTAGCATCATGGTGCTTTTTCATTTATTTTTGTTCTTTCATGTCTGCAATATTTCGATAAATTGAAAAATAAACAAAATAATGTTGATGTTTTTGAGTGACACTTTAGAAAATAAGTTACCAGAAAACCCAGCTTAATCCCAAACACCACGAATTTGTTGTGTAATGTGTAGTATACAAAAATAGTTTCGAACGTGAAGTGAAGTCAATGAAAACGTATTTGAAAAAAAAAATCAAAAATAGCGATGAATTACATAACCGAAGTTGCTAAATAACTCTGCAAGGTCAAAACGTTATGCTACCAATGTAAATAAGTACAGATACAGCTAGCATGGACATAAACGATAAACGACGTGAGGCTTGGAAATTTCCACTACATTGCGCAGAATAACCATTAAGTTCACGATTATATGGGCATCATGGGAAGGATAGCTGGTGGACAATATAGGGAGGCCCAATTACAAAAAACCAATATTTACAATTTAACCGGTATTCGATTAGCGTAGTGGTGAATGACATCGTTATCGGTGCGGAAGGTCTGGGGTTCAATTTCTTGGCCGGTCAAATCGGATGCAGTAGTCAACGACTCGCCACCGCTGCGATGTTTCTTCAGAGCTGTGTTGTCCAGGCGCTAGGCAGCGGGCATGGACCTCGCCGCTCGTTACACGCTTCGGCGTAATACCGCGAGTATAATGAATTTTTTCAGATTAGGGTTTGACACAAAAGGGGACTAGTGCCTCGATGGCCCCCTGGCTACACCATTGATGGACAGGCAGTGGCCGGTGACGTGGTGAGCTTACGCGACTAATAATCGATCGCGAATCGTGCCGGGAGCTTGTGATCACGTGAATTGTGGGTGTGGGATATACATTAGCACGTGGGTTGAAGTTTCGACCTAGTAATTGCATTGTCGCAACCCTCAAGTTTCTCACTCTAAACATTTTTATCAACAAAAATTTTGTTTTTTATCTCTTTGCCTGCGCTGATAAAACGCTGCGCCCACGAAGACAAATTGAAAGGGGGAAATGTGGATTATAACTCTGGGCCCCCACGATACAGGCATGGGACAAACTGCGTTCTCTTGAAAGAAAAAAGTTCTTCAGCAAAATCACTGTCAGATCAGCGAAAAACATAGGGCCTCCAGAAAAATTACCCCCTCAAAGCTGTGATGCGGCCCTAATGGTTCCTTGTCTTGCTGCGCCAAGTCTCCCTACGATCGGTCATTCGTATATTAAGGTTAGACAAACAACGGCATGAATTTGAGCTCGTAAACAGGATTGTTGTGTCAGTCAATCAAGCAGCGCTAGCCCATATCACTTCATTGTGTGTAGGAGTATTTTGCGCTTTGTACGACGATGATATTGCGTTCTCGCCATCTGCTCAGTTCAGCGCAAACAGAGACTGTAAAATCGCGATATAACCTCAGGCAGTAGACAATATCGACACAGGCAATGAGAATAAACCTAAAAGGGCCTTATTATCTCAACGCATTTTACAATGTTTACAAAGCATTTAATTTTTAAATTAAAATAAAATTTCCCCGCTATTTTTAGCCCTATCTTTCGCTTGCGTATGAGAAATTTTGTTTTTTTAGCTTATTTTGGAAACTGTTGCGCAAAATTTGTTGGATAAAAATATTATGAAGCTTACTTAGAAGTATCTAAAGCACACCTGTAATCACGTGACTATCAATTTACTAATGAACAGGTGGCCTATGACCAAATTAAAAAAAACAGCATTATTATCTTTTCCTACAAGAAATAGATAAAGTCAAAAAACTGGTTCATCAAAATCAAATCTTCATTATACTCGCCGTAACTCGCGGCATTACGACAAAGTGTGCAGCGACTGTTTGCGGCTCAGCGCCTGGACAACACCGCTTTGACCAAACACCGCAGCGGTGACGAGCCGTTGGCAACACTGTGTCCGATTTGATCGACCCGCGAATCGAACCCCAAACTTCCCGTGCCGATAGCGATGTTCTGACCACGGCGTCAATTGCCAGATATAGGTCAAACAATATATCATAAAATTCATAAAAGTGAGCGTTCGAATTCCAGAGCAATCAAGTTCTCAAAAGTCAAGCAGTATGGAATGCAAGTTTTACCGAAAGTTGCTGTTACGTCACAATCGTTACATTGTCAAAAGACGTAGTTTATGACTTTAATATTGAATCGATTCGGACGCTTGTTTACTCAAACGCGATTTTTAAATTTGAGCAATGAAGTAGTGCCATTAACATTCATAAGTATCACCAGAATCAATTGATAGACTAGAATTTAATTTGCAAAACTAGGGAGTAACAAATTTGTGCTTACGAACTATCGACATTTCTGCAAAAAGCATTTTTTAATTTACTGGATGGCAACAATACACGTCATTCATTGCTTACGTAACTAATTGCGTAACTGTGACATAACATAAATCATTTTCATTGCAGCGATAGATTGCTGACAGCTGCATTATCGCGATAAATTATTTCAGAAAATTAAATTTTGCAAGACACCATTTCGCGTGACTATCGCTCTACAACGCGAAATTGCGCCGAAGGGAACCGGTGCAAAAAATGCTGCAGAGCTGCCGAGTTGTAACGAGGTACAGTTCCATAGCATTGCAAAAAAATATTATGGTAGGGCTTTTGAAAATCTAAATCAAATCTTCATTGTACTCGCGGTATTATGCCGAAGCGTTTAACGAGCCACAAGAGGCGGTATCATTCCCCGCGACTTAGAGCCTGGGCAACACAACTCACAAGAAACATCGCAGCGGTAGCGAGACGTTGGCGACACAGTATCCAATTTGATCGACCAGGGAATCGAATACCAGACCTCCCGCACCGTTATCGGATCCTTAACCAGTCTTTCAAAAACTTTTAAAAGCAACTGTAAAAACTAACCGCTGAATGAACGTATTGCAGTACCACAGCAGTTAAACCAGAACCAGCAAGACAAAAAAATTCCTTGGCCTAAAATTTCTTACATGCACAATCTAAAATCATGAGAGGAATTTAACGTGGTCCCGTGTAACTGTGTTCAACCAGTTCTACCGAACGCAGAAGTGACTTGGACATAGGACGGGTTTCTGCATCACAATTAAATGTTTGATGTCATAATCACGTGTTTTTTCAATTGTGACATCAAAATTGGATTATGATGCAGAAACCTGTGGGCTTTGGCCCATGGCCACGTCAATTAGACATGTGGACAGAGTATATGTCGTTGGTGACGCTTCCTCGGAGCTATGCCGTGCAGGCGCTAAGCCGCAGAGATGGATACCGCCACCCCTCACTCGCTTCGGCGTAATAGCGCGAGCATAATGAAGATTTGATTTTTTTTTTTGAAAATTTATGGTTTGCAGTTGGTCGAGTTGAAACTTGTTGTTGTTCAAATTCACTCGAAACGAAACATGTCATAACAAAGACGCAGAAGCGAAAGCGTGTCAGAAAATTTAAGAATCGAAAATGTTACATCAGCAACCAGATAACAACTGTTTTTTTGCTCGTTGTAAAGTTAAACTCAGTCGAAGCAAACAATTTCAACGAACTTAGCAGTACAACGTACATTTTCTGCACACGTTTCGCAACGCGCAAGACAAAAAGCACAAATATTTTTCATGGCGTAAGTTAACCTACCTAAAAGACCAAATACAGCGATTTTGGCGATTTCTTGCAACAAAGCAGAATTTCCCCGTGAAAAGATGAACAGTTTATTAATCAATCAAAAAAATAAATGCAAAAAATATAAGAAATTTTCACAAGAAGTATTTTTTCTGTTTGTCTGCAACCTTAGCTGATTGGATATTTGCTAGACTGCAACGTGATCAGCTCAAGAAATTGATGGCTGGTTGATCACGAGAAAAATTTATGAAAATGTCATCAAAAACGTATTATGTTAATGGCTATGACATATTTTAATGTCGGCGACGACAAATTCAATGATTTCTGATTAAAAAACCTGAGTTCAATTCCAAAGCAAACTCCACAACTACACTACTATCGTAAATTTTTTGACTTGTGTGAATTAGATCCCCAGATAGAGTCGAACTAAGAGGGGTCTGTGGCGGTTATATCCTCGGGTTTTCCCGCGGAAAAGCCCCCAATCAGGGCGTGATATATTTAAAAAGGGGACTAAATCGCGTCCTCCGAAGAAAGAATTGCTGCTAACGTCATAATCAGGTCTGCAAAAAGTATGGAGCTCCCAAAAATAAGCCCCAATGTCCTCCAAACTATACTCGCGATATTACGCCGAAGAGTGTAACGAGTGGTGGGATCCATCTCGGCGGCTTAGCGCCTGCTGGGCAACACAGCTCCGAAGAAACATCGCAGCGGTGGCGAGCCGTGTCCAATTGGGCCGACCCGGCAATTGAACCCAAGACCTCTCATGCCTATTAGCAGTGTTTTTAACGCCAACTTCGCCCCCCGTAAATGAATGATTTTTGTTAAATTTTCTTGCAAGGGTGCAAAACCAGTGGGGAAAATTGGAAAAAATTAATTTGTAATTTCAAACCTTGCCACTACCTCATAAGTGATAAACGTTCGAGACATTAACTTACTAATCATTGACAATTTCGTGTTATTTATGCGCGCACGAGCACGACTGCAAAAAAACCTAGTCAGCAATGAATGATGATGCCATCACTGTTGCCATAGCATTTATAAGTCATAGTATGGTATATTGTTAGACTATAAAGTGCAAAGAATGTACACGTCCAGCGCACGTACACATAACAAACCTACCCTCGTTCAATTTTAATTATGTGTCTTGTTTGATGAAAACGCATCGACACAGCAAGTGTTCAAAACACTAATCGAGTAAACTACTCATTGTATTGAGTATACACACGCAAGTTTTCTATAATTTTTGAGTTGGAATCCACCGAAAATTTTTGAAAGCTAGCATAGGCGCTAAAATCACTCTTAACGGTATGGGAGGTCTGGAGTTCGATTTACGGACAGGTCAAATCGGATGTAAGGTCGCCAACATTTCGCCCACGCTGCGTTGTTTCTTCGGAGCTGTGTTGCCCAGGCGCTAAGCCGCGGAGATGGATTCCGCTACTCGTTACACGCTTCGACGTGATAACCGGAGTATAATGAAGATTTGATTTGAAATTAATTTTGTTGCAAAAGGGTTGGTTCGTCATCATTTCTCTTAATGGATGAACCCCCAACTACATTTTAAGACTAGATATTGAAAAAGTTTAGCAAATTATTCAACACTCAAAACAAAAACACAGCACGGTTCGAACATGGGACTCGAAATTGAATTTTTGTGTTGTTTTTTTAATCAGTTACACGCAGTTTCAAACAAGCAAAATTAATTCACAAAAAAAATCTTGGTTGAAATTTTAATTCCATAATATTATATTTTCACGTCAAGTCGGTAATAATTTAATCTTAAAGAATGCGTATTAGGTACGAAATAAGAGAGTTTCGCTTAGTATCGAACTCAAGACGCATGAGCGAGAAATTCAAGTAAATGCGTCAAGTTAATCTAGTAACACGCATCTGAAATCACCATGAACGCACAGCGCTACCTGCCGAGTGTAAAATTTGGGTCCATCATTAAAAATTTTGCCCGTCTCAGGTTCAAAATAAAGTAAAGCAGATGTCAGCAAAAACGTCTTTAGAAGGAAAAAATAAAGCCGCAGATATGCTCAAAACTGGACGTTTCGATAACATAACACTCAGTTGTCATCATCAGCAGTGTGAGAAAGGAAGTACAAAACTGATTTTAGTTTTGCTTTCAGTTTCATACAACCTTGCACAATTCCTACGCTGCTCATGATGACAGCTAAATCTATGTAGTCGAAACGTCTAGTCTTAAGAATTACGATGAATTTATTTTTCCTCGTTAAGCTATATTCGTCCCACGAAATTCCAAAACGTCATCGTATTTTACCAATTGATGTTACAATATTCATACCTGTAAATATAAGAAGTCGATCTATTCCTCAATTGATGCTGTGGACCACAGCAGCTTCCACAATATAACTTTGCGTCATTTCAAACAAATTGTAACCCAAGAAAAACCATTAATCATTAACAAAATGCAAATCATAATTTACTCTGCCACATGTCCAATTTTAGTGGTTCTTCATTCTAGTTCCTGAATCATAATCAATTTTTAAACGCCATAATCACTTAAAAACTGAATATGACGTAGGAATTATAAACGAGAACCGTGAGCTTAATGCACACGAAAATTGGATATGACATGGGAAAAATTGGACATGTTAAATTAGTGCCAGGGGTGCAGCTGCACAAAATTTCGGGGGTCCAAGTTACAATAAACCAAACACTTTAAAAATATGATCTGTTTGAGACTGGCTGGTAGACCTGTACTAGGAACAGTTTGCGTCAGGCTTCATCACAAAGAAGTAGCCCAGGGCCGGGTTCACCAATCGGCTAAGCGGGCTGAAGCCCAGAGCCTCGGAGAAACAGGAAGCCTCGTGACGAGCAAAGGGGCTCGATATGACTACGGATTGTAAGGGAGACTTTTTATTTGGAGATTAGTCCGCTCGTTGGTCACCACCGGCAAACGTGAAATCAAAACTGCCAAGAGCCCAGGGCCGGCGCCTAGGGGGGGCCTGGCCCCCCAATCGACATGCTCGGCCTCCTCCCAATTAACAAGCTTAATTTTTTGAAGACAGCAGCTTTTGTGCTTAATTTTAAACTTTCGCCCCCGTGTTAAACGCTTGGCCCCCCTAAGTCGACTGCTCTGGCGCCGGCTCTGCTAGAGCCTCTCATTGACTATATCTGGCCGTGCGGGAGGTATGCTTCTCTTCGCTACGCCTATGCTGCTGGTTATTTGCGAAAAGAAAAGCTTCACCCCCTTAAATTTAATTGACTTGAACCAACTGCTGCAACTTCCACAACTAGTTTTGAAAGTTTCCTGCTACTCTCAGTCTCAAATGCAGCTTGAGCAAATTAGCTTCTGTCTGCCGCTTATAAGACTTGATAACTTTGAAAAACTTCTCAGCGACATCAAACAAAACGCAGATGTTTATTGTGCAAAGGACATCGCAAACGATTATGCATTTTCGACGCAAGTTTTCGTCTTTTTTTTCCGAGTTTTCGCTCTCGGACGCAAGCAATGCAAATAAATTTCGAAAAAACAACGAGAAATTGTTGCAGCAAAACTTTCACCTTGGGTTCGATTCCCTTTCAAAGTGTATTTTCAATTCCAATTTTTATTTTGATTTGTAGATAAATAGAAAGGGAAAAATGCAGAAAACATAGTTGATAAAAACTACTGTTTCCCATCTTACAACACGAAAATCGGAGACAAGTTTATCATAAGCTGATTCAGGTCGCCCCTCAAGAGTTTGTAGAATGTTTATGGCAGTTGCAGTGAGTTTTTATTAATTTTTGGCCATGAAACAATAAACATCGATACCACAAACCGGAGCGAGGCAAAAAAGAAAACATCAACGACAAAATGATATGCGTTAAGACGTGCTTATAACACTAGTACAGGTAAAAGAAAAAGTTGAAGAATTAGCACGGTCGCTGCACCTACAACAAACCGAAAAAAAAGCAGAACACAAACACACCACTATTACAAAAATCTGACCTTGCATTGCAGCCAAAGCAAAGCACGGTTACAACATGAGCACCAACTGCCAAAGTTACAAAGCTTGTCATAGATTTTCGAAAACTGTATGTCCGTTCTCATATTTATCAACGTAAAAAATCCAATGATGTCCAACTTTCATTTTCCAATTAGTTTTATGAAATTGATTTCATCCACAGTTTTTGTTTTCTGCTAGTCTTGACTCTTGAACACGCGGTCTAACAGACTTATGACGTCATTATTGTAGCAAAAGTTGTTCACAGCGACGTAACCAAATTGCTAACTTAACTCAGACCCTTTCGCTCTAAAGCAAAACTGACAGCGACAGTTTGAAAAACAGATATCAATGTTAAGTAGGCAAGTAGTGTATAGAATAACGACATTCTTTTCAGATACAATAAATATGGGACAAAAAAACTCAAGCGAAAAAAACAGTCACAGTAATTCTTCAAACTGGACGTTTCGACAACATAGATTCAGCTGTCATCATCAGCCGTGCATGCAAGACAGCAGCGAGAAATTTTGAAGGAGGGGGGGAGGAGCACAAAAGCCATCAACAGTCTGGCATATTTCAGTTACTTAGAGCAACATTTCATCTTTTTTACTAAAAGGCAAAGTCAAAAGGGAAGGGGAGGGGATATGGCACAATGGCCCCCTAAATACGATACTGCAAGACAGTATGCCCTAAAAGGTTACAAAACAGTATGATGCGTTGATGATACAACCATGTTGATGATATGCACTGAAATGGAAGTTACAAAACAGTATGACGCATTGATGATATAACCTTTCACTTTTGTACTGCCTTGCTTACGCTGCTGATGATGACAGCTGAGTCTATGTTGTTGAAACGTCCAGTTTTACGAATTACTGAACCTTTGTTTTCCTCTTCAAGATATTCCTCTCATTTCAACACGATGTTGGAGATCAAAGGCTAAGAAGCAGACCAACTATTATATATATACAAGCGACTAATGTGCTTATAATTGTGATTCCAAAACCCTATGCAGCATAAAGTGCTGAGAATAATCCCTAAACTAGGCCATAACAAGGAATGGACAATATTGGACACATGAATTTTTTTGTCCTTAATAACTCGTTGATTTTGTGGGTCATAAAAGCACTTGATGGTTTCGTTCCTGTCTCCGACCTGATACGCATAAGCGCATATATCGGACACCAACGCTTTGATATCATTTGAACAAAACTTGGGAAGGTATGAGCATCTGCGGTACAGGTCGTCCGAACCGGCGTAGTTGTACTCATTTTGAAAAAGCAGTAAAATATTTTGAGAATTTTTAGCCGCTAGTCCACTGCAATTTGCGCCGCATCCATCTCGAACATTGTCCTCTGGCGACATCTTCAGGTTGTTTAGTCTCTCTAAATCAGTCCGCATGTTGTCTTTAATTTTATGCGAAGCTGCAGAGTCAGTTTCGACTGCTTCATCCTCGTCAGATAGAGGTGTGACGTAGATTTGCAAACATGGCAGCTCTTGAATAGACCCGTGGTCGCTGAGAGATTCCACGTAACACGAAGTGTTGCCATTTATGAATTTCTGAATCACTAAAAACATGAATCGCTACAAATTACAGCAGTTTTTATGACAACTTTTGCTGTCAAAAACCTCAACCAAATAAACTGATACACAAAAATAATTAATTAATTGTGGTATACTTTGCCAAACCAGTTTCGCAGTGATTTTGGTACATGTTTATTTGTATGATAGAGCCATATCTTCATTATACCCGCGGTATTACGCCGATGCGAGTAACGAGTGCCGGGATCCATCTCCGCGGCTTAGCGCCTGCGCAACAGCGCTCCGAAAAAACATCGCAGCGCAGGCGAGCCGTTTGTGACAATTACCCTGTCCACATGTCCAATGAAAGTGCGCCAACAGCCACGGGCTTCTTGCATCATAATCAAGTAACTGATGTCACAACCATTTTTTTCAATTATGACATCAAAAATTTGATTTGATTATGATGGAGGAAGTCCGAGGATTTTTGGCCCTCTTTAATTGGACATGTGGACAGGGTAACTGTGTCCGATCTAACTGGCCCAGGAATCGAACCCCAAACCTTTCGCACGGATAGCAATGCTTTTATCCACTACGCCGCAAGACCGGTCGTATTTGAACGATATTATTCTTATTTTCTCGCATCAACACAAGTACGGGAAATAAGGCAATTGCCGCTACTCAGTTTCCAACCAATGACATCGGATTTGATCGAAGTGACTGGGCCACTTGGGAATCGAACAAAGATCGTCCCTTCCATACTGAAAGTATTTCAGTGCAACTCAAGTAAGAACTGAACATCAAACGTCAGATAGAGCCACCAATTCTATTCCAAAAGTGCAGCGCGTAATGACATCACTTAACGACGAGAAAGCCTCCAATGAGAGCACCGAAGCATTGCTCTCCTCTTTTAGGCGAACGGTACACAGCCTTGTTTTTGAGATCGATAGAAGGGTGAATATAAAAGGCACCTCTCATTGTCTAAATCCAACTCTCGACCCCCAATAAATTTTTTGTTGGCCAAGCTCTGTCACGTACCTTGGCATTTTGTTTGTGAGAACGATCTACCAATCATTCCAGGGGAGATGGTGACGACATTGTAAAGCAAATACTCGAATGAGAAAAAGAAGAGGAGAGTGGAGAAAGCCAAGAAGAGTTGGGTGAATTTCGGCAACATTATCGCTTGTAACAAATGAGCTAAAACAACAAAAAATACAAGAAATTAACACAAAAAATATGGCAAAAACTACTGCTAGGTCAACTAATTCAGTAATCTCGCTTTGAGATTTAAAATCCCTGTTCGATTCTCGAGCAAGTCGTACCAAAAATTTTAATCGCTATGTCAGTGAATCACCACCGCAGCAGCTGTGTTCTGAAGCTGTAGCTGCGCTATCTGCGTTCTAAATCTCGAAGACAAGACACCTCGAAAATCAAAAAAAAAATCAAATCGTCACTATACTCGCTGTATTACGACGAACGTGCAGTGAGTGCCGAGGCCCATCTCCACGGCTTAGAACCTGGGTCTACGAAGAAGCGTCGCAGCGGTGACGAGCCGTTGGCGACACTGTTCGATTTGACCGATAGGGGATTCGAACCCCAGACCTCCAGCACTGATAAAAATACTTTAAAAACTGAGCTAACCGACCGGCTGAGTTAATAAATTTTTTTTTACTACAGCTTTTTCAGTATAGCTTTGAATTCATACTCCAGCCCAGTGATTTTCAACCAAGGTTCCGTGGAATCCTATAAGGTCCCGCTACTACAATGTAGGGGTTCTCCAAGTGTATATTCAAATCCGCGAATCTATATTATTATTATGTGCACACTCTATTGAAAATAATGCTTAATGATATATCACTACGCGTAATCCAAGCGCGTAATCCAAGTAAATAAATCTGAGCATGATTTTTTAAATTTTGTTTTATAAATCCAATGCTTTTTTAAAAGACAATTAAATTATGACGCAGGGGTTTCTTAGCGTGTGGAATGTTTCATTAGAGTTCCGCTGAATCCGCTCCATCAAAAAGGTAAAACACCACTAGTCTAGCGATCTAACTACTGGTATATATTTATTATTCTTAATCAAGCTTCAAATTTTCCTGTCATCTTTCTAACCAAGTAGGCTTTAGTGTTGTTTGCCTTGCCTGGTAACAGCGCTAAATAGCTAGCGCAAGGATTTCGATTTGTTTATTTAGTGTTTTACTTGTTTGCTTGATAAACAATAAATTACAAATTTGAATCGATCCAAATATTGTTAGAGTTAAGAAACCTTTCACTGAAGCATTAGTGACGAATTAAAGACAGAAAACCTGTTCTAACGAATTCGAAAAGTCACCAAAGAAGTGCTTTAACATTTAAGCTTGTACACAGCAGGTCGATAGACTTTTATTAATCCTCTCATTAAATGAAATATGCATGGCTTCAGCGAAAAATCTTAATGTTAATTATAACCAGCATGTTCCAAAACCGCCAGGTTTCCATAGAGGTAAAAAGACATCGCTATCGGTGCGGAAGGTCTGGAGTTCAATTTCCGGCGCGGTTAAATCGCTCGCAGTGTCGTCAACGGCGCGCCACTGCAGCGATGTTTCTGCAGAGCTAAGCCGCAGGGTCGGACCCCATCACTCGTTACATGCTTCGGCGTAATATCGCGAGTATAATGAATTAGGGTTTGATTTTTCAAAAAAAGTTGTTTTTTTTCTGAAATAATTTAATTGCTTCATCTTTTACATTACAAAACCAAAGCTTTAATTGGGGTGACAACATTTTTTTGTGAAGAAAAATCTACATTACCTACAAATTGTGAATATAACCCGAGCAACATCAGCTTTCGTTGTTTTGATGAACATTCATGCACGCGAGGATATCACGTTAAAATCCGCGAATTTCGCGCTCCAAAGCAAAGATTTTTCATCAATCAACGTCAGATATTACTTAATTTGTCATGAAAGTATGTGTGCCGCCATCATTAACTGAAAGCGAGGCGAAAAATCCATTATCCATGGAATCTATGTAAATGTCGAATGCAATTCTCTGAAGACGAGAAAACAGTTTCTCCATCAAGAGATAAGTAGAATTTTGCATGTTTCGCCGCATTACGCACAAGAAACTTAGCTCTGGCGCCTTTTAGATGTCAAAACCATGCAGATTTCTTAGTTCGTCCAAGTTTTTTCGAAGCACATTCGTTTTTAAAAGCGACCGGATGGTGTGGTGGTTCAAGACATAGCTATCGGCGCAGGATCTATGGGGTTTGATTCCCAGGCCGGTAAAATCGGACGCAGCGTCGCTAACAGCTCGCCACCGCTGCAATGTTTCTTCAGAGCTGTGTAGTCCAGGCACTACTTCGCGGAGATGGACCCCGCCACTCGTTACACGCTTCGGTGTGATATCGCGAGTATAATGAAGATCCGATTGTTTTGCTTTTTACATGAAAAATTTTGCACACAAAAAATTTTTTACATGAAATTCAAAATACTGTAAAAAGCGAGATACAACAAGAAAATCTTTTTTCATACAAATAAAAACACACATCGCAACCTAAGGAGGAAACACAGAGCCAGAGTAATTTGTAAAGAAACGTTTCGACAACATGGATTTAGTTGCCATCATCATCATCAGTGTATGCACGACATACAGAGTCGCAGAAATCCAAACATTTCGGGGGAGTCAAATTTTTTTCTGCTGTAATAATTAGGGGCGTCCTTTAAAACAGAAAAAAGATCTCATGGGGGACCTCTAAAAATAGTTAAGGGTGTTTCTTAAAAAAAGTCACCTATCCCCGGCGTAACTTAGGTCCTTCCTTGAAGATAGATTTAGGAGCAGTTGGTTGACCCCCTTCAAAATTAAAGCAAAATAAATTTAAGTATGGACATAAATATCTCTATTAGCACTGGTTCTTAAAGATATTAGGGGGAGCACTTGCCCCTTTGCCTCCCCCCCCCGCGTCCGTCCCCGAAGGCATATTCTGCTGATAAAGTGTCATTCTTTATTGTACATGCTGATGATGACACCTGAAAATATGTTGTCGAAACGTCCAGTTTTAAGAATACAACTGTGGTTTTATATTTCCTCCTTTAAGCTTCTTTCCTCTACCAACCGGCGTGTTTTTTCCTGCTACGTTTCGATTCCCAAACGTTTCCAGTTGCAACATAAGTTCCGGTTCGAGTGGAATTGAACCTTTGTGGGGAATAGCGAAGCTCGGTTCGAGTCGCGTTGGCTCCGGTCAATCCCGAGATTCTTTTCATATGCAACATATTGTTTTGATTTCTAGCGTTCCTGGCGTTCATCACATAATTTATTTACAGAATAACATGTTTTTAATTGCTGCAGTTGTTTACTTCAACATACCCTGAACTCTGCAAACAATAATAACAGTTTGGCAAATCGTACAACAAGGAGTTAGTTGGCAATTTAATTGTAAATATCTCAGTCAAGAAACAGCTGAAACACTTGTGCCGTTGTTTCGGTTCACTTCTGGTACCATTGTTGACATTGGTCCGCTTGTTACTGAGGGGTAGCTGGGACAGAAGGTCAAGTTTTCGGAGGTATCAGTCGATCATTGATTGCTATAAATCGCATTTTTCCTCAATCTTACTCTGTTGAAGTATAGCTCCAATAAGGTTCATCTCAAAAAATATGCGTAAAATCAACGAGTCGACAAACTTTTAAATAAGACTAACTTCTATCTGTAACTTCTCTAAAATTAGCGAAACCTGCTGCGGACTCGAACTCCGTTTCTTTTGCCAAACCAGAACTCGATCTCGAGAAAAGTCGATTGAGTTTTTGAACTTGACCTACACGTGACAAAAATTGCTTAAATTGATCCTACATCCGATAAAAACTACTTCAACTTCGCATAAACTGGATAAAAATTGCTAAACTCGAAATTGAGCTCGCAAAATTATTTGTATTTGTATGTATTTAGCCGCATATTTATCCTCCTATCGCGAGGAAGCGATCATAGCGCTGTACCAGCCCGCTTAGGAGTTGCCGGCCATTTATCTACCTCATTAAAATACCCCTTTAATGCTGAGCGTCAAGCAGGGAAGCTGTGAATACCAATTTTATAGTCATTGGATTGACCCGACTGGGAGTCAAACCCAAGTCTGCATCTCTAGAGGCGGACGCTCGGCCTTTCTACAAAGTGCAACTGAAGGTAGTTTTACAACGTACAATGCAGTCGTTTGGCTTCATAAACATTTCATTCTGCCAATGGTAGTTTTAATAAAATAATTGGCTCAGTGGCAAAAACCCAACAGTGATTTTCCTGCAGCAGCTATCTTCTATAATTCATCATACGTTTTTCATATTAACTATTGATGAAGCTACGTAAATAAGACAAAAATCTGGCGCTCCAAATTGTTTTAAGCAGCGGAGACAGCAGAAAATAACGACAACATCATTCGGAAAGCGAAATCTATTTATAGAACATTAATCTGTGGAAATGAATAGATTCTTCAAAATCTCGACTCAGGCATAAAACCTAATATTTCTGTCTTTGATAAAGCGTTCAGTTGCGTTAATTCAGTAGTGACGCAGCGTTAATTCAGTAGTGACGCAGCGAGAAGGGGCACCATGGCACCGACCCCCTGGAAGTTTGAAGATCTTTTTTTAGAGATCCATTGCGAAGGGCGATTGAAAACGCGGCCTTTCATTGTTTAAATCTGCCCTAGCCCCCTGAATTTCTTCCATGGTTGGGCTCCTGGAATATCGCTTTTGTAACCGATATGGGATTCAATAAATACAGTAGGTCTATAACCTAAACTTATTTCATTCTAAAAACAGGTAGCCTACTTATTTCTTGTTTCCTGAACAATTTGACAAAAAAATCAGATCTTCATTATATTCGCGGAATTACACCGAAGCGTGTGACGAGTGGCGGGGCCCATTAGAGCCTGGGCTGCACAGCTTCTTTTTTTCACTGCGTTAGGCCTATCATTTTTTTCTTCTTAACTTTCGGGTGAGACAGCCTTGCCGTCTAACTGCAAGTAGATCTTGCTTTTGTGTTTATGTCCGTGCAAACTAACACCAAGTGCTTTGCTGTCTTCCTCTTTGTGCTGTTTTTCGTGGCGCGACTTAAAATAAATAAGCGCAATGTCGTGCCAAATAAGAAAAACAGAGCACTGAATTTCCTGTGCTCACTACACCAGTTTCCACGACTTTATTTTGTTTTGTTTGTTAGTTGCATATTTATCCTCCTATCACGAGAAAGCCATCAATGCGCTATACGAGCTCGCTTAGGAGTTGCCAGCCATCTGTCTACCACACCAAGATAGGGGAATCCCGCCAAGTGCTTTTCCCAACGGCACAACAAGTAAACTTGCCGGCTTGTTCTCCACACTGTCCTCTAATGCTGAGCGTCAAGCAGGGAAGCTGTGAATACCAATTTTAAAGTCATTGGTTTGACCCGACCCGGAATGAAACCCGAGGCTACAGCTCAAGAGACAGACGCTCTATACCACTGGGCCATCTGAGCTGTCATTACGCGCATTATTACGCGAAGTGTTGCAACACATCACCACTGAAAACAGTGAAAGGTTAGAACCCCTAGTATAGTAATAAAAAATTAAAAAAAAAACAAAAAAATGAAATTTTTATTATGGTCGCGGTGTTATGCCGAAGCATGTAACGAGTGGTGAGGCCCGTCTACGCGGCTTAGCGCCTGGGTACAGGCGCGGATTAAACAGTTTTTGTCGGGGGGGGGGCAGAAAATTTAATATGTTATAGCGTTTTCAGGGGGCTGAAAGAAAATGTTTATGATTAAAGTACGCTATTTGGCAGTGGTGTACGCAGGATTTTTCTATGGAGGAGATTTTAGTGACGTCACATCGTGATGACGTAAAGATACCACAACTACGATAATTCAGAGGTATTAAAGTGCATCGGATTGTGATGTTTCTAATCTAAATTTTTACGCATTGCAGTTAACCATGATTAAGCTATATCTTTGCGCTTCATTTAAGCAGAGAAAAGGTCTCACAGAAACTTAAGCTGTCAAGCTGTGGCGAAAAATTTACTGAAAAAATTTTAGTAGACCTCATTTTTGCGCCATAGAAATTAAGGCTAACTGACTAAAGTAGACTAGCTTTCGCAACGTCACAAACAGGGTGTGGTCTGGGGGGTAAAACAGGTAATTGCTTCCCTCCAAAATAATTTTTTCAAGAACCTACATTGATATAAACCACCCATATAAACCTTGATATAAACATTTAATATGCACTCATTATGAAGGGGGCAGTTTTTCCCATAACTCTCTTGAAAAGTGAAGATAGTGGAGCATGAGAAAACACTGCCCTCCCTACCAAAATCTTTTAAAGCTGAAATGAATTGCGCTCCAGAGGAATCCCTGATCATGCGATTAAGGTCAAAAACAGCGTCGATATTGTCTAAGCATTTTTCACCCAAATCACAGCGTCGAGATCATCAGATATAGGCTACTCTCAAACACATAATCGGAGTGTCTGAAAAACGGAGCACTCCAGCTCCTGAGACAGTTACGATACGTAAAAACAATTTTACCTATCCCCTCCCCGATCCGCCCCTGGGCCTCTTCAAATCTTTTGTTGGTCTGGTCTTCCTTGGTAGTATTTTTATTTTGAGCACTTGCGGCAGAGTCAATTTAGTTTGTTATGTTTTAATAATTTTTCAATAAACCGGCCGGTTGTAGCGTAGTTGTTAAAGATGTCGCTCTCAATGCGGAAGGTTTATGGTTCAATTCCCAGGCCGGTCAAATTGGACACACCGTAGCCAACGACTTGCCACTGCTGCGACGTTTCTTTGGAGGTGCGTTGCCCAGGCGCTAAGCCGCGGGATCGAGCCCCGCCACTCGTTATCACGCTTCGGTACTTCAGCGAGTGTAGGCCTAATGAAACGAGTATAATAAAGATTTGATTCAATTCAAAAAGAAAGTTTTGTGTGCAGCCATAGTTACTGCAGATACGTCGCATTTAAGTGCTTCACAGTAGCATCAATGACAAAAATGCAGTTCAAGCAAAACACACCAGAAAAGTTGGACAACCGGTATTGTGGCATCGCATCGTAATGAAAATTTCTCGAGATTAAATTAGAATGTTGGACAGAACAGAAAAAAACATGGTAGCAATTGCGGCAAGCTCCGCACGAAGAAAAATCGGTTCGTATTAAAAAAGAAAGGTCTCTTTTTTCTGCAATCGTCAAGGGGGTGGGTGTTGGCTGTTGACAGCAAGTGTAGTCCATGCCAACGGTTCAATTTCATTAGTTTGTTTTTACATCTTAGACTAATTTTTGCTTGAGGAAGGGGGTACTGCTCTCTATTGGACGCATGCTAGTTAAAGAAAATAAGGTAGGACCCTAATTGGCAGAAATATGGCTTGTCGGCTCTATAACTCGGCTTATAGTAGGCCTATCGTATTACGAGTAGGTTACTACCCTGAACTACAGTTCCTAGATTTTCAAAACACAATGACTTATCAGTAGGCCACTTCAATACCTTGCAACTAAAATAAGCGAACTCTTTATTTGTATTATGCTTTTCCGCAATATTGCTCTAACGTAATAGCCCACACTAATTCACTGAATAGACAATCCGAGCAACCTTTTCATCATGAATTTATTTCTGACTTTCATATGGATTATGATGTAGATCTAACCAGTAACAATATTGGCCTAGCCGTTAATAAGAAAGGATTTTGATTACAGAAAACGCTGCTACTCAAACGACCTTCCTGAATGTTAGTTTAATGCATTTCAGATTTTGATACTAATTATGACATTTGCTAACAAGTAAAAATTTATAAAACTTTTGGAAATTTCAGGGGGGGCCCGGGCCCCCCCATAAATCTGCGCATGCCTGGGTAACACAGCTTCGAAAAAACGTCGCAGCGGTGGCGAGCCGTTGAAGACTGGTGCGGTAGTAAAAAAACAGACCGTCCTTAACAACAGAGCTAACCAGGCGGTTAATAAAAAATTTGTAATCAAAAAAAAAAAAACGTGGAGAAAGCGGCAAAAAGTGTGTGTCAATTACAAGAGAAAAAAAGATCGTACATTGATTTTTCAAAATGACACGAACAGCTGCATGATAGCCTCCTTAGCAGGGGTTTAAATGTCTATAATGTTACAAAACATCAACAGATAATGATGAATAATTCAGATCATGAAAGCTGATAGATTTTCGTATAAACCTTTATGCTCTTGCATGTCGTTGGTGAACAGATCGTAATCATAACACGAAAGAAAAGCGATATAAAGCTTTCTCGAATCGGAGAGTTAATGGTGAATATTGTGCATTGACTTGGAATCGTCACCATAAAGATATCTGTGCGAAAGCAAACTACTCAAAAAATAAGTAAAAACTCTTCATTATACTCGCGATATTACGCCGAAGCGTGTAGCGGGGCCCACCTCCGCGGCTTAGCGTCTGGGCAACACAGTTTCGAAAAAACGTCGCAGCGGTGTGGCGCGCCGTTGGCGCCACTTAGCCTGTTTCCATGTCCTCTCAAAACGTGAGCTTTCTGAACGTGGGCCGAGTTCAAAGTGGGCTTAGTGCTTATTAAGACCAGCTCTTTACGTGCGTCCAAGAAAGCCCACGATTTTGCTGAAATCAGCCCCTACAAAGCTTGAATCCACCTGACTAGAACAAAGCCCGTGGGCCAAAAGCTCACGTATTTTGGATATGGAAACAGGCTCACTGTGTCCGCCTTGACAGGCCCGAGAATCAAACCTCCGATTTCCTGCATTTATAGCGATGTCTGGACCTGCTGCGTCAACCGGCTAGTGCAAATTTATCATACTCAAGGTACCGGTATAATTAAATTTTAATGCTCTTTTTTGTTTCATCAATTTTACCTGGGGAGCGTTGCGATTTATATTATTATCCGGCATCCGGTTATGCTCCACAAACTACACTAGCTGGTTAAAAGTTTGTGGGAGGGCAATTTTTCAGAGAGCGCACAATATAGATAGATTTGGTCAAAAAATTTGACAAAATTGAGAAATGTAGTTGACAGCTGAGCAGTTTGCGAAGTAGAAAAGTTTTACTGGAAGGGATGTTTTTGTCTACAATTTTGCCTGAATTCTGAACCCAAATAACAAGACAATATTGCAAAATTGTATTTATTGTTCATGGGGCGTCATCATTGGTCAATGACCAAATTAAAACAGTGGTGGAGGGCGTACTGAGTGTTTGCATACCACCAGCATGATGAACAAAATTTATCAACAAAAGAATTTCGAACACTTCATTACAGTGACTCACCCAGAATTTGGCAAAAGGGGGGGGGGAGCACAACCGGGGGTCTGGGGTGAAACCCCCAGCCGCCGAAGATTAAGGGGGTCTGGAGGCTACGCTCCCAGCCGCCAACGAATTTTTACGGGTTTCTCTTAAAAATACACTCATTGTAGTACACTTTTTTATCGAAAAAGAGCTTGCAGTGAGTGCAATCACTAGTATGGACAATGCAAAAATATTTTCGCAGCTTGTCTAAAAGCAGAAGCTGGGCTAAAATAAGTGAAAGGAGGCTGCAACCATAATTAGTTTGAAAAATTAAAAACTGAAAGCTCGGTTTTAACACCTTATTACAGGGCCAAAGGAAGGGCCATGGCAACGTGCCCCCCCTGCGTGCGCCTATGCTTCATTAGCTTTGCTTTAAACAGTTAGGTTTTTGTTTCATAAATGAAGCTAGGGGTTTAAGGGGAAAGCAGCAAGCGGGGTCTACAGCATTTTCTTAATTCATTCTCTCAATCTCACATATGATCTAAAAAAAGTTTGGGAACCGCTGCTTTGACATATTCTAAATGCTTTCACTACTGCTTATAAAAAACTGCTGACGTGTTTTAATCAAATCAAATCAAATCAAATCTTCATTATACTCGCCGTATTACGCCGAAGCGTGTAACGAGTTGCGGGGCCCATCTCCGCGGCTTAGCGCCTGGGCAACACAGCTCCGAAGAATCGTCGCAACGGTGGCGAGTCGTTGGCGACACTGTGACGATTTGACCGGCCCGGGAATCGAACCCCAGACCTCCCGCACCGATAGCGTGCGCTTAGCAACTGAGCTAACGGCCGGTGACGTGTTTTAATGTTGATGAAAAATAAACTGTTCTGAATCTGTGCAGTGTAATAGGTGCGCTGCAAAGATTGTTCTTGTTGGGTTTGTGAAGGAAGTCATAATGGCTACAAGATACGCTGGAAAGTATCGCCGCAATCCGCACCCAAAGGCTAATACGGTTCCCGATAAAAACATTTGACTTTTTGCGATGCTTATCACTAGAAGGGACGTTTTGGCATCCCCCAGGGCAATTTTTTTCTTTGCTGGGGGGACGACAATTTCTGACAGGTCTGCAATGTATTCGGGTTCCTTTCGAAGTCCGGGTTGAAATAATCGATGCTTTTTTGGGTTTGGGCTCGAATATATTTCAGCACTAGTCGTCAATAATTCTTGCATGCGCAGCTCGCGCCAGGCTCGGGTGTAGCAGAAAATCTTCCCGCTAACGAGCTGGGCTACATGCATTTGCAAATTACAAATGAGAAATAGCGAGACTGGCTTGCATCGTTCGCTCTGAAATAATTACTTTTGATGCTGATTTTGTTGGGAAACGAGAAGCTAGAGTGTTGCAACCATGTCCAACCTTGCTGTTTTTTACACGTCTCTTCTACCTGCATGCCATAACGTTAATCTTTACGTTGCTTCTTCCCTATTCTTGTATGTTGTATTGTATCGTTGCTATATTTCCTTCACCTTATGGTATTCTTTGTTGCGTTGATAGTGCAGAAATGAAACACTAAGCTACTACCACAGCATTACTTGCGATTCAAAAGCTGCTTTTTAAACTGCGATAACTACTGTACACCTTCACTAACAATTCGGTCTACATTTCATCTGTTCTGCTTTCTGCACCGATTCTCGCTTTGATCATATTTCAAAGACTCCAGCAAGTCGCAAAACATGTTCTACGTCACACGTGAATGGCAAATTTCTAAAGAAATGTTTTTACAACCGCGAGGCTGGAGCGTTTCAAGCGAGGACAGTGGTTAAAACACAAAATTTTATCGCTGACAGCTGTGCGGCATTGCTGTACCACACCTAAAAATTTGGTGAAGTCATATTTTTTGCACAAAAAGCAATGAAATACCACACACAATGAAACTATCGCTAGTCATTGTGCTACAAGCACAAACTGCGCACAAGTGCTAATAGCTTGCATTGCTTAAAACCACCTCAGCAAAAACAAGTACTGGATATTTATTACAAAAAAATCAATCAATTCTTCATCATACTCGCGATAGTACACCGAAACGTGTGACGAGTGATGGGGTCATCTCCGCGACTTGGCACCTGGGGAACACAGCTACCAAGAATCATCGCAGCGGTGGCGAGTCGTTGCCGACACAGTGTAAGATTTAAATGACTAGGGATTCGAACCCCCCACCTCCCGCACCGATAGCATCGTTTTAACAAATAAGCCACCAACCCAAAATCTGAATTTATGTTTCGATTTTTTTCCATCGCTTGTCCACAAACAATATTGTTCCCATTCTGACGAAAAAACGGGTCAATCAGTCCCATTAGACAAGAACTTGCAAAAAATAAACATGAAGTCAATCACAAACCAGTAAATTTTTCAGCCTCTTAGACCGTTAACAGCAAGTTAATGTGGAAGCACTTTTGCCTTTGCCAAATTCTTGTGCCAGTGCATTTGCTACCATCTAGCGGCAAGAAGATTTCACTTGATCAGACTGTATTGTGACATATCCACGCTGGCAAACTTGGGTAATTTGCTGCCAGATATCATGTCATCATATGATATAGCGTCTTTGGTAGAAGCGAAGATTTTGATTTGCCGCATGTGGGTGTCACGTCCGTTCTGGTGATTCTGAAATACGAAACTTAGTAATCTAAGTGTATTTTGTATTCAGTTGCATATTTATCCTTCCATCACGAGAAAGCGATCAAAACACTACAACGAACTCGCTTAGGGGGTAGCCGGCCATCTGTCGACCTTTCTAAGATGGGCGAATCCCGTCAAGTGCCTTTCCCAACGGCATAACAAGCAAACTCGCCGGCTTGTTCTCCACACTGTCCCTTCAATGCTGAGCGTCAAGCAGAGAAGCTGTGAATAACAATATTACAATCAATGGTTTGACCCGACTCGCAATCATTCAATATTCTATTTAAAAGATTATGGGAATGTGATGACGCAACGTAAACGGCCGGTCGGAAAAGTAGTTAAAAACATCAATATCGGTGCGTGAGGTCTGGGGTTCGATTCCCGGCTCGGTCAAATTGAACACAATGCCAGCAACCGCTTGCCACCGCTGCGACGTTTCTGTATTGCCAAGGCGCTAAGTTCAGGAGATGGGCCCCGCCACTCGTCACATGCTTCGGAGTAATATCGCGAGCAGGATAAAGATTTGATTGTTTTAAGGCAAGAACATTGAAAATTCTGATGTCATGGGTTTAAGAATCACTCTTTCTAAGCTGGGTTTGTTCAAAGTTACCTAGACGCTAATGAAACGCTTGATATTACAGGGATAATTTCCAATTTTCTTAATATTTGACCACCGGTACCTGTAACACGGACATCTGTACCATAAACGTTCTGATCGGCTTATCTTTGGCGTGATCGCGTAGCTTCACCCAAACCCACCCAACTGGTTCGCTGATTTCCACTTGCTGAAAATGAAAAGAAGGAAAAATTTCAACCGCCATCGCAAAAACAACAAAATTAAATTTTCATTCTACGATAAATTAGCTGCGGCTAACTTTGGCAAACGGAGCAAACTGGGAGGTTTTTAGAAATTTAATTAGAAACAACACAGCTAAGAAGCAGCTAACACTTTTGGACGGAAGTTTCCGCTTACTTCTGGCGCTATTGCCAACATTGTAAGCCTGCGCCGAAGTGGTTCCTATGGCATGGTGCAGAAGAATATGACCCAGCCCAGCTTAGCGTTGACAATGGCACCACAAGCGAGTTGAAACGCTCATCCGAGTGTTTTCAGCCGTTTTTTGGTCGTCAAAATCAAATCTTCATCATACTCGCGTTGATAAGTCGAAGCATGTAACGAGTGCCGGGGCCCATCTCCGCGACTAAACGCCTGGGCAACACAGCTGCGAAGAAACTTCGCATCGGTGGCGAGCTATTGGCGACACTGTGCCGATTTCACAGGCCCGGGAATCGAACCCCAGACCTCCCGCACCGATAGCCTGTGCGCTTAGCAACTAAGCTAACGACCAGTTTTTCTTGGCTGTGATATTTACAATTATTTTTGCGGTTAACCTTCGAAAAATAAATTGGTTTGTACTTTCAAGGGACAACCTTCTAAAATCTTCGGAAGGAGGCTTGACAAACTGAGAATCGAACCCGCTGCAACATATTTCATGTCCTGTTCTGTTTTGTAGCTGCGATAGCTGTAATTTCATGAATTAATTGAAACTCACTTCGATTTCATGCAAATCATTGAAATCATTTCCGACTCTCACCGACAATTTACTGGGAGTGTAACTTTCATCTGCCTTGTAATCTGTGTAAACACCGACACTGTGGACATCTGTCTTCTGTCTGGAAACAAATCGATAACCATTACTTGTCTGGGAGCCAGTTACTGCATAATGGTTTGTGGGTTCGATTACCGGGATGGTCAAATTAGACAGTGTCACCAACGGCTTTTCATCGCTGCCATGTTTCCTCGCAGCTGTGTCACCCAAGCGCTAAGTCGCGGAGGTGGACTCTGCTACTCGTTACACGCATTGGCGTAATGCCGCGAGTATAATTAATAAACCTCATGAGGAAAGACAGGGCTGAACCAAAATCAAAAACAAATCATTAACTAACCTAAATTGTACATTTACCATGTGAGGTTGGACGCCATCGGATTGCCAGTACGTTTCGAGATTATTATCTCTCAGCAAGTTCACCCCGTAACCTGAAAAAAATTGAAATCATGTAAGCAAAAAACTGACTTCTAAAACACTCACAATCTAAATCATGTGCAGTCGTGGAGCTGAACTTAAAAATCATGGGTTTAATCGTAAAGCTGATTGATATGTCACTAGTTTTTGAACAGTTAACCTTGCACCTGAAAGTCAACCTACTGGTGCAAGGATGTAAACACATCTCTACGTGACGGGTTCGATTCACGGCTGGAGCCGATCGACATATGACAAATACACCAGGTTGCTGCTGACACAAAAGCGCAAGATCACTTTGCCGCCTCCCTTCAATCTGTTGAAATTTCCGTTCAATAATTTCCAATGAAAATAACCGGTCGGTCTGCGAAGTTAACACATCGCTGTCGGCGCGGGAAGTCTGGTGTTCAATTCTCCGGACGGTCAAATCGTACACAGCGTCGCGATGTTTCTTCGCAGCTGTATTACCCAGGCGCTAGGCCACGGAGATGAACCCCGCCACTCGTTAAACGCTTCGGCGTCATACCGCGAGTGTAATGAAGATTTGATTTTTTAATTTGAAAATGAGCTGTTATGTGAATGTGCATACCTTGCTTGCATGATGAAACGGACCAGATGGCATGGGAACCAATTTCCTTTACGTTTTCTGATTCAGTTAATTCTTTTAAATCTTTGATGATCGTGAAATTAGGGGCTACATCTTCTGCAGACTCTTCTGTCATTATAATAACATCAACATCTCATTCAATATCTACAATCTTTGAAAAATCCAGCGAATAACATTAAGCACAGACGTAATCAGAACACAATATTAAAAAAAAGCATATTCTAAAAATTTCAAAGGTCTCCTAAACGTTTCTTTAAATACGTGAAACTTTAAAGCCAGGAAAGACAGACAACTCATTTTCAGTCAAAACGTAAAGGAAACATAGTGGTTCACGGCCAGTTTGATGCCGCTATTAAATTGCACCAAAATCAACGTTTCATCGTGCGTGGTTTCAATCACCGCGTTTTTGCAAAACAAAAAATTAAAAAAACTCCAGAGGACTACATTAACGACTTTGCTCAAAAAACTTACATACAGTTCAACCGTCACACATTGAATTTTTGGGAGGAAAAATATAGCCACTATACTGGACGTTTCGACAACATAGATTCAGCTGTCATCATCAACAATGTTAGCAAGACAGTACAAAACTGAACAAGCAGTTTTGCACAGCCTTGCTAACGCTGTTGATGATGACAGCTGAATCTATGTGGTCGAAACGTCCAGTTTTAAGAACTATATTGGCTTTATTTTTCCTTTTTAAAACTTCTCGTTATAACATCTGAATGCATTAGCAAGATTATGACATCACAGATTACTGACACGAAGTGATTAGCATGTGCATTTCTGATGGGGACGAAAAAATTGATAATGTTGAAACACAAATTATTAAACGAAGCAGGAACCAAATAACACCGTCTAAGATCATCTTTACTCTGTCCACAAGGACCATGAGATTTCCGCATTATAATCAGTTTTTTGACATCATAATTAAAGCAAGTGATTATGACATCAAAAATTTAATTATGATGCAAAAAGCACGTGGCCATTGGAAGCACCTAAACTGAACATGTGGAGAGGGTAAGTGTATGGCGACATCTTGCGATTTTCTAAATATAGTTACCGAAGGAAAATAAAGGCACAGTAATTCTAAAAACTGGACGTTTCGACAACATAAATTCAGCTGTCATCATCAGTAGTGTAAGCAAGGCAGTACAAAACTGAAATAAACTTTTTACACTGCCAATTCAAGTTTTTTTTTTATTTGTTGCTACATTACATTATTAAAAAAATTAGACACAGATATAATATATTACAGCAACAGGGCGGCTGCAAAGGGACCGTAAGGTCATCGAGTCAAGCACACCCTGGAAAAAGAATAAACAAAATAAAGTCAAGTTAGCGATTGAGGCTGTCTAAAAGAAAGAAGCGACATTTAAAAATTCCACAAAACACGAACAGTTAATCAATAAGTAAGAAGAAAGAGAAGGGATGGGAAGGGTCATTGTTACGTAGGCTGAAAAAAAATCAACAATATTCATTCTTGGGAGAGGTCATCAACAAATTTTTATAACATTTATTGAATTGATTAAATGAAAATTTACGAACATCTAAAGAAATCGAATTCCAGATTTTGGGGCCAACATATTTAAACGATCTTTGCAAACGATTTGTCTCATATACAGGAATAACCATTTGTTCTTGAGTGGAGAGTCCAGTCATATGAGAATGGGAATTTTTAGAAAAACTAAAATAATGGTCAAACGAAGGAAGCACACAATTATTGTTGTAGTTAAAAAGGATTTTTGCAATTTCAAATTTAATCAATTCAGAAAATGGCAACACATTTGTATTATAAAACAGAAGAGCAGCACTAACATGCCAATCACTGGAGATCACTAACCTAATTGCTTCATGTTGTTGAAGCGTCTAGTTTTAAGAATTACAGCGGCTTTGTTTTTTCTCCTTACGTTATTTTTGTCCCATATTTGTAATATTGTAAACAAGGTTGGTTAGTGATAAACACACAGCTCATTTCCAGCGACACATCCATATTTTACATTGGTGACAAGATCGAGATACACAGTTCGAGCAAACAATGTGTTGTCCTGCGACGGAATTCTATGATACATCCGCACAAAATAGTTGAGACTTTCATCATCTACACCTGTTTGCCGCATTGTTTTGCTAAATCTGTTGAATAGATAATGATTTAAATGTCTATGCCACAAATGATCGTTGAAAGGCAAAGAACGAAAATATTCATCCGTTCTCAAAAGATGTGCCAGGTCATCAGTGGCCGAGTAACACTCGGCTGCTATTTCCAACAAAAATTCCTGCGATAAATTTGTGACTGCTTTCAGATGCATGTTAACCAGAAGAGCAGAAACACAAAATGTTTTGTGGATTTCCGAATCCGACTGAAAGCGATCCGCGAGTTTGCCGTACAGTCGGTTTAGTGTTTTTTCATCTTTGTTTTTCCCAATTAATTCCAATAAATCAGGAAGAGCTTGCTTTAAATCGTCCGCAGACAGTTCTAACAGACTTTCAAAAGACTTGCTATATTTCATGGAGCAATATAAGGCATAACTATCTCCAATAGCTTTTACTTTCGGAACAGCGGTGGTTGTTAAATCTTGCAGTCGGTGTAGAAGGTCGGAATCGTTACTGGCTAACGCACGATCTCCGCAGGTGCGAATCACTGTTGACCACGTGGCGGCATTTTCATCGCTACTAGCTTGCAGATTTTCACATGCAAACTGTACGGCTTCATTGAGCCCCTTATCGCAAGCCAACTTCTGCACTTGATTAATGAGAATGTGACTCAGTCGATTTGGTTGAACTGATGGAAAAATACTTTGCACTTGTTCCGTAACAAAATCATAATCATCAACCGAAATTCTTCTGTAAAGTTCACAGAGACTAGTAAACACTGGTTTAATCCATAAATATTTATCGATGGTATTTGCCGTTCGCAAATGCGTCAAAACCTCGTTGATATCAAAATCTTCAGCTTCCAACGCTTGAAAACAAGGCTTCCAGTGACTAGGTTGTACGTGCTGTGGAGGAACTTGAAAAGATTTGAAAAAGGAAAGACAGACCAAATTAACCACAGCTGGTTCGTTGATCGAATTAAATTTCAAAGCCAAAGTTCTAGCCTCATCAAATCGATTTTGATCCAAGAACATACGGAGAGCCGTCAAATAGAAAACTTCCGGATTGAAAGCCTTGATATTGTGGCAACATTTAACAAAATTGTAAACATTTTCCACTGAGTTTTCGCTTTGAATAAATTCCAAGACTAAATCATGTGTGTCTTCCTTGGATAAATTCATGTTGGAACCCGTGTCGGCCACTTGACAGGCTTGGGTGAGCATGCCAGCTTTCACATATGATTTCAGCAGTATCAAACTAGACCGCTCCGAATTGCGCTTCTCTAGGTAAGATTTCACCACATTTAGTTTTTCAACATTGCTCGACTTAAGTAGAAATGCTGGGATTGTTTCAATTTTCACATTAATAAAGTTCAACTTTTGCAAGAGTTTGTCTGCCTCTGCAGCTCGCCCGTGCTCAAGACAGAAACAAAATAAAAGATTGCAAACCGGGGTCAAGATGTACGAATAAAGCCACAAATATCTGGCAGTCATTTCCAAAATTGGACAACGTTTTGCCGATCCAGAGGAATAGAGCAAGTCTATTAAGCGATCTGATAAAGAATGAATGGAATTGTTCAAATAATAAGGTTTTTCGAACATTAATTGACTAGTTCTGCGTATGTAAGCTGCTTTGTTGCTTGGAACAAAATTAAAACGCGTTTTGAGATTGGAAACCGAAGAAGCATCCAATTTTCCCGGGTTCAACACAAGATCACCCAAAAAATCAGATTTAGGATCTGAAATCAGACGCAAGGAAGCAATCTTTGTTTCATCTAAATTCACAGCATCTCTGTTTTGTAAAAAATTTTGCAAGTCACCAAAGCTCCAACCATACAAGCCATGTGCTTTAAAAAACATAAATATTTTTTCTATTGAAAATTGAGGTTTCAAATTAGCCAACATCTCCTTCTTGTGCTTTGTAATACGATTATGCTCTTTCAGCTTCAAATTTTTTTCGATTGCAAAAACCCATCTAAGTCGAGATGCCCAACGAGTCCACTCAGCTTGGCTTGAGTACACAGACTGTGCCAGACAAACAGATTGCCAAAACATTTTTGGAAAGTCATTTTCGTCCAAGGGAGGTTTAAAAGATTGTTCCAAATGTATGTCATTGTCATGCAATAACTTCAGAATTTCAGGTAGAAGCCAAGGTCTTTCTTGACAAACCGCAAACAATAAAGAATGTACAACTTGTGTACAAGGATAAACCACCGATAATTTCTGTATTTTGTCTAAAACCAAATCATGCCAATTAGAAAAATATATGCAGTTTAAGAATAAGGTGTAGAAAAGTGTACTTAAGGTATTTTTACCACTCAAAGGACTTTCAATAGGTAATAAGAGACATTCAATAAAATTTAAGCTATGTGTTCGAGAATAATTGAGAACTAGCGTATTTCGTGTGATTCCAACCTCATTTTCTGAAAATTTTCGACAATTTAGCAAAGGTTTGATTTTGTCATAATTTCCATTTACAGACAAGTTTACAAAAATATCTAAAATGTGAGAAAGAGAACAAGGTGTTTCAGAACTAGCAGCAAATTTTTCTAAAACAGTTTCAAACAGTTTTGAGGATGGTTGCTGAGCGAGACCACGTAATAACCAACAAGATACATCCCAAGAAAAGGACGATCCACCTTCATGAAACTTATCAATCATACTGATTCCTTCATTGGGAAATCCCGAAACACATAAAGCATAAGCAATATAACCATAAATTTCATCTGGCATACGCATATTATGTCTTCTTGCAAAATCCACGATAGTTTGAGCACCATCAACATCTCCTTGCAAAGCATGCCCACCAATCAATTTGGCATAAGTGGTGGCATTTGGACTTAACTGTAATTTTTTCATAGATCTTAAAATAGAAGAATCAAATGCTTTTCCATTTTCAATATAGCTTTGTAAAAGGTGATTAAATAAATTGACAGTTTTACGAGAAGCTCCTTCAAAAATTTTTTCAGCATGTCGAATTTTAAGAGTGCGCTTGCCACACGACTGGTTTCCACAAAGACTTAACAGAAATGCAGCCTCATCTTCACTTAAATTTGACAGAGGAATCTGTTTTATTGTGCGAAAATCGAGGGTATTACTTGCAATTTCCAAATTAATGCTTGCAAGTGAATCAGCTTTGATATTAGACAAAAATTTTCCAGAATCTTTTCTTACTTTTTGCAACAACAATGAAGCATAACGCTGTGACAAACTAGTGTAATTTAATCTATTCCGTGACACAGAAAAACATGAACTTGGTAAAACTGTCTTGTTTGAAACGTTACAATAATTTCTTGGACATAAATAAATCCATGTCCACAAACTTCTGGCTATTCTTTGGCCCTGGATTCCAAAAATCATCGTTTAAAGCAGGGATAACAACTCAAATCTACTGATATGGCAAGATCAACTACACATGTTGTTAAGCATCAAGATCATTATGCTTACCTCTAACACATCCTATGAGTGACACCAGATGGAAACCCAGTCAACCTACACTGAATAACCATAAAACGCATTAGATAGTATCTGTATTTTTTGTATATATTTATTTAGTCATCATACATATTTATCTTCTTGCGAGAAGCAATCAAAGCACTATAGCAAGTTCATTTAGGAGTTTCCTGTCATCTGTCTACCACTCCAAGACAAGGAAATCATTTAAGTTAGGCTTACCGTAAGTCCTCTTTTTGAAGGACATGTTCTCCTTTTTAACAAAAAATAATTTGTCCTCCGAGGAGATAAAAAAAAGCCCAAATGTTCTCCTTTTTAGCATTTTAAATTTTAAACAGTGAAAACATGTCGAATCATGCTTACACGAAAATTTTGGGAATTTGCATGTCAAACAATGGCCTGCAGACACGCTGACCTTTTTTTTAATTTTTTTTGCTCTTCACCTGATTTTGGGCCGAAAAATGGACATCTGCAGACGTGCTGACATTCTTTTTTTTTTCTTTGCTCTTCACTTGATTTTGAGTGAAAAACTGGACATCTGCAAATGCGATGACCTTCAAAGAAACCTGTACTCCTTTCGCACAGTGAAAATATGGTGACCCTATTTTAAGTGCCTTTTTCAAAAGCACAACAAACAAACTTGCCGGCTTGTTTCACACACTGACCCTTTATTGTTGTGCATCAAACAGGAAACTTGTGAATACATTTTGAAAGTCACTAATTTGACCCGACTCAAAATTAAACCTGAGTCTACAGCTCGCTCCAGAGGTAAGCACTCTTACTACTTAATCATCTGAGCTACAAGGTAAGAAATTATGAAGCCAGCAACCTGGCAACACTTGAACATATATACAAGTCCTGAGCTACAGCATGCTGAACCATAAAGATTCGCCTAGTCTACTCTGCCTATAGTACCAGTAGAGTAGTATACCTGCAATCTATTCTACAGGGTGTCTCAGAAGTCATGCACCAAGCGTGAAATTTTTTTTGAAATACCAGTACATAAGAATAAGAAGTTAACAACTTATCACCACAGATGCTAAAATTGCTCACCCTCTGCATTGACGCATGTATTAAGGCAGAGGACAAACAATTTGAGCATCTGCTTTCATGGTGCATGACCACTGGGACACCCAGTATACCACTGGTATGCAGTAGACTACCCCTTCACCATTTCATCTTAGCTTTTAACAGCTTGGATGGCCGTGTGGTGAGAGTGTTTGCCTCTGGAGCTGCAGACTCGAGTTTGATTCACAGTCGGGTCAAATCAATGGCTTTAAATTGCTACTCACAGCTTCCCTGCTTGATGCTCAGCTTTAAAAGGACAATGTGGAGAACAAGTTGACAAGCTTACGATACTAGTTGTGCCATTGAAAAAGGCACTTATCGTTATATTTTGCTACTCTGTGCTGTTAATTTTTAAGTTTTTTATTCTATTTTGATGTTGTGTCATTTTTTCCTCACATATTACCTGTTACAATGTTAGTGTGCTTTGGCATCCATTGACCTAGCAACATTACCGGTATATTATACAGTATGTATAACAATAATGCCTCTGTGGGCATCTCAACTAAGCACCATTTTCAAATCACTTTGGAAGTGACTTTGACAGCACAACATTTATGCAAAAAAAAAAAAATGAAAATTCTAGTCAACACTTTCAGCAATGCAATACTAGGCTATACAATACAGCAATATCAAAACAGACAATTCCTCACACACTGCAACAATAACTGACATCTTTAGCCTAGTAGAAAGGATGAATACTCTGAAGCAAACAAGAAATAAAAAGACACAAAAACAGGGTCAAGTCTAGTATCAGCACAGCCCCCTGGTTCGATTAGGGTTAAATTTAGTTAGGGTTAGGTTCAGTTAGGATCCATGTATAGAATAACCGTCTGCATAAGGCGATGGAAGACGCAGATGACTTATTCTAAATGAGACCCCAAAGTCAAACCTACAGCGGCAAAAAATAAACTAATGAAATTGAAGACAAAAGAAAACACCCGGTATGGCACCTACACTGCTATAGTAACTGAGTAACACCAGTTGTTCACTTCTCATCAAGTACGGTACCGTTTTTATGCATGCTTCACGGTATATTGTTTTGTCCCTGTTAAATATTTTTCGACAATTTTTCTTTTCGTGTTAACCAGATTTGTCGCTAGGCCTATATGAAATATACTTTTGCAACATTCACCTTTAGGTTATTTCAGCGAAATTTCTTGGCGGAGATGTCCAGATTTAACATTTTTAAATCCTAATCCTGCCAAAATCCGCAAACACAAATCCAATCCAACTTCACAATCCGAACCCATCAGATCCGTGAACTTACAGCTTGGATTTAAGCCGGGATGATCACAATATGATGAAAGATACAACAGACGCACAATCAGCAGAAAGGCATGATTATTGGCGGGGAGGGGGGGGGGGGGAGTAGCGAAAACCCTACTTTTTGATTGGCGTAGTGGACATAGACGTGGCTATCGTGCGGGAGATCATGGGTTAGATTCCCGGGCAGGCTAAATCGCACAATATCCCCTACAAAAATGTTGAGGGCCTACGCGAAGTAGGCACAACCATAAGTAGGATATGTATTTTCTTTCAACACAACAGGAAACTTAGACTCTCATTTACCATTGCTCACGAGGCAACAAGATTACCGCAAAAAATTGGATCTCGCAACCATAGAGATATTTCAGCTCATATCGACGAATTTGCAGATGCTTCTGGGAAGCTGAATTTAAAAGTACTTTGCAAGCACGGCAAATTTATTCTGAAACAAGTTTCGACAAATTGAGATTTAGCTGCCATTCACGTATCACACACTTCGTCATTAATGAAATAACTCGCAAATATAAGAAACTTGAGGAAAAATGAAGCAGCAATAATTCTTTAAAACTGGATGTTGGCTCAGTTGCTAAGCGCACAGGCTATCGGTGCGGGAGGTCTGGGGTTCGATTCCCGGGTCGGTTAAATCGGCACAGAGTCGCCAACGATTCGCCACTGTTGCGACGTTTCTTCGGAGCTGTGTTGCCCAGACGCTAAGCCGGGTACATATCGTTACACGCTTCGCAACTCGTTACACGCTTCGGCATAATACGGCGAGTATAATGAAGATTTGACTTTTTTGTTTCCAAAACATGGATTCAGCTGTCATCATCTTCAGGTAAACAAGGCAAAATAAATCTGAAACTGCTATCGAAACTTTTAAAGCATCACCGTAGCTTTATTTTCTCTCCGAAGCTATTTTCATCATATTTACTGTATTCTTGAGACGAAACTATCACACAGCGTTAATGAACTTCAGTAAGTAATCAAGACATTATGGAACCAATGTGGGTCAATAACCAAGTGCAATAGAAATCGGATTTAGCCTACAACATAACGACCAACTTCACTCACAACCGTGTGTTCGTACTTCAACAAGATAGTTGATCACAGCCAAATGTCGTCAGATGCTGTGATCTAGTCAACATGCTACCAGTGTGGCCGAGTGGTTTGGAGCGTCGTTTTTACGAGGGCCATGATCGCAAGGTCAAGGGCGTATACAGGGTTGGAGTGGCGCCCCCCTACCCGCAGACAAATGCACAAACCTTTCGTGGTGTAAAGGTGATATAGCCTATCTATCAAGGACAATCTGAAAGCGTGGTGACCTTTTTTTGCTTACTTGATTATGGGCGGAAAATTGAACATCTGCCGACGTGTAGACCTTTTTCTGCTCTTCACTTGATTTAGGGTAAAAAACGGACGGCTTTAAATTGCGCCCCCCCCCCTTCAAATTTCTGGGCACGCCCCCGCAAGGCAGATGGTTCAACTCTCACCAAAGCCTTGTTTTTGCGTCGTTGGATAAGATGCTTAACGATAATTATCTCTGCTTGGTGGAATCTAACAAGCAGCAACTCAAAGTGAAGAAGCAAAACTCAAACGAAAAATTCGGAAACCAAGGCAATTCCTAAACGAGTCCGGATTCGTCTAATGTGAAGGGCTTGGTTCGCTTTCTCGAGACAAGAGGATCAAAATAAGGACTTAATCAATTACCATCAACATAAACAATCATTGCATAGCCCTAATGGTTGCTCCAAAAGTTGATCCAACAAACAAAAAATTAAACTAGTGTTTGAACAGGTTTTTATCAAGGAAAATCCGAGGACAAAGATTTGTGTGAGTAAAATCCACCAAGCTCACCGCCAGTCGTCAACACGGGGTTGAACCACACTCTAGTCCAGACCAGCGGTTTTCAAGCTTCCACGGTTTGTAATCCTTTCAGAGACTTTTAACACTACAGGCCTGCTCAGCAACAAATTTTTTTATCGGCATTTCATTCATAGTAGCTACAGCTGCTACACTACAGCTGTCGGCTGGACGTAAGTGGTTAACTACCATCAATAAATCTGGCCCTCGTGGACTCCTGGTTGTTGTCCAGTTGGTCACAAGGGGAGAGGAATGGCTCCCGATCGAGAACCCCATGCTTTAGGCAGTAATCAGGATAATCCACTCCGCAGACATGGGGGTCAGCTTTCCCCATCAGTTTGCGAATACAGCGATGCGTTTCTGCGTTTGAATTTTTTAACCACAGGTTCTTTGATCGTCTCAGCAGAACATTTATTGGCATCCGTATCAGACGGATTTTGCGAAATTGAAACGGATTCATTATCCGTTAGTTTGGACTCCGTGGATGGATGGATTGGAGTGCTACTCATCGGAGTTGGAAGATTCATGGAAAACTTAGCAGCAAGCCGTGGAGTTCCATAGATGCTCTTATTACTAAACAACGAAGACAAAAGGTCAGGGAAGACTTCGCAACATTGCTCAAAACAAACCGGCCGGCCATAGTGATGGTAAAGACATTGCTATCAGTGCGGCAGGTCTGGGGTATGATTCCCGGGCCGGTAGAGTTGGACACAGTGTCGCCAAGGGCTCGTCACCGCAACGACGTTTCTTCGGAGCTGTGTTGTTTAGGCGCTAAAGAGTAGAAGAGGGAAGAGAGCAGTCGTCCCGAGCAGCAGATACTTTTCTTTCAGAGGACGTCTGTTAATTTTTTTTCTGAGAGATGAAACCTCTTTTCGTTTTTTTAAAGGACACCTAGGGCCAGGGCCGCATTAAAACTTCGAGGCCCTGGATCTAATGTTTCAGAGGGCATGCTTTATTGCAGACATACGTCGTGATTTCGACGCTAGCAGACTTTTTTCAGGACAATTTATTGGGTGGCTCCCGGACCATAGCGCCTACCTCCCTTAATCCGCCCCGGCTTGAGGCATCATTCTCAGAAACTCGTTCTGAGCAGCAAAAAAGAATGGCACGCCCCCTGTTCACATCCCAACTGCCCCTGTCCACACCCACCTGGTTGGCTTATTTTCAACCAAAGCATCACTTGTAACTTTGTCATCGCCTTCACAACTTGATGCTTTGTCTTCTGGAATTTTGGCAATATCTGCAAAATGATGAACACATTCGCTATTTTCAAATCATTATTCCTGAAATTCACAGTAATTGAGGGAGACTGTAAAGTGAGCTTGCGCAGCCACCCAGTGTACGTAAAATGCGATCGGCTCCAGCCGCGAATCGAACCCGTCACGAAGGACCTGCAACCTGCGCGGGGTGTCGCTAACCAATGCCGCAGGCAGACGTCTCATTGACATCATGCTCCAACAAACACAGGCGCTGGCGTTGCCAGATGTTGGCAAGATCCCCCTTTCCCACATTAAAATAACGTTGATAAAGCTAGGGCTTTTGCAGCAGAGGACGGGTCGCAGCACAACTACCTCTAAAGCGCAGTAAATCGTTCTACAATCATCAGCTCAGCTTCAGGATATTTTTTGAAATTTACGATCACTTGAACAAAGCGAGCAACCCAATAAACATTGAGCATTGCCAGACACAACACCGGCGATAAACGTTGCATTAACTTAAAAAGCAATGTTACAAAACCGTGAGTTTATCCAAGGTCATTATCACACAAAACAAGGGAATTTTTCCGGCCATTATAAACCGATTCTGGCAGAATTTGCAAAAATAAAGTTGTCTGCAAAACACTAATTCAATACCTAAAATGCTCTTTGCAAGTTGCAAAAATGGCCTGGATTGGTTCAACTTTACCGATGTCAGCGACATGGAATAGCGGTTCCGCGTATTGGTTACAGATCCTACGTAACGAGCTCGATTCACGACTGGAACCGATCACATTCACAGCTTTCGTCTATTTTCGCACATATTCCGGGTGGATGCGGGCTCAAAGAGCTAAGTTCGCAGTCTCCCACAATTACTGTTGAATTTCCGGTTTAATAATAATTTGAAAATATGAAATTCACCTTCGTCGCTATCATCCAGTTCAATTTCATCAGGATTTACAGATATATTGCTGATGATGGCGCTAGGCTGTTCATCATCACAAGTCCATGAAGATGTGTTGAAACTGCTGTCTAATCCTTCCTCTGACTAAAACACAAATTCCATATTTTGACGAGTGGCTATGTTTCGCGCCGTGTTTACTTTAAGTTGCATATTTATCCTCCTATCACAAGAAAGCGATCAAAGCGCTATAACGAGCTCGCTCAGAAGTTGCCAGCTATCTGTCTACTATTCTAAAATGGGGGAATGCCGCTAAGTACCTTTCCGAACAGCATAACAAGTACACTTGCCGGCTTGTTCTCTACACTGTCCCTTTAACGCTGAGCGTCAAGCAAGAAAGCTGTGAATAGCAACATAAAGTTATTGGTTTGGCGCGACCAGGAAACAAACCCGAGTCTGCAACTCCAGAGACAGACGCTTCCCTACTCGGCCATCTAAGCTGTTGAAGAAGTGTCAAGACGAAGTGGCAATTATGCATGTGCAATTTTAACTGAAAACAACCTTATATTGTCAACCAGGATGTACTCACAATCGTGTTATTCTCAGTCGTAATAACGATAACAATAAAAAAACATCTTCATTACACTGGGGGGTATTACGCCGAAGCGAGTAACTAGTGACGGAGCTCATCTCTGAGGCTTAGCGCCTGGGCAACACAGAAACGCAGCAGCGGTGGCGAGCCGTTGGCGACACTGTTTCCAATACGACCGGCTCAGGAACTGAACCAAAGACCTTCAGTGCCTAAAGGGATGCCTTGCACTACTTACGCCAATCGGCCGGTAAGAAACTGGCATGAAAAATTTATCATGTCCATAAACACAACTTGGGAATCGAACCAGAGGTGCTCTAACCACTGAGCAAGCTGATAACACAACGTACATTAATGAGCATCATCAGGGGATCGTTGATTTGTAACTTTGCGCAGAACTCTGTGGTTTGAGGGTTTATTTTGCACTCCACTGCACCATGAGAAGGTCGATGATCCGGATTGTAAATCAATGAATCTTCTTTGTGGAAGTTTAATGGGATGCGAAGGTCATTGTCGAAACTATCTAAAACCTGCAGATAATCGACAGCTCAAAAGCGTGACTAGGCCTTTATATTACATTGTAGATCAACTTCCACATAATCGAACACTAGTGCACAAATGAAAAATCGATATCTTCATTATATTGGCGGTATTACGCCGAAGCGTGTAACGAGTGGTGATCCATCTCCGCGACTTAACGCCTGGGCAACAAAGCTCCAAAGAAACATCGCAGCGATGGCGACACTGCGTCCGACCTGACCGGTCAAGGATATTAAGATTCCAACGCCGATAGCGATGCCTGTGATCAGCACGTCGACAGACCGATACGACGGCACCTTACCGTTCTAAAGTTTATAACTTGATTGAGAAGTGATTCTGCCTCAGTACACGTTTCAAACGCTTTACCAAGCAATCATAGTATGGAATTTGGAAGCAAAATGAGAAATAACGCCTCGTATCATTTTTAGACTATGTTACACAGAAAATGAAACCAGAATAATTGATTGGCGGTACAGAACTTAAGTATAGTTTTGAAGCTACCCAAAAGAATTATGACAGAGCGTTTCTTGAAACCTAACGCGAAAACAGCTCTTTTCAAAACTAAGACTGCAAGATGGATAACCAAACTAAATTTCACCAACCTCTTTGATTTTTTTTTCGTCCACACTGTAATCCCATTTTTCGTTGAGGCCTTGCGTTGGAAGAAGATATGATTTGTACGAAGTTGACATTAATTCATTCGTGTTCTTTAACACAGCAAGCCACTCCGCGTCATAACTAAGCTCATCACCTGCGATCAAATAACCTTATCATCTACTCCTTGTATTTGACTTAAGTGGTGAACTTGACCAGTGGTACTCTACCTTTTTAGGTTACGGACTGGCAAAATTTTTAAAACAAGTTTTACAGACTGGTGGACCCTAAAAAACAACCAAAGTGTCATGAAACGCAAAAGTAAGGAACGCAATTTAATAACGAAACCAAATCTTCACCATACTCGCGGTGATATGCCGAAGCGGTAACGAGGGAATGGGTCCATCTTCGCGACATAGCGCCTGGGCGACATAGCAACGTCGCAGCAGTGGTAAGCCGTTGGCAACACAGCCCGCTTTGATTGGCCCGGGAATCGAACCAAGGTCTCCCGCACCGATAGCGATGTCTGTAACCACTATGCGAACCAGTAACAAAAGCGTAAACAAATCAATTTTGCGGTCGCAAAAAATTTTTAGCGCGCAGTCAGATTTAATAATGAAAACTAATTTTTGATTCACAAAAATAGGAATATATTTAAGCGGTCCGGAAGGAAAGTGGAGGTGGACCGGCGGTTGAGAAACAACTGGACTAGGCCTTTTCTCAAAGACTTTGGAAAGAATTGGTCACCTTTTATTGCCAAAAAGGTTTTTTCATGAAATCATAATGCGTGACACTTGTCACTAGTTTTAGCAGAATGCGGCCAGAATAACTGAAAACATTCTTAATTCTCTTGCCTAGCGACACTGAGAGATCTGAATCATACTATTGGAAAAACAGTTGTATCTCTTAAAAGTTTACAATTACTACGTTAAGAATAGCTTTTGAAAAAAGTTGCTCTGGCATTAAGCTTAAAAACGCTCGGTCATAACTCTTTTGTGTAGCTTTGAAAAAGCTGTTCGTCCCAGAGCGTTACTCACCGAGTAGTGCGTCATAAAAAGCTTCTGGGACAAATAGCTTTTTTCAAAACTATTTTTAAATTCCATGTCGCCACTCAATTATTAAGTCACAAAGTTGAAGTTGCAATTACCTTGAGAGCAATCATCAATATCAATGTCGATCACTTGCACGAAATCACGTTTTGGTAAACATTTATCAAGCGCAAGAAAACGAGTTAGTGGGTTCTGTAACACAATAGAAGGACCACGTTAAGAGACTCAAAACTAAAAATGGAGAAAATTTTTTTTGCAAAACAGTTATCACGAAATACAAGCGCAAAATTTAAAGTAAGCTTACACGTTTGTACCAAACTAGATTAAAACTACCGGACGTTCGGCCCAGTGGTTCAAGACATCCCTATAGGTGCGAAAGGTTTGGAGTTCGATTTCCGGGCTGGTCATGTCGGACACAGTGTCGCCAATGCCACGCCGCCGCTGCGACGATTCTGTGTTGCCCAGGCGCTAAGTCGCCGCGATGGACCCCGCCACTCGTTACACGCTTCAGCGTAATACCGCGAGTATAATGAAGATTGCTTTTTTTACAATGAAACTTTACCAAAGTTATTATTTCTGTTCTTTCTTTAGAGCAAAAAATCGGGGAAAAACAAGTCCAGTTTTCACCAGAGCAAATTGTTGATATTACCGTAGCTTTTTGGAAAAATAATTGAAACCGATTTTTTTGCGTTTAGCCGCATATTTATCCTCCTATCACGAAAAAGCGACTAAAGCGCTGTAACGAGCTAGCTTAGGAGTTGCCAGCCATCTGTTTATAGGGAATCCTGCTAAGTGCCTTTTAACTTGCCGGCTTGTTCTCCACACAGTCCGTTTTGTGCTGACTGTCAAGACGGGAAGCTGTGAATACGAATTTTAAAGACGACCCGACTTGGAATCAAACTCGAATCTAAAGCTCCAGAGATGGACGCTCTTACCACTCGGCCATCTGAGCAATGTACAATATCTTCGTTTAAATACAAGTCTAGATTTGCTTGAAAAATGCAACCTGGTCACCCACCTTGCTCAATCCCGGGTCGCCTTCATGTTTCACGGCCGCTGCAAACTTTACATGGAGATGACCAGAAAACCAGTACTTTGGGCGGAGAGCAGTCAGGACGCCCCAGGCAGGAAGACTGCCCAGTTGGTTGGACCGAACATCGGCTGCATGACAATGAATCGTATCAGTTCTTTGTCAGCGATACGGCCAGGTAGTACCGTACATAAGTTACAGATCTTTCGTGACGGGTTCGATTCACAGCTGGAGCCGATTGCATTTGACATAAACACCATGTGGCTGCTGACTCGAAGAGCGCAAGCTCACTTCGCAGTCTCCCTCAATTACTGTTGAACATAAAAAAATGAAATCTTTATTATACTCACCGAAGCGTGTAACCTGTGGCGGAGTTAATCTCCGCGGCTTAGTGCCAGGGTGACACTTACCTGTCCACATGTCCAATTTGAGTGGGATTTAGGCCTGAGGTTCTTGGTACTACTTTCTGCATCATAATCAATTTTTCGATTTCATAGTTCAAAAAGTGATTATGACATCACAAATTGATTATGATGCAGAAACTCGAATCAAAAATCGCGGGTCCTAAAGCCCACTAAAATTTAACAAGTGGACAGGTTAACTGTGTCCGATTTGACCGGATCAGGAATCGAACCAGAGATCTCCGGTGGATAGCGATGTCTCTAACGACCACGCCACCCGCCCGGTAGTTGGTAAATACTCTGCATAATAATTTGAAAATTCGATTACTTCATTTCAACGAATGAAGACTGTTTGAGCGAATAAGGTTAGTAAATTACTCATTGACAATAGGAAGCAGCAACTAGCAATCTAAATTGTTCGTAAACAAGCGGCGCGACCAACAAGATCTTTTACAACGGGAAAAAAACGCTTACCAAATTTTTTTATCGTGATTTCCAAAAACAAACAATGAGCTTTGGAATACAATAAATCCGCGACGAAAATAATTTAAGGCTGACAAATTAAGCCACAGTAGTTTTTGAAACTGGACGTTTCGTCTCCATAAATTCAGCTGTCATTATCAGCAATATAAGCAAGGCAGTGCAACGTTCAATCTATGTTGTCAAAACGTCCAACCTTACGAAATACTGTGGTTTTAGAATTTACTTTTTCTCTTTGATCTATCTTGTCCCATATTCATTACATCTTAAAACATATTCTATCCCATAATATTTTTCTTCCTTAAAAAATTGAGCGACTTTGCAAAACATCAACTCTCACCCTCGAAATGTTTCTTTTTCGCGAGAAGCTTTTCTTTATCTCCGTAATTCACAACGCCACTGGGCCAGTCGTGTGACATCATAATATCCATCGGTTGTTTTAATTGTTTCAGCCTAAAAAACAACACTACTGGCAGGAAGGCAAATGTAAACAAACGAACAAGTTGGTAATCATCTTAGGCAGAAATAGTCGCGAAGCATCGTTGTTACAGCGATGTACTCAATCTTGCGGAACGTGCGATAATGGCTACCGGGTGATACATTTCCGAATGGTTCTACAGAATACTTTTTGTTTATTCAATTGCCACGACTTTACCCCATCCCGAATTACACATTAGAAACCAAGCACGTTGAGAATAAAATCAAAACCTAGAGCAGCATCGAACCCAGACATTAAGAGTAGCAGTTCAGCATACTGGCCACTACATAACGTCGCTGTTGTCAGTTTTAAGTACAATTTTTCGCCTTCAAGTCATGCCTATTGAGCCCTATCTTTTTCTGTTGAACCATCCCGAAATATACTACCGTGCAGTCGTTGTAGGGGCCACAAAAAGAAAAATCTTGGTCATACTCGCGGTATTACTCCAAAGCGCTCAACTTACGGTGGGTCCATCTTCGCGGCTTAGCGCCTGAGCAACTCAGAAAAGACGCAGCAATGGCGAGCCGTTGGCGACACTGACCGATTTGAAAAGTGCGGGAATCGAACCCCAGACCTCCCGCGCCGATAGCGATGTCTTGAACCACTACATTCCTAAACCGTCAAATCGGACACAGCGTCGTCATCGGCTCGCCACCGCTGCGATGTTTATTCGGAGCAGTGTTGTCGAGGCACTAATCGCGGAGATAGGCCCTCCACTCGCTCCAGCGTAATATGAGCACAATGAAAATTTGGCGCCAGTCAGAACTTACTTGAATGTTTCTGACTGGCGGACGTGGTAAACACTGCGCATTGTTTGCGGTGTGTACGGAGGCTTCTCATAGTGTCCTCGGGCGTAATCATGTTGTTTGAAAATGCCGGACATGCCGCCGATCCTCAGACCTCGGTACCTGACCACTCCGGCATAGCCAAGGTAGTAGATTTTGGGGGCTACCCAACCACCGTACGGCAATTCCTAGAAAAACAGTCGGCTAACACAACGAAATAAAAAACCTAAAGCAGTTTGTATTATTAGAGCGAGCAACAGCGAAAATGAACCACGAGAAAGCGATATGACGAGCTCGCTCAAGGGGCTGCCGGTAGTTGTCTATCACTCCAAGATGGGAAAATTTTGTAACTGCCTTTCACAACGGCACAATAAGTAAACTTGCCGGCTTGTTCTCCACACTGCCCTTTGATGCTGAGCGTCCAGCAGGGAAGCTGTGAATAGCACTTTTAAAGTAATTGGTTTCCAGACTAGGAAACAAACCGAGTCTACAACTCCAGAGGCAGACGCTCTTACCACCCGGCCATCTGAGCTGTCAAATACAATTTGACAACTCGACCCTTAATCTACTTCCATAGTGCCAACCCAACCAGTTCTTAGCATGCTAAGGGCTACTTAGGGATGGCGTAGCGGCGTTGTGAAGAGAAATTAAAGCTAAGATTACTGCTAAGCAAACATGGTCAATACAACTAAATTGCCCTATCCACGTGTCCAGTTTAAAAGGGTCGAAGATCCAAGAGCTTTGTACATCATAATCAGATTTGTTATGTTGTAATCAAAAATTGCGATTACGACATCAAAAATCTAATTGTGATGCAAACAAATCTGTGGGTTTTCAGACCACTTAAACTGGGCACGTGGACAGGAAAAGTACCGTTAATATGAATTAAAAAAGCATAAAACGTGATAGCGATTCAGCTTACCCGAAAGTAGCCTGACATTTTCAAATGAAAATGAAATCTTCATTATTTTAGCGTTATTACACCGAAGCGTGTTTTAATAGCAGAGTAATCTCCGCGGCTTAGCGTATAGCAACACAGCTACAAAGAAACGTGCAGCAGTGGCGAGCGACACTGGGTCCGATTTAACCGGCCCGGGAATCGAACTCAAGATCTAACGCACTGACAGCGATGTCTCTAACCACTACACCAACAAACCGGTTTCAACGATTCACCTGCAAATAATTTGAGGCTTCATGGTTTCCTCCGATAAATAACGTGAGATAAGGAGCTGTCTTTTTTCCGCAGTAATATTCCCAGAAGTCTTGGATTGATTTATATTTATCCGGACAAGCCATGCATTTTAAATCAGTCTCATTTCGCATAGATTGAAAATCGCCGCAGCAAAGTAACAAGTCGATTTTAATCTTTTCTTCAGCTTCAATATACTGCAGTGTTTCGTAGATTTTGTTCAGCTCCCCATGACAGCAACCTTCTATCGCAACATACATGCTGGCAGTTACATAAATTTAACTTTCAAATACATGATTATTGACAAATCTGTAAAAAGTTAATCGTTAACAAAACACAGACTACAAGAACACTGGCGGTTATTTCCGTACTACGATACATGTCTAGTCTACCCTGTGCACAAGTACAATTTTAGTAGGTTTTAGGTGCGAGGTTCTGGGGCTCAAGTTTCTGCATCATAATCAATTTTAAATGCAAACACTGTTGAACAGATTTGGCTGCAACCGATTGGGGATACCTACAAACTGGTTCTCCAGCAGACCGGTATAGAATTCACAATTCTTCAGATTATGACAAACACATGGGGATAATAGTCTTGCAAAAACGAAAACAAGCTAAAACTGAAAAGGTCAATCAATTACAGCTGGGAAAAGTTGTAGTAGACCGTTTAGCCAGAGGCACACTCATCCTTCTTGACGCATGAAAGCCCCATTTTTTCGAAATCAATCACTAAGGGGAATGGAAACGGGTCTTTTCATTGTCTAAATTTGGTCCTGAACCCCAAACCTTTCGCTGGTTACGTTCCCGGATGCAATTCTTTTATATTTTGAATGCAGTTCTATTGCCGGTAAAAACGTTGTTTCCAAGACAAATCGCATAAACACTAAACAGCACCTACAAAAGCAGTAACAATGTGCACTACGCAATATGATCCCAGTAATTTTGGTCTGTATCAAGAAGCCTTTCAACCGAGGCACGCGAAGGCGTGATATGAAGTTCCATGAGTTGGCACATTTCTATGATCGCCTTCCTACAACGCGCCATACCAGCACGGAGATCGGAAGTTTGGCGCGCGTCATTTTGAACCTTGATATTCTCGGCCTAAATCACAACTTCATCTCAAGAATAGAAATATCACAATCATTATAGCATAGGTAGAATCATTAAAATCATATCTTCATTATACTCGCGGCATTACGTCGAAGCGTGTAACGAGTGGTGTGGTCCATTTCCGCGGTAGAGCGCGTGGACAAGCAGCTCCGAAGAAACATCGCAGTGGTGGCGAGCCGTTGGCGACACTGTGTCCGACCCGGGAACCGAACCCGATCCACGCCGACAGCAATGCCTTTAACCACTATCACAGCCGATTGGTTTGATGTTTATATATTCACCTTTCTTTGACAGAATGCATCACAATCGTTATTATTATATCATAACCAAGTAAATTATGAAGTGGAAATTCAAGTGTGATGCAGAAAGCATAATCGGCTCGCAAAAAGGACATTGGGTAATCGCGCTTAATAATCAAGCCACCATCAAACTACAAACTTTTTTGTCAGTGACATGACCTAGCGGTACTGCGCGCAGGTTACAGATCCTACGTGACGGGTTCGATTCACGGCTGGAACCGTGAATCGAACAATTTTCAGCTCAATAATTAATTTGACTTCAATTAATATTTACTTGTTGCGAAGAGAAGCCAATTAGTTCAGTCAAAACAAGATCAGAAAAGCACACATCAAGCACGCCAGTTCCGTCACATATACGGGCTTCCATCATCCACCCTGTAACAGGGCTCGATTGTAATTTTGATAGCAAAGTAATTACGCAAGCCTTGACCAGGAAGGAATTTGTCTTCTACAAAAAAATCACATTTAAAACTAAAATCAAACCTTCATCATACTCGTGGTATCACACCGAAGCGTGCAGCGAGTGGCGGAATCCATCTCCGCGGCTTAGCGCCTGGACAGTACAGCTCGGAGGAAACATCTCAGCGGTGGCGAGACTGCGTCCGATCGATCGGATCGGGAAGCGAACCCCCGACCTTCTGCGCTGAGAGCGATGTCTTTGACCACTGCCCAAACAGACAAGTACATTCAAAACAATACAATCAAACCACAATCGTAACTTACCCCATCACCAGTGGGATCGCTAAGTTGACACAAACATTTATATAAAATAGGGTTTGTAGTAGTACTCTCGGCAACGAAGCTGGGAATAAGATCAGAAAGCAACTTATGATCTGTTGTATCTTCCGCAGTTTTTACTGAATTAACGCTCAACTGTGGCTCCGAAAATCGTTCGCATTTGACTGGAGTGTACGAAGAAATTTGTTGTTTCTGAACATTTTTTTCGTCGTCATACTGCCGCTTCTTCGAACTAAGTTTGGACGAAACGCTTCCAGACGCCGTTGAATTCTGAGCTGAACTCTCTTGTTGCACCAAAGGTCGACTAGCACATTGCCGCAGTGGCTCCGAAAGTGGTTTGAAGTTTTGATCAAAAGCATCTTTAATACACAGTTGTTTACTACGTGCTCCTGGAGTAGGTCGAGAAGTGCGAAGCAGTTGAGTTTCGTTCGTTAAATCTAAAGTTACATTTTCATAATAGTTCGACAAAACATACAAAAAACATCTTGGTTATACTTTCGATATTACGCCGAAGCGCGTAACGAGTGACGGGATCGATCTCCAGGCTTCGAGACAGGACCACAGCTGCGCAAACACGCCGCAACGGTGGCGATCCGTGCCGGCTTTGTGTCCGATTTGACCAGCCTGGAAATCGAACCCCAAACCTACCGCACCCACAGCGATGCGCCTAGCAGCTGAGCTAACCGGCCGATGTGAATGAGTTGGCTAAAACAACAAAAAAATCACGAGAAGACTGCTTAGGATTCACACCCGGATCTGGATATTAATAACATGTCTTCAAATCATATAGCAATGAAATTCAACAGTAATTGAGGGAGACTGCGCAGTGAACTTGCATTCTTCGAGTCAGCAGCCATCCGGGATATATGCCAAATAAGATCGGCTCCAACCGTGAATCAAACCCGTCACGTGGGATTTGTAATCTGCGCGCTGCACCGCCAGGCTTGCTACGATGGACACTCTATTCTCAGTATGTGAAATTTTAAGGCGTTCAAGTCAACATAAATACTCACGCAAGTCTATTTACCTACTATATTTTTTTGGTTTGAATTAGAGGCAAAAACATTGGCGTCAAAATTAACATCTTCCCATAATTGGTCGGGTACCTCGTTGGGCACGGGGGTATTTGCATTTTCACTTGATGTCACAACACTAGTCTGGAAACACAAAAAATGCACAAGATTATATGGAAAATGCCACTTTGCGTGTTTGTAGGTTTCATTTTGAAGTGTTCATAATAAATCTTCATTATACTCGCTGTATTACGCCGAAGAGTGTAACGAGCGGTGGGGCCCATTTCCGCTGCTTAAATCCTAGGCAGCACAGAGACTTACCGCACTCATAAGCCAACTGTCCGATCAGTGGTAATTATATCATTCTTAATGTGTGTTTAGTCGCATATATATTCTTCTATCACGAGAAAGGCTATAACGGGTTCTCCATCTATCTACCACTCAAAGACGGGGGAATCCCGCCAAGTGCCTTTCCCAACGGCACAACAAGTAAACTTGCAGGCTTGTTCACCATACCGTCCCTTTAATGCTGAGCGTCAAACAGGAAAGTTGCAAATACCAATTTTAAAGTCATTGGTTTAACCGATTCGGAACCAAACCAGACTCATCTGAGCTGTTACAATTTTTAATAGCGTTTACGGCAAGATTCATAGCATCCCTGCTTGACGCTCAGCATCAAAGGGACAGCGTGTAGAACAAGCCGGCAAGTGTACTTGTTGTGCGGTTGGGAAAGACACTAAGCGGAATTCCCCCATCTTCGTGTGGTAGACAGATAGCGGCAACTCCTAAGCGAGCTCGTAACAGCGCTTTGATCGCTTTCTCGTGATAGGATAAACATGCAACTAAATACTAAAAAATTAATTGTACATCACTTACATTATTCGATTCCACTCTGTCCATTTCTTCCAATATTTCCATATCAGTTACATCATGGGAGTCATCCAATTCCATAAAAGTTGAATTAAAAGCGGAGTTGACCGGATTAGGAAGATTGTTGGTTGCGGAGTTGCTCGGATTTGTTGTGGCAGACATGTAGCCAGATTCTTGTTCAATGTTAAAATCCTCATCAGTGAGTTGGCTGATCAAATCCGGAGGAAGATCTGAAGTCAAATCTTCATTATACTCGCGGTACTACGCCGCAGCGTGTAACGAGTGGCAAGGTCCATTTCTGCGGTTAAGCGCCTGGGCAACAGAAAAGCAAAACATTGTAGGGTAGCGGCGACAGTGTTCAATTTGACCAGCTAGGGAATTGAACCCCAGGCCTCCAGCGCCAACAGCGACGTCTTTAACCACTGCACCAACTGGCCGGTCCGCTGGGTCAATCATAATTGAAATATATACCTGCTGGTGTTTCATTGGTGCTGGGAGCTGAATGAGACTGATTCGGAAGCTAAAAACATAATAAAGTTTTGTAATCAGAAATTGAAACTTCACTTCGTTTTTCAGAAAATAAATAGATCATAAGACAAATGAAATATTAATCCATCGGAAAGCCTTTCTATATCTGCTCAGGTGAATTGCAGAAAAAAGATCAAATAAATTTAAAACGCTGCTGTTTTATTCTCCAAATCAAATCTTTATTATAGTCGCGGTATTACGCCGGAACGTGTAACGAGAGGCGAGGTCTATCTTAGCGGCATTGCGCCTGGACAACACAATTGCGAAGCAACATCGCAACGGTGGCGGTTTCGATTCGATTTGACCAGCTTGGGAATCGAACCTCGTATCGATTTGACCAGCTCGGGAATCGAATCTCAAACCCACGCACCGGGAACGATGCCCTCCAGTACTATGTTAACCAATCTGAATTTAAGTCTATTTACCGAATACACATTATCCTTCTTTTTATAATCATTCTTCAACAAAAACCACTTGAATATCAACGAACATGAAACAATATGGTAGGTTTTCTCCAAGAGAAACATTTAATTTTGTCAAAAAAACTATTGCAAACTGCGATTGGTACGAAGGACTTATATGTACTAGTACTGCTACTTTGTCCAAAAAAGGTGCAATCAAAATAGAACATAAAGGTTCACTTAGCAAATAAAAAAATGTTAACGCTCATAAAATATCACCGGCCGTTTGGTGTAGTGTTTAATGGCAACGCTATCCGTGCGGGAAGTCTGGGGTGTCGCCAACGGCTCGCCACCGTTGCGACGTTATTTCGGAGCTGCGTTTCCAGGGCGCTAAGCCACGAAGATTGGCCCCCCTACTCGTTACACGCTTCGGCGTAACACTTACTCGTTACACGCTTCAGCGTTACACGCTTTGGCGTAATAAGATTTGATTTAGTTTGAAAGTATTACTGCTCACTGGGCGACCAAGTCGTTGGCACAGGATCGCTTCATGATGGTTGGCCGGAATCATCTCTTCAACTTCTCCGCCAAGCATCTGTATATTGCTCGGTGTCAGCATCAATACTCCTCGTCGGCATTCAATTGGACCTTTAATACGGACCTGCAATGTTAACGTAGCGGTTAAGTAAACCTAACGGATCAAATCTTCATTATACTCGCATTATTACGCCAAAGCGTGTAACGCGTGGCGGGCATCATCTCCGGGTGTAGCGCCTTGACAATACAGCTACGAAGAAACATTGCATCGGTGGTAAGCTGTTGGCGACCAAGCGTTGGATTTGACTTTCCCGGAAATCGATCCAGTCCTTCCGCACCGATAGCGATGCGCTTAACGACACACTATCCGGCCGGTGATAAACACGTATAACTGACCTTGCACCCTGGTGATAAACGATCATGTAATGATGAGATGCTTCTATATTCCATGCCCGATACTTGCATCACTCCATCAGTTAGTTTCATCAACAACATCCGGGTGGGTTTGTTCTCCCATGGCTGAAACACAAAGCACTTGTTCTACAAAAGATTGGAAGCCGTGCTTTGGCACTATCAAACGATCATATAACATGTAAAAATCGTAATAAAAAAGCAGTGCAACGATTTTAAGTCAAGAGGAACAATATACCGTACATTGGAGTACAACAAATATGGAACATGGGACAAAAACAGCCACAGTAATGCTTAAAATTGGACGTTTTGACAACATAGAATCAGCTCTCATCATCAGCATTTTTTTCAGGTTTGTATTGCATTGCTTACACTACTGATGATGACAGCTGAACCAGTGTTGTTAAATATGCAGTTTTAAGAACAACTGTGTCATTTTTCCTCCTTAAAAACATATAATTGTGACTTGTACTTTGCTAGAAAGTTTAAAAATTTTAAGGTAGGTTTGATTATATGAGTGTAGAGAACTTACACCATTTTCTCACATCAAAGTAAACAAACCTTTTGAGTAAACTGAGTTTCAGCAGACACATTTGTGTTTGAATCGTCATGATTTTGTGCTTTTAATAATTGTCCATAAAATGGCTGTGATACATCGACGATAGACATCAATTGCAAACAATATCTACGACACAACCATATCATCAACTCACAACAATACAGAAGACAAAAAAACATTGACACATGCACACCACACAAATGTGCGCAACGTCAAGAGAGAGCATTTTTATGCAGTCACATCTAGGTTGACTATACAAAAACTCTTGCAAAAATTTGCCAGTTTGTGCAATGGTTTAAGACACCACCATAGGGGTGAAAGATCTTGGGTTTGATTCCTGGGACAGTCAAATTGGACAAAGTGATGCCAACATCTCGCCACGACTGTGACATTTCATTAGAGTTGTGTTGCCCAAGTGCAAAGTCACAGCAGTAGGCCTGCCAGCCATTACATGCTTTGGCCTAGTACGACAAATATAATGAAGATTTGATTCCTATTGATTTAGACCAATGGCACTGTAGAATATACTTTAAAATGTTGAGTTTCTACCAAACTGTCCACTAATTGTGCTGCCATTTGCATACTTACATTCCATTTAATGTATATTTATCATCATTGACTTGATTTGGTAAAGTTGGCGCAGACAAATCATTCAAATCAGCAACAAGCCATTGATCATAAACTTGCTTTTGTAAATGGACAAGGTTTTGGGAATTCATCTAAAATAAAAGAAATGCCAACTGCTTTGTGTAGTGATTAAAGACATTACCATTGACATGGAAGATGTTGGGCTGGTGAAATTGGAGCAATGTTGCCAACGACTCACCACAGCTGCAATGTTTCTTCAGAGCTGTGTTGCCCAGGTGTTCAGCAGAGTGGATGGACGGTTACTCGTTACATGCTTTGAAATAAAACCAAGATTATAATAAAGATTGTTTTTTTAAAAGAAAACTGATCTGCTTAAGATTATGATAAAGCATGCACTCGAGCTAAGATAAATGAAACAAATATAAACATGTGAAGCGCTATGCAGAGCAGTGAGAGCACAAAACTCACAGCATGACTATGCAGAGCAGTGAGAGCTTTATCACTCGATGCACAGTGCATGAAAAAGAAAACTGACCTGGTTTTCTGAAGAAAGCCAATCTAAACAAGCCTCTAACCAATCACTGGGAACTTTGATGTGCTGGCATAAAAGCCAATGCTGAATTTGATTGCTTTGACTCATTGCACTATCTCACCAACCAACTCTCAACACACACTTTGTGATAATAGTATAAAAATGGTGCAACCTACATGCAGTAGACTAGTTGGGTAACGTCTAGTATCAGTTTCCAGGTTTGGTTAGTGTAGCGTCGTCACAATCGGTGGTCGACTACAGCCGATTTCGAACTCAGTTTCATGTTTTGCCACTCTAGATCACAGTGACCTTTGTTACTCTAGGTCACAGTAACTGGCATTTTGCAGCTTATATTTCCGGGAGTTGTCATTGCCGATTGCTTCTTGAAAGATGCGCGATTAGCTCATTGATTAAATTTGTTTCTTTTTTGAGTGTTTTACAGCTTCGTTCACATGCAATACGAAGTTGATTTCCGTTAGCCGCAATTGTGATTGTACAACTCATCAGATGGAGTTTGACGTGCTGGTGATAGCAGCGTCTATTTAGTCGATTTGCAAGTTGCAGTGCAATTGATTCTATTTGAATAAGCTTTAGATGTTTTAAGAAATTACAGAGCTGTTGCTCGATATCAATGTGTGTGTAGAGTTACTAGTTGGAGCCTTTATTGCTCGACAAGAATTTAACTTTGAGCTTTCATTGCTCGACATTATTTGTCATCCGTTGAATTTATATTTTCATTACCGTTTGCAAGAAATAGTTGGTGAGTACCATATTTGGGACATTACTAAATACCGCTATAGCACTAATAGCACTAATAGGACTAATAGCACTAATAGGACTAATAGCACTAACAGGACTAATAGCACTAATAGGACTAATAGGACTAATAGCACTAATAGGACTAATAGCACTAACAGGACTAATAGCACTAATAGGACTAATAGCACTAATAGGACTAATAGCACTAATAGCCGCATTATGGGACTAATAGCAGCAATATGCATTGGACTAATAGCACTAATAGCCGCATTATGGGACTAATAGCAGCAATATGCATTGGACTAATAGCACTAATAGGACTAATAGCACTAATAGGACTAATAGCACTAACAGGACTAATAGCACTAATAGCACTAATAGGACTTATAGCACTAACAGGACTAATAGCACTAATAGGACTAATAGCACTAATAGGACTAATAGCACTAATAGGACTAATAGCACTAATAGGACTAATAGCACTAATAGGACTAATAGCACTAATAGGACTAATAGCACTAATAGCCGCATTATGGGACTAATAGCAGCAATATGCATTGGACTAATAGCACTAATAGGACTAATAGCACTAATAGCCGCATTATGGGACTAATAGCAGCAATATGCATTGGACTAATAGCACTAATAGGACAAATAGCACTAATAGGACTAATAGCACTAATAGGACTAATAGCACTAATAGGACAAATAGGACTAATAGCACTAATAGGACTAATAGCCGCATTATGGGACTAATAGCAGCAATATGCATTGGACTAATAGCACTAATAGGACAAATAGCACTAATAGGACAAATAGCACTAATAGGACTAGGCCTAATAGCACTAATAGCCGCAATATGGGACTAATAGCAGCAATATGCATTGGACTATTTTTGTTTGATGCAAAGAATTTATGCATATCAAGAACTTGTACAAAAGATTCATTTGAAAAAATACTACCCTAATAAATACAGTATATAAAAACAAAAAAAAATCACATTTCACTTTGACGCTAACTGCTGGTAAAATAACATTTGCAAAGTGTTCCCAGCATTGTCCACGAACTTATTACTTTTAAAAATATAAAAGCATTTTTTTCACTTTTTTATCCAATATTAAAGAAAAATATGTATATATATATACATGTAGTCCCTGAATTACAAATGTCAATAACAGCAGATAATGGCGTTAATGCTTTTGTAACGTTTAAATTGCTGACCAAACCATTACACATTCAAATTTGGAATGAATTCTCTTGAACCTGAGCTGACAAGAATAAAAATTTTCGGCAAAGTTTTCCCTGGGTTTTAAGTATTTTGTTAAAGCTGCAGTACGCTTCTTTTGTGTATTTAGCATCATGCATCATGACTTGTGAAGAAAGAAACAAGCACATCACTCCAGTAGTGTTTTAAAATGAAAATAGAACTTTAAACTATCAATAAACCTACTGGTCAACTAACCTAAACACACAACTCCATGCTCTCATCAAAAAAAGTCATCCCTTAATGTGGCCTAAAACTTTTTTACAGCAATAATTGGATTTAGCCTACTTATCTTTCACTATTATGCAATAAAATTTGGTGATGCAAAGCAGACAAAAAGTTCTTGATAATGTACGCCCCAAACATTTTCAGCATTATGCATTCTATGGCTTTCGGGTAACTTTGGGGGGACAATCAATTTTAAAGCTGTTTGCTCTTCATCTGTAAAAATAATGAAAGGTGTGAGCCGTATCCTTTTTGATAAAAACTTAAGTTGCAACTGCGCGCTTATTGTTACATACTATCAGACTAGAATGATAACTACATAACTGCAGTTCCAAACGTAATTCTTAAATCAATAGTAAGAGAAATGGTTGCTGTTGCTTTACTGTAAAATCAGCTTTTTCATTAACTTAGTTGAGTTTAACTGTGAAAGTAAAAATTGTTTAAAAATGAAACCAAAAGTGAAAACTTTACAGCACACATAAACTTTGTCAAGCATTGGGTGTATTTCAAATAAATAATCAATAATTGTAGAAATCAGTGTTGAAGATTCTTTTGGGTGAAACAGACTGTTGGGTTTTATAAATTTTACTTTTTAACTGTGGTGATACTGCGTATTTCAAATAAACATATTTAACAATTATTCATGAAGAAGAAGTAGCAGTTTTAGCATTTGTCCAAAGAGATATTACTGGTTAATAAGATTGTGAATATTCATAACAGTAGGTTAGCTTGTTCAAAACGACTGCCCCTCATAAAATACAATTCACCTACTGTTTAAAACAAAAATGGCGATGCCTTAATAATATGATGTTAGTGAATGTCTGAACAAGTTTACCTTTTTGATCGCATTCTAATGATTTTTTCGCTTAGGCTTTTTTCCAGATTTTGAAGATGGAACTTTAATGATGAATCTCAAATTGGAGGAAATAGATGTTTGTTTTTGTAGGTGTGGCATGTGATTGTAGAAGCGCTTGATATATTTCTTTTTTTCGCCCACACTTAGCATTTTCCACTTTATCGAAAGAGTTTGGAAAGATTTAAAATGAGAATGCAAAATGTAAGGTCCGCACCCCATTATGGCTCTTTCAACATCGTTTTGCATGCTCTTCACTAATTCATAAATGATTTCAATTAGCTTAGGAACACTTTGCTTTTTCCACTCTGAAATGGTTTTTAAAACCAAGTTTACTGATTCTGAATTATTGTTAGTCCATTTTGAACCGAACTTTTGGTAGTAGGGCCAAACTTTGGTCTTTAAGTTTGGAAAGAGTCTGTTTTGTAAATATGGAACAAAAGAGGAGCAATCTTCCTCACAGATTTTCACTGCTTGATTCATACTTTCTTTGAATTCAGCATCATCTGTTGCATCTAAAGTATTGAAGATCGCATCACTGCAATGCTTACGTGTTGTCTGATTAAATCCCACTTTGTCGGTCAAATATTTTGTCACGTTTTGTTTTAAGTGGTTGAAGCAAAGGATGTGATGAGCTTCGGGGAATAAGGAAGAAAACGCTTGGTGAATAGCAGCTTCATCATCACTCCCAAACAAAAGTCGAGGGAATCTGGAGTTTTGGATCTCAAATGATTGAAAAATTTGAAATATGTCGCGTTAGTCGAA